>CM033274.1:7627212-8227212 GCA_019343175.1 Oedothorax gibbosus
TTTGTATAGGCGATTGATTGCCGAAAGTAGAACGATTAGCTACAGTGATGTGCCATGTCTGCTAAGTAACATGGTTCGCTTAACCATGGGTTGCATAAGCAACGTTATCGTAGTGACCGTCAGTATAGCACGCTGCTTTGAGGTTTAGGTTTAGTTTGAATTATTGTCGCACTAGAGCTACACGAGGGCTATTGGCGACGGGCGTCGTATTTTAGAACCACAATAAAGTTACGAGCCGACACCTGAGTAGGCACCCAACGCAACCGTTAAGGGCGACATCGTACGCGGGCTTTGGGACTTTGAAGGATATTTAACGTGCACTTCTTCTATACGGGGTTATATGCGTCGGACATTTTGGCTACACGGGCCGTTTATAGGTCGGCAGTTATTTTGGCGATGCCCGGACCTGAACATGGGACCTTTCGCATGCTAGGCGGATGCCTAACCGACTGGGCTCCCCAGCCCCAACGCTGCTTTGAGAAATTTGCCATAAATACGATATCGCTATACGTTAATATTTCTGTGACATAATGTGATTATGACAGTCGTAAGAGTTTATTTTGTTTAGTTTAGTTTGAATTATCGTCGCACTAGAGCTACACGAGGGCTGCTGGCGACGGGCGTCGTATTTTAGAACCACAGTCAAGTGAACGGTCGTAAGAGAGTCTGAAGTAAGTATCCATACTCTTGGCGATTTTCCAAAAATAGCGCTGCAGCTTACATACACTTCATTAAAATACAAATGCCTAACATTTGTACAACGTTCAGTAGGGAAGAATAAACTAGTAATTTGAACCGGTATTTGGAAGTAAATTATAATATCTTTTTTGGTTTAAAATACACTGCTCAAAACAATTAGGGGAGCACTTTTCGTACTTTTGTTAACCCTTTCAGTTCCAACGTTTTATTTTTATTCTACAAAACTAAAATTTGTGAAATAGATTCATTATGCATCCAGAATGAAATGGTAGAAAACAGGAAAAAATCCTAAATTTTTAACTAAAATTTACGGGGGAAAAATTAAGGAAGCACAACTTTTGAATAAATTATAAAAATAACTTTTTCAAAATTTTATTTGTTAAAAAAGTTAAAATCAATTTTTAAACATCTAAGAATGTAAGCGTGAAGAATTTAGGGTTAATTTATTTCATAAATTTTTTTGGGAGATAATTTTATTTTACCATGTTTTTCATATTTTCATTTAATTAAAACAAACGTGATTTAATTCTTCCAAAAGACATGATTCTTCCTTCTAACGATAAATAAGTGCGAGCTTAACTTAGTGAGGAAAAAAATCGCAAGCTGATGCCTCCAAATGGAATCATTTTGTGTGAAAGGGTTTGAACCATGCATTCCCCTAATTCTTTTGAGCAGTGTAGTACTAGAAAGCACCGTGAATATCTCAGACCTTACCTTAACAGACCATATTTCTGTAAAACCCGTATTACTGCTAGGGTCTTCTTTCGGCAAAGTAACCAACATACAGGGGCACTCAGTCCTCAATGCAATTCAAAGACAACTAACTTCAGCTCGACCATCTGAAGCCTTTGGAAATCTGAAGGTTTTTGCAGCTTATAATTCGAGTTAGATTGGGTTGAATTATCGTCGCACTGGAGTTACACTCTTAAAACAAAAGAGTGAAATTCACTCCTATAGGAGAAGTGCATTTTCGGCACCGGAGAGGAGTGAAAATTAACTCAGACTGAGTTAAAACCGCTCGTTTTAAGAGTGTAGGACGCAGATTGTTTTCTTTTATTTCTTTTACCCACTCCGAAAATGAGTGAAATTCACTCCTATAGGAGAAGTGCATTTTCGGCACGGAAAGGAGTGGAAATTAACTCAGACTGAGTTAAAACCGCTCGTTTTAAGAGTGTAGGACGTAGATTGTTTTCTTTTATTTCTTTTACGCATTTCCGCAAAAGGAATGAATCACTCCCTATAGGACTCCAGACTGAGTTAAAACCGCTCGTTTGTTTTTAAGAGTGTACATGAGGGCTTTTGTCGACGGGAGTCGCAATTTATAATCACAGTCAAGTGACGAATAGGCACTCAACGCAACACTGGGTAGTAGTCGTACATTTATTTGCTGCACAGACTGTTTATAGGTCAACAGTTATTTTAACAATGCCCGGCCCGAACCATTGACCTTTTGCAAGTAAGGCAAGCACCTTACCTACTTTGCTTTCTAGATTAGCTTATACTTTGGACTAGTAAGCGTGGAATGTAGTTTTTGTTGAACTGGAGATGAATCTTATTAAAGAAAAACATGAATAGTTCGGAAATCTAGGATTGTGATTTGTTGATTGGATAGCTTTTTTACGCCATCAACTAATGGGTAGTGCCTCTCAGTAATTATTAAACGACAATTTTCAAAAATTCATTTTAAAATATAAATTTGTTCTAACGATATGATAATTGTAATCTGAGAGTTAAAATTGGTAAAGAGTGCCGCCTAGAAAAAAATGGCTCTCAGTTCTGGGGAATATGCCGAGTCAGCAAAAAGGTTAGATTCGCTAAAAACGCGCATGGTTTTTAACAATATGATTGTTAAAGAAAATATCATGTGTCAAATGGCAAAACCACTTAGTGGCAAATTTTACTGGTTGGCGGATTTGAAAACTGGAGACTTAAAACAGTATCCAGTTTTCCATCTCTGTGCTTTTATACATTTGTATTCTTGTCGTTTGACCGACGATATGTTAAGGATTTCGCTGGATTCCCAGGATATTACAATACATAAAAAATACCCGAGTGTGTCCCTGAGAGTACTACTCACTTCTGCTCTTGGATCCGATGACGTCGGCATTCGCACTTTTTGAAAAATGTGTTTATGTAATGATAATGAAGTTTTGAAAACTATGTTTATGTAATGATAATGTTTTGAAAATATGCGTATGTTTAGAAAAAAGTAGGATTTTTTTTTTAAGTGATAAGGATACATGAAGTGAAGAGGATATATATCCAAGAATGAAAACCAGAGTGTGTCTGGGAGTACTACTCACTTCTGCTCTCGGATCCGATGTACAGGGTGGTTATAAAATAACGCTCGCTATTCGGAGTGGTCTGTAGCTTGAATGAATAATCCGAATGCAACAAGCATTGAGACACTTACTAATCAAGAAGGGGGGAAAAGAATGAATCATAAAAAAGAAACTCGTCTCTTGACCAGGGTTCTAAATTACGAGGCGTAGCCAATTATGGCCTATAACGGCCAACACAGCCAATTACGCCTTGTAATTTAGAACCCTGGTCAAGAGACGAGTTTTTTTTATGAGTCTATTCTCTTTCCCCCTTCTTGATCAGTAAGTGTCTCGATTTTTTTGCATTCGGATTATTCATTCAATCTACAGACTTACATTATTCATTCAATCTACAGACAGTTATTTTATAACCACCCGGTATGTTGAATGCAATATGCAATGATAGTGTTTTGAGTACGAGTTATTTTGCGAAAACTTTCTTTATGTAATGAATGTGTGAGTGAAGAGGATACATATAGAAGAAAGAAAAGCATAGTGTGTCTGGGAGTACTACTCACTTCTGCTCTCGGATCCGAGTACGTCGGCGCAAGCCTGGAACCGGAGTAGGAGCCGGGAGTCGTCGGTGCAGGAGTCGACCGTGGAGGGGGGGTTGTCGCAGTCGCCGTGGCCGCGGCTGTACGAGAAGGCGAACGACCCCTTGAACGGACACGGCACGGCGGACGTGTTGACTGGAAGAGACACAGGAATATGTTAGTACACAGGTATTTGCATTTACAGTTAAACTCATAGTTTCCTTGCACAGAGGCCATGGGCGGAGCTATAAAACGCGCGGAGCCAATCAGATGAAGAGAAAATTTCATCGCCGCATCACTAAACTTGGCACGACTCTTGTCTACTTAAACAAGCCAAAATCTAGAGCCTCGATACCTATCAGAAAACATTCCAAAGCAAACCAACTTTTTACCCGATCAATGTCCACTGGACATTAACACACCCAATCAACGCCGCGCAACCACACAATCAGCACAAACAAGGCCGCCTAAAGCCACCAAGCCCCCATTACACTAATCACTACCACACCAAATCTCCTCTAGATAGTGTGGCTATTACTGCGGCTTTATACAGCCCCTTTAGGAAATGGCTGTCTTTTCGGCCTGGCTATTAGCGCGAGTTATTATAATGGAGTCTTTTGTGGTCGGTTTCTTTAAGATTAAAGCTATGATTAGCTTTGGGACAGTGGGTGAGCTTAAATTAGTATTGTATTATGCGAGGGTTTGGTGGAATTATCGTCGCACTAGAGCTACACGAGGGCTATTGGTTGGTTGGTAGACATATATATATTCAGGTTTGTGTGCTTGGTCAGCGACCCGCTTATAAACCTTCGTCAAGTAAGACAGACACAACAGACAACACACACACATCAGTGGATCCATCTAATTTTTAGAGACAGAGGCCAACTAGAGGATCCCGAGAATTGGCTTGTCACCCCCAGAGGTATTGATTTGGTATGGGAACTTAGAGGACTTTCGGACCCAACAGATTTAACGAGCACGTACTCCGCATATACTCGGTAGGTCTTCAGTGGTACCGGGACTCGATCGCAGGACCTTCCGATCCCAAGACCGAGACGCTGACCACTAGGCTCACTACGGCCCAGGGCTATTGGTGACCCGGGTGTCGCAATTTAGAATCGCAGTTGTTGTATTGCTTATCCTAATTGACTGAAGGAGTCAAACAAGATCCACGAGTTTGTTGACTGAAATATACAGTAGAGTCCCGGTTATCCGGAATTCGGCTTAACCGAAAGGCTCCGGGATTCTTTTTGTGCTTAAATATGAAGTGTACGCATAAATAAAGAAATACACAAAAATACGTACTTACAAAGTTGGATTTATTTCTCAAAATATGCAATAATCTTTTTTTTTATTGATCATTTTCGTGATTATTTCTCAAAACATAATCTTTTTTGCATTGTCTTTAAACAGCCTACCTACCTTCTTTTAAACAAGAAAACGTCTGAAGTACTGGCTTCATTTTGCGCTTCTACTATGTATATAAAGGCCTGATCTATGATTTTTGTAACGAGGTGAAAACTCTATGACGTCAAATTTTCTCTTCGCCAGCGTTTTTCTAGGCGTGAAGTGGATGATTCCCGATTATCCGAAAATTCCTATGGAATCTCGATTAACCGAAAGTGCTCCGGTCCCGTACCTTTCGGATAAGCGGGACTCTACTGTAGTTTAATCACAGTTAAGTGACGAGCCGATACTTCAAGAAATTGGTTCGAATATTTTGTGTAAAATTATTTATTGAAAATTTAAAAAAAAATCCGAACACATTTCAAAAAGTGGGATTAAAGAGACCTGTAAGTCAGCTACATTTATCATACAACATAAATTTTGTAAAAATATTCAATACAGTCCGAGAAATGTGGCTTAGAAAAAAAAATCCCATTACTTTAACACTGAGGCACTTTGGTTTGGAGACCCGCGATCAGTCGGGCACATTTGCCATTAAGTTAAAAGTCAAGGCAGTTTTGCCCAGAACCTGAAGACCAAAAAATACAGAAGAAAGTTATTTTTGCCATTAAAATAGCTAATAAGTATAATTTCAAAGATATTAATTAGTTATAATTAAAACAATTTTTTTGTTTATATATTTGCATGCCCTTAGTGCTGCCATCTGTAGTTTGTGAGTAATTAATAACATTTTATTTTAATTAAAACTAATTAATATCTTCAAAACAATACTTGTTAATTATTTTAATGGCACGCTGTCTGGTTCAAGTTTCGGTGACATACTCACATCTGAACATTTTATTTTAATTAAAACTAATTAATATCTTTAAAACAATACTTGTTAATTATTTTAATGGCACGCTGTCTGGTTCAAGTTTCGGTGACATACTCACATCTGAACATTTTATTTTAATTAAAACTAATTAATATCTTTAAAACAATACTTGTTAATTATTTTAATGGCACGCTGTCTGGTTCAAGTTTCGGTGACATACTCACATCTGAACATTTTATTTTAATTAAAACTAATTAATATCTTTAAAACAATACTTGTTAATTATTTTAATGGCACGCTGTCTGGTTCAAGTTTCGGTGACATACTCACATCTGAACATTTTATTTTAATTAAAACTAATTAATATCTTTAAAACAATACTTGTTAATTATTTTAATGGCACGCTGTCTGGTTCAAGTTTCGGTGACATACTCACATCTGAACATGGAGTAGAGCAGTGCGTCCCCGTTGATGTCCGCACACAGACTGTCGAGGCTCTGGTATTGAGGGTCGGACGAACAGTGACCTGAAAGAACAAAACGAATAAGTTGTTGTGTAGGAAGATTACAGAAATATCGCCAGCAGACCGTGCTGTAAATTCCCACAAGTAATCTTAAGGGGGAATAAGCGCGCTGGACTGCGGGTCTCCAAACTCAAGTGCCTCAGTGTTAATCCAGTGGCGAAAAAACTATTTTCTCTGCCACATTTCTCCGGCTGTATTGAATATTTTTACAAACGGTTTTTTTTAAATAATAAATGTAGGTAACTAACAGGTCTCTATCTTCCCACTTTTTGAAATTGCTTCGAATATTTTGTGTAAAATTATTTATTGAAAATTCAAAAAAATATTAGAACCAATTTAAAAAGAAGGAAGGCCGGGACCTGCAAGTCAGCTACATTTATCACATAAAAAAATCCTCTTGTAAAAAATATTCAATACAGCCGGAGAAATGTGGCAGAGAAAATAGTTTTTTCGCCATAGGATTAACACTGATGCGCTTTGCTTTGGAGATCCCTGGTCCAGCGCGCCCATTCCCCCTTAAGGGTCTTGTATAGAGATCTGTTACCATACAATTCCAATGGGGAAACTTTTGATCCTGTTTTTAAATAAAGTATACGACATGTACTCACGAAAAAAACAAGAAATACAGAATAAAGTTATTTTGCCATTAAAATAATTAATAAGTATAATTTTAAAGATATTAATTGGTTATAATTAAAGCAACATGTTAGAAATTATTCACCTAACTACAGATGGCAGCATAACGGAATGTAAATATCGAAACAAAAAAATTGTTTTAATTATAACTAATTAATATCTTTGAAATTATACTTATTAATTATTTTAATGGCAAAATAACTTTCTTCTGTATTTTTTTGGTACGTTTTCGTGAATACATGTACACTCTTAAAACAAACGAGCGGTTTTAACTCAGTCTGAGTTAATTTCCACTCCTTTCCGTGCTGAAAATGCACTTCTCCTATAGGAGTGAATTTCACTCTTTTTCGGAGTGGGTAAAAGAAATAAAAGAAAACAATCTGCGTCCTACACTCTTAAAACGAGCGGTTTTAACTCAGTCTGAGTTAATTTCCACTCCTTTCCGGTGCCGAAAATGCACTTCTCCTATAGGAGTGAATTTCACTCTTTTGTTTTAAGAGTGTATAGTTCCCGCCACCCTTTTGTTACACTTTAGGGATGGAACCGGTATTTGAAAAACCGCCATCCCTAACGTATTCTAATTTGGTTGGCGGAGAGTATAGTATACTTATTTTAAAAACAGGGTCAAAAATTTCCCCATTGGAATTGTAGAGAGTTCTACTATACAAGACTCGTAACAGTACAATAAAAGCTATAGCAACCAATCTCTACCGTGTGTATCCTTTTAGTAGACAATGGGTTGCCAAAGGCTGGTTAAACACACACTTCAATAAAACTCAGAAATAGTTCATTATTATAACGGTCCACAATACACGCAACCCCAAATAACTTCCCCGCTAGATGGCGCTGATTAACTACAAAATTCCTACCAGTTACCTAGATTAAAGCAAATATTGTAGTACATAAGTCGAAGCCACTTCATCTTCATATATGAAAACTCAAGTGACTGGAAACGGCGTCTGGCGTAAGGATTCATGTTCTTTCATGGGATTCATGCGATTGTTCTAAAAATGGAGAGCTACAGTTTGTATACGCTTCATTAATATAAATATGCAACGTTTGAATATCGTTCTGTAGAGAATAAAAAAAAAACTGGTAATGGGCTGCTCTTTTTGGATTAGGCCGTTTGCATACTCAGCAAATTTTCCCTAACTAAGAGTCATTTTTTGAGTATCGTTCTGTAGAGAATAAAAAAAAACTGGTAATGGGTTGCTCTTTTTGGATTAGGCCGTTTGCATACTCAGCAAATTTTCCCTAACTAAGAGTCATTTTTTGAATATCGTTCTGTAAGAATAAAAAAAAACTGGTAATGGGCTGCTCTTTCGGATTAGGCCGTTTGCATACTCAGCAAATTTTCCCTAACTAAGAGTCATTTTTTGAATATCGTTCTGTAGAGAATAAAAAAAAAACTGGTAATGGGCTGCTCTTTTCGGATTAGGCCGTTTGCATACTCAGCAAATTTTCCCTAACTAAGAGTCATTTTTTGAATATCGTTCTGTAGAGAATAAAAAAAAACTGGTAATGGGTTGCTCTTTTTGGATTAGGCCGTTTGCATACTCAGCAAATTTTCCCTAACTAAGAGTCATTTTTTGTTGCACCATTTCAGCGGCTCTCTCACTCTACTTATTGTCTATGCTATGATTAAAATTAGTCTGAGCTCTTTGTGGAAGTAAAAGTATAGGCTTTTCATTAGAATAAAGAGTCATGCAAGATGTTATACTTACTATTAGACTTAAGAAACCATCTTAATTCTATGGCAGCATAGCTTTTCAGAAAAATATTTCTGTCATGGTTCCGTTTTTGAAAATAAAAAAATGACGGAAATCCATATAGATACGGAGTACTTTCACCTATGGACGTCATAGGAAAAGCTCCGAAAGCCCCGAAAGAAACTGCTCCGACGGCGAAGGAAAGAACGTATCCCCCCAAAACTTAATTTTTTCCAGAATATCTTTGTTTTTCCCCGAGTTTTCCCGGTTTTTCAGGGCGTTTTTAATTTCCTTGAGTTTTTCTGGTTCCCAGGTTTTCCAGGGTTAGCGGATACCCTGTCTTGATTAAAAAATTTTAGATAAGTCTTCAGTTTGTTGGCCCCTGAATTGTTTAACAAACAATTTAGATCGCAACATAACTTCGAATCCTCTTTTAGCTTGTAAATTAAACGCACAATATCAATTGTGTAAAAAAAATCGATTAGTATCGACTAACAAGACATACATTTTGTTTTGAATTTAAAAAACAGCTCTCTAATCGATGGAAATAACAAAAAAAATCTCCGATCAGCAAAAATCGAAACCCATTCACCAAGAAAAAGAAATCCATAAAACCCCTATCCCATTTTAATCCCATTTCAATTTCATGCAGCACAAATACGAAAATTACATGCAATCTCATCTCTCCTTCACACACACGATATGAATTGGCACTCGCATAAAAGGCACCTCTTTATTTACGTTACTCGGCCAAAGAAGAGAACGAATCAATAGATTTGAAGCATTCAAGAAGAAGCATTGATGCGAAAGCTTTGGAAAGTACCGGAGGAAGAGATATATGTAGAGAGAAGGTATTGGGTTTCTTCGAAGATCAGTTTTCTATAGTTACTGATTTTAAAAGGTTAGATGGAACGCCTTTTAGAACCTTATTTTTTAATTTTAAGATTCCCATAAGATTGTGTTCACTATAGGCACCTCTTTATTTACGTTACTCGGCCAAAGAAGCGAACGAATCAATAGATTTGAAGCATTCAAGAAGAAGCATTGATGCGAAAGCTTTGGAAAGGGATATATGTAAAGAGAGAGGGTATGGGATTTCTTCGAAGATCAGTTTTCTATAGTTACTGATTTTAAAGGGTTAAGTAATGGTTTCCTAAGATAACGGCGCCGTCACCGTAACTCTACGCGTGACGTCCCAGATTCGCTCCGCCACCATTCCGATCGTAATGTTTAGTTTACGGCGAATGCGGTTTCCTCGAAGAAGTGAAGAAACGTAATGGTAATCCGCAACCGATCCAAACATAAACAAACCGACACATCGTGATTTTTTAGCCGGCTCGTAACTTGAATCAATGAAAATGAGTTTGGATTATGGAAATTTAGCTCTGCTAATTCTGATGGAGGATGAGGAATCCGATTTAGAAAGTAGCCGGCCGAGTAAAAGTGAAATTTTCAAACATAGGACAACTGAAGGGCCTTTCCATATCCTCATACGTCGGCGTCTAATAACGAACGAAGAAAAATTTTGACAATATTTGCGCCTGACCCCAGAACTCTTTGATTTTGTTTTAAAACATGTGCGCGAAGATTTAGTTTCGACGGCCTACAATCACCACAAGAATCCTACAACCCCAGGGCGACTGAGAAGCGCTGTTATCGGACATTTTTCCCCCGCAAAAGTAGCCGTTACGTGTCCGAAAAACGTGTGAAGAAGAGTCGGAAAAGCAAGAACGTCCGTGACGATGGTACAGATCCGTTACGGTTACGATTAACGTGTTGTTAGGAAACCATCGCCATACATTTGTACGTAAAAGGTATATGTGACGTCATACGTAACCGTTACGAATCTGGCGGATGACGGCACCCTAATCTCCGGAAACCATTACTCTGAACGGTCTCTGAGAACCCTATTTTCTATTTGTTTCGGGTATAAAATATCCAATGCGCGTTCTGCCGGGTTAAAAAGAACTAAATGTTGCCTTCTTGGCCATCTCCCTCGATAGATGGATATGAGGAGGAGGAAGTTTGAATGGGGATTACATGACTTTGTCGAATTGAAAAAGAAGTTCAATATGGAGTGGTGGGGGATTCGAAAACGATAAATTGGATTGGGACGCGCATCAGGGGGATATGATGTGTCTGGAGCCAGGAGGAGGTCTGGTTTGGTTGAAGTGACGTCTCACTAGAGCGACAAGAGGGTGCTTACATTTTCTGAGGTAGAGGTCATTATAGACCATCCCACTCACAATACGTCATACAAATATTTTCCAAAACAACGCATAGCGGTTTTAGTTTCCACACTACGTTTATAACGTAAAAAGTGGAAGGTATTATAATCGTTCAGTCCGTCCGTCCGTCACCCACTTTCATAGCCAAACTACAAATGCTGCAGGCAAGTGTGATATGTCAAAAAATTCATCGCATCGAAATTGGAATACATTGAAACTTTCAGAAAAGAATTCGAATTCGAAGTACTTCAATTATTTAAAAAACTGCAAAATTGAATGCTCATTTAAAAAGCATAGGAAACCATTTTTATTAGAATTTAATCACCAATGCCCTTCGCAACAATCGCTCGAGAAACTAATTCTTTTAGACAATAAATTAAAATAAATTTATTTTTGCGACATCGATCAGTTTGAAATGAGGTCAAATATATTTCACTACGAGATTCTTTGTACGTTGATATGAAATGTTTTAATTCTATTTAAAAGCGAGGAATATTACACATTTATTCTTTGAAATATAAATTAATTTTTGCAAACGATAAGTAATAATTATTGAATTTTCGAAATAAAATAAATGAAACTAGCCGAATTTAGCATGTAAATGTTTAATATAGAATAAATGCTGAGTTTGTGGCCTTTTTACCTGTTAAACACAACTGTTGTGTGGAAGCGGGTTAAGTGCCAGATTCTGTTACAAACCTACTTGTTTAATTATTATAGCCACTGCATTAGTTCTACGAGACTGACCATCTCTCTCAGGGCGCATTAATCCTCTAATTGTACGAATCGCCTTAAAAATCGAAAGGGAATAGAGGCATGCAAAAATGAAAATGCTGAAGTTTGACTTACTCTCTTTATATTGAAGAACATTGATGTGTTTCTCATGTAGCACAACACAACGAAAGCATTTTTCCATTCTGAAAAGGAAAGAAAAAATCTATTTTAGATGAACACAAAAATACATTCGAGTTAGTGATAATATGTTACTCCGAAACACTTTTTGGCACTGCTTTTGGCCTGCCCCAAAGCAGTATGTTTTGGGAAAAATTTCAAATTGAAAATCAGTTGTCACAAATACAGGGTGTCCGTAAAAGAATGTCCGAGTTTTAATGGTATATTACAAGAGTTTATTTTATACTAAATATAACAAATCATACATGACATTAAAGGAAAACTAACGTAGTTTTTCCTATAAGTGCTCAATGTGTGCGCCTTTAGTGATACGGCACACATCCAAACGAAAATGCGATTCTTCCCATACTGTCTGCAGCAAGTCCGGAGTAATGGAAGCAACAGCCTGTGCAATTCTACCTTTCGAGGTTGGTAAATCGTGGGGTAGGGGTGGAACGTAGACCCGATCTTTTACGAAGCCCCAAAGGAAGAAATCACAAGGCGTGATGTCAGGTGAACGATACTATTACAACTTGAAACTCTGACATTCTTTTACGGACACCCTGTACAATAAGTCAGGAGCATAGTGCGATCGTGCATTCTGGGTAGGACACATCGGAAAAAGGTCAGAGAAAGGAACATATTCGAAATTTTATTGGGATTAATTATTATTAATTATATGGCTTTTCTGCCCGTTTTTCAATCGAGTCGATTTTCGACCCATCCCAGGCTAGGTTGAAATATCATCCTTCAGGGCAATGTAATCCTTCAGTGCCAAAAATTGCAGAGTGTTAGTTCACAATGATATTTAAGCCCCATCGACTTAACAATTCTAAACTAAGCGTCAAACTTGATTAGGAAGCCTGTGAAACTTAATCCAACCAATCATAGGTTAATCTAAACATTTTTCAGGCAATACAATCCCACAATCTTTCCAATCCAAGCGTCGTTTTCCAGAATAAACACGACCAGCGTTCTAAAACCCAACACCCGACCAAACGATTTTAAAATGCAATGCACGATAATTAATCCCGACCCCCCCCCCCCTTTAGAACAATACCTCTTATCTAACTTACACCATCGCCGACTTCCCGCGCATTTAGCTGCTCACGGCTAATTAGAATTGAAGAGCTTAGTGGAACAACATGCTAAGTGACATTTCTGAAAAAATTGAGATTTTTGTGTCAATGAACAGATTATCCCATCCTTTAAAGATAACAAGTTTCCCATTTTTCATAAACTAAGTTAAGTAGGTTTTTTTACCGTTTGCAAGTACCGTTTTTAATGGATTTTAGGTGCAAACTAAAAACTTTAAAGCTCATATTCTCATTTTCACCTTTTTGTCACTTAGCACGTTCTTCCACCAAGCTCTTCAATTCTCTTAATTCGAAGTACGTTCTAAAAGGAAGGGGGTTAAGGGGGGGGGGGGTTCAATTGAGCGTTTAATCGAAGGAAATTTGTTCTGTTCCTCTGCCTTTTGATTGGATGAAAGGCGGGAGGGGTTTAGAACTTTTGTTCGCGGTTGGGTGGTTCGAGTTGGGGGGGGGGGGGATTAAAAGTTTCCATAATTGCCTGAAGAATAAGAGATGAGATTATGAAGAATTCTGAGATCGGGTCGATCTCGATAAATAAACCGTCAACAGACTACGTGAACTTAAGGAGTAGTAACCTATTAACGAAGATTTGCAAGAAAATGTGCAACTCGAAAATGAGCTTTGTTTTATCTAACTTACTGCTTAAGTTTATCTAAATAAACTAAATATAAGACAAATGAAGACCATAGTCCTGAACAATTTACGTAAGACAAATTAAGGTAGACTGAAAATGTATTTAAAAACTTGAAGATAGCGGTTTTTTTTTAATTACACTGTAAAAAAAAACTTGTTTTTACAGTTAAATACATTATTTTTTACAGTTAAAAACTGTTTTTTAGAAAAACAGTTAATAACTGTATTTATCTTCGTTAACGTGGCGTCACACTCACAATCCATCAAATGCACCTGCCCGCGGGGGAAATTTGAAGACGAGCAAAGAGTCACGTGATTGAGATCATCGTTCAGCACAAATACCCAATTCTTGCCCTCGCGACCGAGTAATGACTTTGTCGCAGACGGTTCAGTATTGGGCTCGCACGCAAGAGGTTCCTGGATCAAAACCGGGCCCGGTCCATACCTCTTCCAGGAACTTCTTGCGTGCGAGCCCAATACTGATCCTTCTGCGACTAAGTAATTACTCGGTCGCGAGGGCTAGTATTGGGTATTTTATTTTAGCAGGGAGAAACTGTTAAATTTACAGGGGAAAACCATTGAATTAAGAGTTTTTCCCTGCTAAATTAACAGTTTTTCTCTGTTAAAATTACAGTTTTCCTGTAAAAGAATTACAGTTTTAAACTGTAAAATAAACAGTTATTAACTGGCGTCTAAGTTGACAGTTTTTAACTGTAAAAACAACAGGTTTTTTTTTACAGTGTAGGAAAATGAAAGCGTTAATGGCTTTCACAAAGTCATCGTGAATGGTTTAATTCGCAGTGTACGGGATGATTTCGGAACCGAAAATTGGACGGATTTAACTACACAAAACTTTTCAATGTACAGCTGTGATACAGGTTTCGGTCTCGATATGTTCCGTTGTTAAGCAGCGAAAACCAAAGAATTTCTTAAACATTCCAGTAGTTCAACTTCAAAATAATTTGATATGTATATTGTGGCGGTTCACCACACACGCAACCTCGATATGCCATCAACAACTAGGTGGCGCTGATTTACAGCCACGTTCCTACCACTATTCCAGATTACAAAGTTAATAGTAGTATATAAGCCGAGGTAACTCATCTCCACCTCGAGGATCCTTTTGGTGGACTGTGGGTTACTGAGGCCGCCACAGTATATTAACCCTACTTTAATATTTTACAATCGCCAAAAGTCGCCAACGAACAGACCAGGCCCTATATCACAGCTACATTTTAGTGAAAGTAAGATTTGCAGTTAGACTATCTTTTGTTTCTTTAAAATTTTCTCTGCAAAACAATAGACTCAGTCTTATTAAAAGGGCAGAAAGTATGTTTATAATTTTATCCAAATGTTTTTCTTTTAAAGCTTTCATTCTTTTAATCTTTCAAAAGCATTTATCTTATATTAATTTTAAAGCATTTTAAGGCAGGGACATTAATGACTGGGTATTTTTTACGAACATTTGGATTTTTTGATTTTTTTTTATAAAATAAATATTATTTGATATTAAGATATGAAACAAACGCAGTGATAGATGATCTAGAAATGACTATGACCGTAAAACACACTACATAAATAAAGATAGACCAACAAACATTTATATAAAAGGCCCGAAAAAAGCAGAATTTCTCCGAAAACTTTTCTACTTGAACTGAAAGCGTACTCAGAAAAATTTCCCCACAGAAGCACTTCGTCAATCAGCCAAAGAGATACTTCAATCTCCGAAATAGGAAATAGAGCTAAACCTTCAACTACACATATGCAGTTGATAAAAAAATATGTTTTGTGTTAGGCACCCTGTTTTTGTTTTCGGTAAGAAAAACTTTTTTTCTGTCTGGGTAAAGTTACCGAAGACTTTTGGTGAAGGCAGTTTAGTCTCCTGAGATACCAGCAAAATCATATGCTTAGATTTTGTATATGTATAAACATATCTCTCTATATTAAAAAAAAAGTAAGCTTTTTTAAAACGTGTCCAGCTATAACAGAATGAAATATTGATATTAGAACTCCATTCTTTTTCTGGAATGTGTATCTCGCTAGTATCTCGGGACGGAATTTTTTTTAAATTTCCAATTAGTTTTTTAATTAAAAATTAAAATAAGTCGATTAAAACCCAACCTTCCAGGAGGCGGTACAGGTCGAAAAATCGGACCAATGAGAATCTACTTCGGATTAACGTCAGTGGGTTTTTTACGCCTTTTGTGGGATTCCTAATAGATCATTGGTTGGTTTTGTTAGTTGTTTGACCTAGGCGGTATTTATTAGTGTAGGCCGAGTGATTTTCAGATTATCTTGTATGGAACTATTTAAGTTTTATAAGTTTAAAATTATTCTATAGAGTAGCAAGAACGCAAAGCAAAACATCCATTTAAAGGAGCGACATTGATTTGTTAATCGATACCCGAGAAAGAATTTAATGTCAGTCCGCATTTCTGTTGTCACTCAACACCAGAAACATGCATATTAACAGAAACATACGATTTATAAAAATAATTTCATACAAACAATAACTCCATTTAGTTAACACAATAAAACTACGGCCATTTCAATGCATCGATTAAACCCCTCCAAAATTTTTGAGCTTACTTCCACCTTCAACAATCGAACCATTTTAAACTCAAAAATCCACTCAATGAAATCAAAGACTTGTGATCAGGATGGACTGAGCATTGTGGTAAACAGAAACGAGACAAACATGACTATTAACTACCCAAGTCATGTGGTTTTTTTGGTGCATTATGTATGTATTTGGTGTATTTTCTAAAACGGGCGCTTGGATATTACAGTAGAACTAAAATTATCTGAATCAATTTCGATTATTTCCCGTTAAGAAAATTAAAAATTCGGACATTTGGAATTTATTCTACGAAATATTATACTTTAATAAAATACTGTCTATACTAAAACTCAAAAATCCACACAATGAAATCAAAGACTTGTGATCAGGATGGACTGAGCATTGTGGTAAACAGAAACGGGACAAACATGACTATTAACTACCCAAGTCATGTGGTTTTTTTGGTGCATTATGTATGTATTTGGTGTATTTTCTAAAACGGGCGCTTGGATATTACAGTAGAATAAAATTATCTGAATCAATTTCGATTATTTCCCGTTAAGAAAATCAAAAATTCGGACATTTGGAATTTATTCTACGAAATATTATACTTTAATAAAATACTGTATGATGAAAATTAGAATGAATTTTTTAAAAGTTTTAATTAAATGAAAAAACATGTTAATGTAGAAATGGATGAATGCACAGAAAAGTTCGCCAATGGAGTTAGGATAATTAAGATATGTTGTATATTTCTTTATGTTATTATATTCATACTAAGTAAGCAATTTTGGTACTTTTACATTTCGCCGGCGCAAGCGATAAAGTCAACAAAAACCACCGCCAAACGGAAAACTTCCAATGGTAATCTTTAACTGCGTACAATGTGTTTTGTGATCAACGATTCCGTTTCAGAAGGTTTTCACCCGCGAAGTGGAATAATACCACAATATTTACTGTTGATGGCAAATGCAAAGAAAAAAAAAGCACTTTAAAAACATAGTGTCACACCAAGTGCAGCGATAAATTACCAAATACATCAAATTTTCTAGCCAATTCAGAGTTTTATGTTTGACCTTCCCAAATCTTTGTCCTTACAACTGTCTTTCTAATACAAGTCGTTGAACAGATTAGTAAACTAATCCAATAGCAAACAAATAAACGCACATCCCATTTTAAAATCCCTTTAAATCTAATTACACAATTCCGTTTTAAACATACATGGGGTCGTTTAATATCGATACATATAAAAAGAGACCAAGGCCATTGGAGAATTTTTCCTTTGGGATCTTCCTTTCAACATTGTAGCGAAAGAATAGCGCAGAAGGAAATCTTGCTGCGGACCAAACCTCATTTTACAGCTTTAGCGATTTAGTTTATATCGCTCGTTGATCACGTATAACGTTCTTATTCCAAGTGGCTAATTCGATAGATCGAAAGGAACCAAGTGAATTTAAATCATAATCGGCTTGTTTAAGATGACGTTTTTCATTCCGCATGTACTTCTATCAGTCTTCCATTCCCATTAAGTAATCAGTGAGTTTGTGATGAATAATTTGACGCCAACAATCGCCAGTCAAATTTAATCTTTAACTCATGGTGTGATTAAGTAATACTTAACCACAAAAAAGACAGCGAAAACTTTACCGCATACCTAATAAGTATATGGTAAAATTTCCGTCAGAATATATTGTTTTATTAACGAGTCTTAAAGGGGAATGGGCGCGCTGGTTCGAGGGTCTCCAAACTCAAGTGCCTCAGTGTTAATCCAATGGCGAAAAAACTATTTTCTCTGCCACATTTCTCCGGCTGTATTGAATATTTTTACAAACGGTTTTTTTAATAATAAATGTAGATAACTTACAGGTCTCTATCTTCCCACTTTTTGAAAATGCCTCGAATATTTTGTGTAAAATTATTTATTGAAAATTTAAAAAAAAATATTCGAACCAATTTAAAAAAGTGGGAAGGACGGGACCTGTAAGTCAGCTACATTTATCACATAAAAAAAATCCGCTTGTAAAAATACTCAATACAGCCGGAGAAATGTGGCAGAGAAAATATTTTTTTCGCCATAGGATTAACACTGATGCACTTTGCTTTGGAGACCCCCGGTCCAGCGCGCCCATTCCCCTTTAAAATTAAACGATTTTATTTCGTGAGGAAGGTGTTAGTTGTATTCACAAATGGGTCGTTAATAGATAAAGAGAAACTTTTAACTTCTGAGGGATACAGACGTATGAACCCGTCACCTAACTGCCGGGTTTTGCAGCAGAACACGTAATTTTTAAAAATTAAATCATTTTACAATTTTACTAATTTTTTTAATTAAAAGTATGGATCAGTCATCTATAATCATTAAATAAATAATAAATAATTATTAATAAGTTAATTTTTTTATTCGGAAATAAAAGTAAAAATGGTATCCAAAAAGTCGTTTATGGGTTAAGCAGAGCAGACGATGTCTGAAAATAATCGGTCGTCGCTTAATTCCTTTCAGATTACCCCAACTCAAGTGGGAATGGAATCCCATGTCGTCGCCAAATCCCCGGAAATTATTCCTTTGTCTGAATTGGCGCTTGTTTTGTCTGATTTGATTGGTCGAGAACGATCATTAGGCGCACATTTCAGATCTAATTTAACTCGATTAATTAGAACTATCTGGAATTCCAAAGTGGGAAAACATACATCTAATTAAGTCGGTTAACGATAATTTCCTGACTCGAGGAATAGTTAATTTTTGGTCGATTGTGGTAACGATTAATCTATAAAACGATTAGAAAGTCATTTTCATCGAGTTTTAAATTAATGATAATGGGTATGTTTCAGGGTCTTGAGTGGTAACAGAAATGCTGAATGAAAACTAATTCTTTTTCGAGCCTCGATCTGTGAATCAATTTCACGGTGTAACAGAGCAACAATTGGATAACCATTTGAAGGAAAGGCAGGAATGAAAATATGGAAGGAATTACGTCACCTGAAAAAAGCTAATTCCATATTACTGGAAGAATGAAGGGATATGTAAAATATCGGATTAGTTATTTTCCCAATATAATTTGTGTTAAACCAGAGTCACTAAGCTAGTTGCACAAGCGGTTGGTTATTACATAACGTTTACATGTTACAGGGGTCCCTAAAACGGTATAAGATCATTGATTTAAATTTATTTAGCTATGATAGGCCGATATAATAAGATATTGATTTTGAACTATCGCCAATAATAGAGCCAGTACGAAGTTATTCAACAACCATGATACTCTGTCCCATTTTCGATTTACCCCAAGGCGTCGTGAAAATAGCAGAATTCTGAAATGCACTCTTTTCAAGAAAAGCCAAAGGCGCGAAAACGCTATAGAAACATGCAGAAACGATATTGCATATTTTTTATACTTCGTTACACAGATTTTAAAAAAAATGCATGAATTTTTTCCCATTTACTTTCTTCCTTTTCTTAAAAGCATTTTTTTGTGTGTTCATTTCTTCGCATCACCTTTGGAAATAGACCCAGCACTTTATTTTGATTTGTAACAAATGTAAGAGTCTTTTTTTTTCTTTTAATAAAATACATTTCAACCATTGAGAAAGAACTAAAGTGGAGGTGCAGTAACCCTATTCAGAGCCAGCCAAAGATGAAACTAGTTTTCCTGTTATTACTTGATTTAGAACCTTAAACAAGGTTTATTAAGGGGATATGGTACTCAAAAATTGGTCAAAACATCAATTTTTACTTCTTATTATTTACAATATCTTTCTAAACATTTACTGAAAGTTTCATAATGATATCTTTTGTAGAAAAAAAAGTTATTAAATATTTTCTGGATTCATTCCTATAAGTTTGAATACGTATTTCGTCTGCTTTCAACCTATTTTCTCTGTTTCGCGTTTTTCAATTCTTGTGTTTAATAAATCCCTAAGGCTTTTTTGCTAATTAAGTTAGATTTTTGAAAATTTAACCTGTGTTCTTTATATATATATATATATATATATATATATATATATATATATATATATATATATATATATATATATATATTATATATATATATATATATATATATATATATATATATATATATATATATATTATAATATATATATATATATATATATATATATATATATATATATATATTAAAATATATATATAGTGCACAAAAATTGTGCCTGCAATAGGGTCTACTATGTATAGTTGTTTTTTTTTTAAATGTTGAAGTCAATTATTTGTAGATTTTTTGAGATTTTCAGTATAAATGCATGTTACTTTTTAACTATAGCTCACATTTTAAAATCCATGCACAGTTCTTGAAAAATTAGTTCTAAAAACAAACTATAAAAGTTTAGTGGAGTTATTCTCAAAATTAAAAGAGGAGTAGTGTTTTAAAAAAAGTTCAAAATTTTGATTTTTTTTAAAATGAAAAACTACTTGTAAATATTTGTTTTTATTGCTATAAAATGTTTATTTAGAGTGAATATTATATAAAACCACTATAATTTACTAGTTTATGTTATTATTTCTAGAAATAATGTTTTGGGTACCGTATCCCTTTAGCGTGAAAAAGTTAAAAATTGCTTTTTAACTAAATTCACTTTTTGTTTTCAGATACGAAACATTTCAACCAAAGTTACTTTTAAACATAATATATGTTACATCATTGATGATGATGATTGACAAGAAATTTTGCTACACGAAAATAAGCCTTTTGTTTAATTTATCAAAATAAACAAAATGTACACTCTTAAAACAAAAGAGTGAAATTCACTCCTATAGGAGAAGTGCATTTTCGGCACCGGAAAGGAGTGGAAATTAACTCAGACTGAGTTAAAACCGCTCGTTTTAAGAGTGTAGGACGCAGATTGTTTTCTTTTATTTCTTTTACCCACTCCGAAAAAGAATGAAATTCACTCCTATAGGAGAAGTGCATTTTCGGCACGGAAAGGAGTGAAAATTAACTCAGACTGAGTTAAAACCACTCGTTTGTTTTAAGAGTGTAAGACAAAAGAAAAACACAGTACTAAACAATTTATCCCGGAAAAATTAAGTTACACGAAAAACGAACTTTGATAACTTAAAGTTAACAATTTTATTTTATAAGGAATTTGTTAATGGCATTCATAAATGAGTCATTAATGAGTTAAAAGAAACTTTAAATGCTCAAAATATACACTGCTCAAAAGAATTAGGGGAATGGATAGTTTAAACCCTTTCACCCCCAATGATTCCACTTGGAATCATCAGCTTGTGATTTGATTTTTTCTCTCACTACACTGTTAAAAATTCTGTGCTTGGTTTCACCATGATATTGGTTCCTAGTAGCTGCAAAGGCTGAATGGTGAAACGTTCCACCATAATTTTGGTATTCGGTTGAACCATTTCTCAGGTTTTTGTTTCCAAATCCAGAAAAATGGTTCGACCAAACACCGAAAAAAAAGGTGAAACATTTCACCACTCAGCCGTTGCAGCTACTAGGAACCAATATCATGGTGAAACCAAGCACAACATTTTTAACAGTGTAGTGAGAGCTCGCACTTATTTATAGTTAGATAGAAGAATCATGTCTTTGAAGAATTAAATAATGTTTGTTTTTATTAAATGAAAATATGAAAAACATGGTAACATAAAATTCACTCCCAAAAAATTTTATGAAATAAATTGTCCCTAAATTCTTCACTATTGCATTCTTAGATGTTTAAAAATTGTTTTTTATCTTTTTTTAACAAAAATTTTTTTTAAAAAATTATTGTTATAATTTATTCAAAATTTATGATTTCAATTTTTCCCCTTAAATTTTACTTTAAAAAATTAAGATTTTTCTACCCTGTTTTTTACCATTTCATTCTGGATGCATAATGAATCTATTTCACAAATTTTATAATTTTAGAATTAAAAATAAAACGTTGGAACTGAAAGGGTTAACAAAAAAACGCAAAGTGCTCCCCTAATTGTTTTGAGCAGTGTATCTTTCTTAAACCCTCTGAGAGGTACAGACGTATAAATCTATCACCTTACTATCAGGTTTTAGAGCAAAACACATAATTTTAAAAAATTTATAATTTTGTGAATTTTACGAAATTTTAGAATTTGAATTATGGAGGCAGTCATTTATAATCATCCGCTACAGAAATGGAATTAAATAAATTTTTAAAAATATTATGCATTGAAAATAAGTTTACACTTCAGCCAATTTGCATATGCCTCATAGGGTTAAGTTAAAGAAAAATTGCTGAAATCATAAAAAAAAAAATGCATAACACAACTTTGTCATCCCAACGCGGCGCATGAGGTTGCCGGAATCAATTTGTATGAAAGGGTTATCGCCAAGCGAGAGTTTAAGGTTTCAAAGGTTTATTTTTTTCCCCCCGTTCCGAGATTTTGTTACATAAAAAGCCCAAAGGGTTGTTATTCTGATTCGGTTTTTAGAAAAGTCTAAAATATCTGAATTGAATTGCTTTAGGGCCAGGGGGTTTTGCCGGGTCACAATCGTAGCAAAGGTAAATACAGAAAATAAATATACTAAGTTGTGTGTTATTTGCTTTTACTCTTCCCTATTTACAGTTTCTTTTCTCATCTTTATCACAGCCTATATACTTGTCGTAATTTTTATAGTGATTATGAATATCATGCAAAGTCAGGTTAGGTTAGTTTTAATTATCGTCGCACTAGAGCTACAAGAGGGCTATTGGCGGCAAGCGTCGTAATTTAGAACCACAGTCAAGTGACGAGACGGCACCTGAGTAGACATCCGTTGGGACATTCGAGCATATTTAACGTGCACTCGGACGTCGGACATTTTTTGGATACACATGCCGTTTACAGGTCGGCAGTAATTTTGGCAATTTCCTGGTACGAATCTGGAACCTTTCGCATGCAAGCGTCTTACCGACTAGGTTTCCAGCATAGATATCATAGTTAAAAGTATTAGATTGGCAGATCACGTGACCTCCAATGCTAACGACGGGACGCGCTTGGAGGCCAAATAAGAGGGCAAAATGGCCAGTGTTGCTGCCACTTTATGGAGAAAAATACTACGAAGAAATACCATTTAATTCTAAAATTACAAAAAAATATCGTAAAAATACTAGCTGCATTTTGGAATCTTTTTAGTGACTTTAAATCATTTTCCAGTATTCTTTTTTTTTTAATTTTAGAATTGAATGGTATTTTTTCGTAGTATTTTTCTCGTTAAAGTGGCAGCAACACTGGCCATTTTGCCCTCTTATTTGGCCTCCATGCGCGTCCCGTCGTTAGCATTGGAGGTCACGTGATCTGCAAATCTAATACTTTAACTATGATATCTATGGTTTCCAGGCAGCTAAACGTAAAAAAAATCACAAGAAGCGTTTTGCTTCCTATCTTTAGCAATAAGAAAATTTGTTTTGTCAGAGTAACGATTAACTTCACTGAGTATCTTCCATTTTATTCTAAATAACTTACTAAGAAGTTTTCTTAGATGAATTTAAAGTATTTTTGTTTAGATATGAAGTCCTTCCATTCGCTATAAATTGAACCATTGAATATAATAAAGTTGGAAAATATTCACACAAAAAATACATTTAAGAAATGTAACGTCAACTGTCTCTTAAGAATAATAAATAGAATATTTAAAACAACATTTAAAAATCCCTTTATATTCATAAAAAACCTAAACCACAAACAATATAAGCATTTTCGCCCACCTAATGGTCCCATCCAAAAAAAAACCTTGACACAAAAACCGGGCTACACCTTAAATAAAATGAAGTAAAAAGCAGCGCGTCACCATAGCAACAATAGAAGCCGAAGAGCAAAAACCGTTCATTAGCATCGATCCTAGAGGGCGCTGTTAGCCGAAAGAAAAGAGATAGGAACAGTAAAAAATGAACAATTAGTTCGGAAATTGGCTACTGCAGGTACGAAAGAGATATTAAGCTTAATTGATTAGGTCGTTAATTGTTTTGAATGTGTTATTTTTAAGTTGGTTTTACACATTGCGGTTCCGGTAATTTTGGCCGCATTTACGGGGCGCCAGGATCATTGTGGTCAATTTTAAGTCAATTGGGGATTTCCGCAGCGGCGGGAAAAATTATCGTATATACGGTTTTATTAATGATATTCCCATCAAGTTGTGCCAATGTAAAGTGAATTACAGCTGCACATTAAAAGCGCGATTAAAATTTGACCGTACATTGTAATTATTTTGCATATTGTACATAGTTGTTTTTATGCGTTTTTATCTTAATGTTGAGCGTCTTTTATTATTAAAACATTTTTAGATAATATTATAAGGTAATAAATAAATTATGTATCTCCTCTTTTAACATATTGTTGGGTAAAGTGTTTTGTGGACGCTGTTTTAAAGGGGAGGGGGGCGATACATGTAAAAATCGATTTTTTTTTTATTTCATAAATAGTTAAAATAACATCTCAAAAATATGCCTGCACATTTTTAGAATGAAGTTCGCATTATTTATTGATTAAAAACTCATTTAAATGCTTCACCTCAACTCGGCGCTTGAAGGCTGTGTCAAAACTTTTTAAGCACGTTTATCTCAAAACTACTTTTTTCAAATTGGCGGGCAAGATAACTCAAAAAGTTCTCAATCGCTCCTTATAAAATTTGGTATACGTCTTCTGTATAGTATTATCTTCTAGTAGAACCTCAAAAATGCCAAATTTTTTTTAATTAGTTTTTTCCCAAAAACCTTTGAAAAAGGGTAAAAAAAATCGAACTTTTTTATTCTGAGGCTTGTAGATTTAAATTTTTTTAAAAACTTTTTGATTTTTTATTGGTTTAACGAGAAGATGTTAGTTTTATGAACATTTTCAAATAAAAAAATGATTTCAGATCAATTTTGGAGTAGCTAGAATTCCCGCCGACTGATACTTTTATCAGCGAGGGTCTCAGGAGATGAGTTACTACTACGGCGGCCATTTAAAAAAAACTAAAACAAAAAATATCTTATTTTTGAATTTTAATGTATAATGTATAAACATACTGAATTTTAAAACGATTCATGTATTTTTCCCTTTTAATAACGGCTCTGAAAAACGATCAAAATTCAGGTGGTTACATGTATCCCCCCCCCCCTCCTTAAATATCATATAAGAAGAGCTAACTATAAATATTTCTATATGCCTTAATATTCCCTAATATATTGTAGTAAAAAGTAAGTTAAGTTTGAATAATAAGGTATGTAAGAAAAGCAAAATTATGGAACAATTTTATTCTAATATTCTAATAATTTTATTCTTAATAAAATTATAAACAATAGTTTTGAAATTGTACAAGTAAAGGTGGCATGGCTTAATAAATTCTAAATGTTTAGAATAAAAACGACGGTTAAAAAAATATTCAATCGAAAATAAATCCAACAATATTATGTACCTAAATAGAACTAACCTCTAACAAAATAAAAATTTTAAATTTTTGAACCCATTTCAACATAAAACTATCGTACTTTGAAAAACCTACAAAATAATAATAAGAAAACCGCTTCCGATCCACCCCATAAAAAATATTAGAAAACAAAAAATAAAAATAGTTTGCGGAAAACCACTACGAACTGAAGTGAAAAACAGACCGGAAATGAAATACTGGAACCATACATAGATCGTATATATACACTTAAAGTACATATCCGCGGCGTTTTTATTTTATAGCCTCGAAATACCATTTCTCGATTATATATATTTTTAAAAAAACCTTTCTCCGGATTCCTTTTGTTTTTGATACAATAACACGCGGGTTCGAGATTATATAGCAATTGAAGAAGTGAAGAAGGAAGCACGTATGTCTGGAAAAAGTAATGGTGCTTTGTAATTCTTTTCTTTACAAATATAATTGCGTGATATAGTGGTATTTTCTCGTACGTGAGTGCAAATCACTAAACTTCGTTGTTTTTGCAAAAATGGAAGAGGCTTTTTTTTATGTAATTTTGGGCAATGCTATTAGTAATGCATGATTAAATTTCACTATGAGATCAAATCTCAATAATTTTTTTTTTTTTTAAAATACTAAATAATCTCATAAGTCTCACTAGTATTTTAGCTCATTCACAACAATTGTCAAGTAAATTTGCCAACCGAAAATGAGTTTTTTTTTGCTTAAGATTATATAAATAAACAAAATGTAAAACAAAAGAAAACCATAGTATTGAATGCTGTAGAACAAGTTACTAAATTCACTTAGAATTAAGTTACTAAGAATTAAGTTATTACTTAGAATTAAGTTACTAAGAATTAAGTTATTAAGAATTAAGTTACTAAGAATTAAGTTATTACTTAGAATCAAGTTACTAAAAAAATAATCATAGGCTTTTTTAGGGAATATTAAGGCACATTATATCAGAAAATTTGAAAAGTAACCAGAAATATTAAATAGTTTGCTCTTCTAGACGAATAAAAGAAAGAAAAACGAAGTAAAGAAATCTTAAAGTTGAAGTTTTTATTCGGAAATGAAGGTGTTAATGTAATTGTCAAAATGAAATTAAAAATGGTTCGTTAATTTAACTTTAATATGTTTCATGCTAAGAACGCGTTAAAGTTACTCAAATATGAATCACTAAATTAACGTGTAAAAAATAGTCAAAGTTTGCTTTCATTAATTTTTCAGAAGTTAAATTTTAGGATGGCATGTAACGTTAAATTGGAGTTTCCTTCTGTGCTTGCTAGGAAAGCTCCTGCTTTAATCCTTTCAAAATATGGATCACCAGATCTTTAATGTTAGAGGAGGTCTCAGACTATTTTTTGAATTAAACTTTCAAGTTTAATTCAAAACTTCTTAATTTAATTCAGTTATTCAAGTTCATAAAACAGGTAGACATGGAGGGTTTAGGTTTTACCTTAAATAGTCGAACCAGAGGACATGATTAGAAATTGAATAAATAATGCTTTAGAAGGGAGGTAAGAAAACATTATTTTTACAATAGAGTTGTCAATGAGTGGAATGCTTTACCAGATTATGTTGCGTTTTCGAAGAAAGTAGAAGATTTTAAGAAAAATCTTGATAGTCATTGGAAACTGGTAAAGTATTAGATTTATTTTGGACCAACCTTGCTGAACCTCTGGCCTGTTGTTGGTCGACAATTTTTGTATTTGTATTTTGAATTCAATAAACTAAGTGTTTCTTACGATCAAAAAACAATCAATTGACTGAGACTTATGCAATAAATAATTTCATATACCATAATATTTTTACATTTATTATATACATTCTACAATTTCAAGCTCAACGGCTTATCAGTCGCTATGCTGACTAAAATTTAATTATCTTAAACTTAAGTATTTTGTTGTTATTATTAGAAGATCACAAGGAGTATTTTTAAACCTTTTAATACTGTATTAGTACTAGATAAATTTTTACATTTTAGCCAAAAATAAAACAATGAAAGTATTCGGTATAACATGGTTTCAGACAGAAAAGCATGATATGCTTTTTTTTAAATAATATATGTGATATATATCGTACAAATCTTTATAAAGTTATAATATTAACAACACAAATCTCTATAATATTCTAATATTCAGTTCTTTCTAAATAATTTTCAGTTAATGTTTTGCCGATCCATCGAACAGATCCCACGTTTCAATAGGCGTCAATACATGCTTTTTTCACAGAAATTGCAGACGCAGGAGACTTTGTTTTGACTTCTAATCCACTCTTCTCATGAACATTAAAAATAGTCACTTTTTAATTAGACTTCGAGATGTAAGGTTGTGTGTTTTTTTGGCTGCCGAGCTTCGGGTCTGGCCCCGTTCTTTACAAACTCTAAAATATGCTTTCTTTACAATAAACCACTCTTTAGACGTCTGATATTCCTTCATTTCTATTTTAACTAAATAAGAATTATGCTACCATGTGTAGTAGATGTTATTATATTACATATATATCATGCCTTAAGAAAATCATCAATTTATAAATCAAGAAAATAAATATCTAAATACATTTATCGCTACTCATTACAAAGTATTCGGAAAACATTTTCTAATAATGCGCAACAAAATCCCCATCTTTATTTAAACAACAAAGCACATTTTATTTTCATTTAAAAGTAGGAGAAAATTAAACAGCAATAACGATATTGCTTCGAGGGAAAATAAATATTGTAATAATTAGTATTAAATTAAAGTTTCACGAACATCAATTTTAACAGTTTGGCTTTATTTTCATATTGCGCAGCGTTAATTAAACGAAAAGGAAAATTTTCTTGAAAAAAAGCGACTTTAAACTCGAATAACAAAAGAATTCAATTAGTTTAATAATGAACGTTGAATAAAATGGCGGAATAGGCTGCACAAAATGGCGGTTTTCGAATTTTTCAAAAGAATAAGATAATTACAGCTTGTTTGCCTAACATTCGATGGGGCCTTAATACTCAAAATATTTCGAGTTTACTCGAAATAATTTGAGTTTTGTTGCCAGGAGCAATGGTAGTTGAATTATTTTTGAGAATAATTTATTTAGCTTGGTTTTCTGAAGCTGTAAGAGGCAATTTAAGGGCGAATGAGCAGGAATGACCGAAGGTCTCCAAACCAAAGTGCCTATGTGTAAATTCAATGACAAAAAAATATTTTCTAAGTCACATTTCTCCGGTTGTATTGAATATTTTTTACAAACGGTTTTTTATGTGATAAATGTAGGTGACTTACAGGTATCTATAATCGCACTTTTTTAAATTCGTTCGAATATTTTTTGTAAAATTTACCGAAGATTAAGAAAAAATATTCGTATCAATTTCAAAAAGTGGGGTTATAGAGACCTGAAAGGGACATCCTCCGCATTGAAAGTGTTAAAACCATTAATTTTATTAAGAATAATTTTTATTAATTCGTTTTATTAAGACTTCTTATAATTATAACTAGCTAACAATTACAAAACCTTGAAACGCAAATATCCTTTTATTCAAATATATACCTCCAAATTTTCTTATTATGTATCTATTGTGCGATTGTACTCCATCCAAAAAATAACAACATAGAATACAACTCTAACTCACAAAACTTTAAAAACTATTACAAAAAATTCCTTAAACATTTAGGGTTTCTTAAAATAAAATATATCCCTCACCCTGGAAAAAAAAACTCCATAATTCCCATCCAAAACTTCAAATTCCGTCTTTAAGTCTCTCCCCCCTCCCCTCCCTCCAACATCGCATCAGGCGAAATTGAATTTAATTCTCTTGAGTCCGCCACTTTTTCAGGATTGTTATTATTCTTTGCAATTCCGGGCCTTGTTCCCTTTGCCGTTTCCAGTCGGTGTTTCTTAGTTCGGTAAAACTGCAACTGACAAAATGACTGGTTTTGGATTGATTGTTGTTGAATTATTGTCGCACTACCAAGCTACACTCTTAAAACAAACGAGCGGTTTTAACTCAGTCTGAGTTAATTTCCACTCCTTTCCGTGCCGAAAATGCACTTCTCCTATAGGAGTGAATTTCACTCTTTTTCGGAGTGGGTAAAAGAAATAAAGAAAACAATCTGCGTCCTACACTCTTAAAACGAGCGGTTTTAACTCAGTCTGAGTTAATTTTCACTCCTTTCCGGTGCCGAAAATGCACTTCTCCTATAGGAGTGAATTTCACTCTTATGTTTTAAGAGTGTATATTCTTTATATAACCCTCTGAGGGATACAGGCGTATAAATCCATCTGGCTGTCAGGTTTTCCAACAACACACATAATTTTTAAAAAAATTTATTTAACTTAATTTTAAAATTCGAATTATGAAGAAGGTTGAGGCGTGATGACTGGTGTTGTTGTTGAGAAGAATGGTGCTTGATCAGAAGGTTTTTAAACCTTTAATTAGACTAACCACAGCACTAAACTACATAAAAGAAAATAACAAGTAAACATGGTTCGGAACATCACAGGTAATTTTAGCTTGAAAGTCGGAGAAAAAGTGATGTCTGGTTCGGTTCGAATATCACTGGGAATGAATTTATCCCGCCTTTATGATGCAGGGATTGGTTAAAAGAATATATAACAATTTATACTATTGGGTGAGAAATTTGATTGACAGAAGTTTAGTTTTAGTTCGTAATTTTGAAGGATTCGGGTGCAAAGAGAAGTACTGTGTGCAAAAGTTTTACTTCCAAAAATGTGGCTCAAAATGGGGTGCCGAAACAAAGAAAGTTAATAGAAGTTAAATTAAATAAGATTCACCACAAGGTCATTAATAATGATATGCTATAGAAGCAATTTTAAAGAGTTAAAGAAATTAAATTTTTAGTTTGAAAATTTAATTTTAATATCACGAAGTTAAAACTGCAGTAATTTGCTGATTACTCAAAGGGATAAACATTTTTCAAACCTGAAACCCAGTCAACAGAAACAGGTTGCCAGATTATCGCCAAATACACTCTATATTAACATCGTTTTATCTATATTCGCAAGCAATCTAATTTATGTTCTTTTGAAAGTTTTCTTCGGAATAATTAATATTGTAAGCCCTAACTTCACTTTCCTATAAAAGACAAAATTGAATATGTTTGAAATACGAATGAAGCGAAATATAATCTTTATATAAGAATTAAAATAATGTCTTAAAATACTTATTAGATCGGCATTTAATTAACTTTTAATTATTATTAGTGCTTCCCACAGTAGTTGGTGCAACGTCAACCGAATCAAAACTAAAAAGAACACTTGCGACAAAACGGTCTTAGCATTGACTACATTTTTTGGTTTCGAAACCAAACTCCCCAAATATCAAGCGGTTTTATTTGATCCGGCTTTCATTTGACCTTGAATGAACTAAAAGGTAAATATTATTTTAAAATTTAATGACAAAAAACAACAATAATTCTCGTCATAATTTGTTACCAATCATTAATACACTTACATCAATCAAAATGTAATGCGAACAGACGAATGAAAGATTTGACAGTCTTGGCGACCCCTGTGAGTTGTTTACGCTGCCCTATGAAGACTATCGCAGTAAGACAAGTTTTACAGAAAAGTATATTGCAATAGAAATAGCCATTGCACAATAGAAGTAATGGCTAATTTAATCTAACTGAAGATTTTTGTAGTGTAAGTCGCAAGTTAAAAAAGCTTTTTAAATTAAAAAAAATCAAATTAATTAAACCAGGTTACACTATTTAGTTGCAGTAAGAGTAGGTCACCTATTCCGCTATTTTTTTCATTTAATGTTAAAAGTTGTACTGATAATCACTTTTAACACTTAAACTACAGAAAAAACCAATTCTGCATGGAATTTACCCAATATAATATTTTTGAACTTGTAATTACTGCTTTCAAGTAGTATGCTAATTGCACGTTCCTTTTTTCCACTAGGTATGGAAGTAGTAATAACAACAAAACGAAACAAATTGTAAGAGACCATATCATAATCAAATCATTTCAACTTGCGTTCTAACTATTAGATCATCATTTTTCGTTTGTTTGAAATGTATGACATCATAGATCATCGTTTGTTTACTTAAAGACTTTCTGCGAGTATTGATGTTACAGGTAAGTTTAGTTTAGTTTGAATCATCGTCGCACTAGAGCTACACGAGGGCTATTGGCGACGGGCGTTGTATTTTAGAACCACAGTCAAGTGACGAGCCGACACCTGAGTAGGCACCCAACGCAACCGTTAAGGGCGACATCGTACGCAGCGTTGGGACTTCGAAGCATATTTAACGTACTCTCTTAAAACAAACGAGCGGTTTTAACTCAGTCTGAGTTAATTTCCACTCCTTTCCGTGCCGAAAATGCACTTCTCCTATAAGAGTGAATTTCACTCTTTTTCGGAGTGGGTAAAAGAAATAAAAGAAAACAATCTGCGTCCTACACTCTTAAAACGAGCGGTTTTAACTCGGTCTGAGTTAATTTTCACTCCTTTCCGGTGCCAAAAATGCACTTCTCCTATAGGAGTGAATTTCACTCTTTTGTTTTAAGAGTGTACACTCCCTCTACACGGGGTATTATTCGTCGGACATTTTTGGCTGCACGGGCCGTTTATAGGTCGGCAGTTATTTTGGCGATGCCCGGACCCGAACCTGGGACCTTTCGCTTGCTAGGCGAATGCCTAACCGACTGGGCCCCCCAGCCCCCGTTACAGGTAAGTAAGCTGTTTTAACTCTTCCATAACTTCTTGTTTTTTTTTTAACAAACCTAGTCCCAGATAAAAACCAATGATATCAAAAATGTTACAAACAACTATATCAAAACGCCGCACTATGTTGTTTGTAGCGGTTGTTATTTTATTGTTGTTGTTTAATAAGACAGAGTGTTTGAGTTGCGATGTAGTTTTTCCTCCCTAAGTTTGTGTAATATTTTACTCATTTTTTATGTGTTCCGTTTTCAAATAATAGATTTTGACGTTCAGTTCAGCCTGGGTTATTCAGTTTCATTGCTTCTCGTTGGACAGGATCCAATGGCTATTGACGATACATTTGTGGTTTTTCCTAGTGTCACAGTATATTGGTAGATAGAGTCGTGACGACCTTGGCGAAAGAAAAATCCGCGTTTAACCAAGTTAGTTTGCATTATCGTTTAGAGCTACACTAGGGCTATTGGCGACGGGCATTATAATTTGGAACCACAGTCAAGTGACGAACCCACACCTGAGTAGGACCCAACGCAACCGTTAAGGCGACATCATACGCAGAGTTGGAACTTTGGAGCATATTTAACGTGCACTCCCTCTACACGGGATATTATTAGTCGGACATTTTTCGGCTACACGGGCAGTTTATAATTCAGCAGTTATTTTAGGGATGTTGGCAGTTATTTGGACCTGGGACTTTCCGAAAGCAAGGCGAACGCCTTAATCGATTTGGCTATAGAGCTAATTTTTTTTATTTCACATTTTTGTCACTTAGCAAGTTCTTTCAAAAACCTAAAAGTTTAATTATTTAAATCAAAGAGTTCTATAGTAGGGTAGAGACTGAACCTTTCAACAGCAAGATGGACCAATACGGAGACAATATAGGGTGGCATGTCGGGCCCAATGGCCGAGTGGTTTGGATAGCATGCCATAACGCTAGCAGTCCGCGCGCTGTAACAGGTACGGGTTCGATTCCCGCCTTTGCCTTGGGTGTACCTCCTTTCTCAGTATCAAAATTATAAATTAACTAGCCCTTTTGCCACTCTATTCGGGCTCCGTAGTGAGCCATGGCTGCCGATGGCAGCTCAGTACGAGTCGTTCCTCTACCCTACCATACAACTCTTTGATTTAAATCAATCTTCATACAACAAATATACGTGTTCCAGTGTACGTTTCAAAGTTCTAAAAAAAGGTTCCTTTAGATAATAGAAATACCTCTATTAGACAAATGTCATTAAGGGTTTCTTTTGCAAAAAAGATAGATTTTGCTTTAATTGCTCTTGAAAAAGAGATATTAATATAGTAAGCTTAAGATACTTAAGCCTACAGTTGCTTTTATAAATACATAAAAAGTCTTTTCTTTTGGCTAATAAAATTATCTGTTTAATTTTATATACAAGATTAATTGTCTTTTATAAAACACTTGATTGGATTACTGTTCCTACTTACTTTAAATTATTAACTGTAACTCTCATGACTATTTTTTTCCTACTTCGAAATTTTCTTAAATATCTTAATCTAGGTTTAAATATAATTTTAATACATTAATATCTTCTTAATTTTTGTTTTCTGTTACGGGTTTTTTTTTATTTCATGTGCTATGGTATTTTTAAGTTTTTTTGTCAATCGATAGGAATTATGTTTCTTAAAAGTATAACGTTAGTTATCTAAATCCAATTACACGCATAAATTTTTTTTCAAATATACTTCATAATTAGTTTAGTTTATAATTAGATAATAAAATCTAAGTAAGTTTAAATTAGAAATCAAGTAATGTACTGCGGCTAGTATTAAAAACTGATAATGCATTTATTCATTATTATTATTATATATTTTTATTTTAGTGTTAACTTTCCATACTTATTTTAAAAAATTGTATTACAGCTCATTAGAAGAAATATATTTTGTACCCCACAGATTTAATGAGTATGTCTGCATCGGTATACTATGGGATACCTGTCACAAATTGTGGGTATTTTCATTTTATTTCTAGTAAAAATCCGATTTATAGGAGATAGTTACTAGGATTCGAACCAGCGTCCTACGACGAAAGTTAAAGGGAAAGTCAACCCGTCCACCATATCATCGAAACCACCAAGAACACCCAACGAAAATAAAATTACACTCAATATTTGTCTCCAATAGTCATTATGAAAACTACCTTCCATTTTCCATTTTACAAAAAAACCGTCAAAAAAAATTCTTCCGCCAATCCCCAAACGATATTTTGCGTGCGGGGGCTTTTCGGAAGAAGAAGAAACCAAGCGATTATCAGCCCCGGTTCTACCCCCCCCCCCCCCCCCCGGAAATTACATTTACCCTTTGTTGGAAAGCCCCTTTTGCGGTTACTCCGTGGGGCTGGTTTAAGGGCGAATGAGACCAATCGACCGCGGGTCTCCAAACCACAGTTTCCCGTGTTAAGCCAGAGGAAATAATTATTTTCTATGTCACATTTCTCCGACTGTATCGAAATATTTTTTCAAACGTTTTTTTTTTTTTTTTTTTTTTTTTATGATAAATGTAGCTGACTTGCCGTCTCTATAATCCCACTCTGTGGGAAAATGGGTTCCAAGACGCCCTTGTCTAACTGCTATTATATGAATATTATAACTGTATAACCTATTAACTGTAACCCTTTTATTCACCCACGATGGCAGCGCCACTTGGTATATAATCGGCGCTAAACTTTGGCGCGCTCTCTTTTACTGCCGAATTCTTTTACCTGTGCTTCACGGCGAGAACGCCGGTGGAAAGCTAACGAGGCTTAACAGTCTCACTTTTACTTTTTTAGACTCTTATAACCCACCAGGATGCACTTTCTTTAAATAAACAACCAATCCATCAGAGGAAGAAATTGCAATGGTTTCTTTAGGAACTCTATCTCCATCAGGGATCGCCGGACCGAAATATTATAATTTCCGTAACGCACCATTTTCAAATAAGTGGGATTAGAAGAGAATATGGAAAAGAATAATTTTCTAAGCCACATACGGCTTAGTGCATTTGACTCTTATTTACATTTAGGGATTCAATTTAAGTCGCACCCTTTCATTTTCAAGGTAGAAAATTATATATTATCCTATTGAATTTCAAATCAGTTTGTAGAGAGAAATTATAGCATTTATTTGGGATTGTTACCTGCTTCGTTTTTAATAATATGATTCAAAAATTTCAATAAAGTTTTATCTGTTCTGAATGTGGCTAGGCATAAATTGATTCGGATAATTGTAGTTCTACTGTACAAATGCGTTAAATCCTGAAAACCAAAGTACTTCTTACGAATCTAATTTCTTGCAATAGCTTAAGAAGGATTGTCTTTCCCATAGAGCTAATGCATTAGTTTTCTAATCACAACTTCCGCAGAAGTATGGCTTTGCCATGTTAGCCCTTTTTTCTCAGGTATGAGAATCAACATAATATCGAAATGAAACAAATTTTGAAACGAAAATGTTATCTAGTATTTAATTATATATTTTTGAAGTTTTAAAATGCCAAAAATTACAGCAGATGGCGACACTATTTTAAAACTTTATCAATTAATAATTAAATAACCGGATGTTATTTTCGAATCAATTTCGTTTTAAATTGATGTTATGACGATTCTCATACCTGGGGGTGAAAATAGGATAACATGGCAAAGCAATTCTTTTGCAAAAATTGTGATTTCAAAACTAATGCATTATCTCTATGGAACTGGACTGACAATCCCTCTTAACTCAGCAAATATATTTAAATAATAAATTTTACAATGTATTTTTTCTTTCGTATTAATTTTAAATGTAACGGAAACTGGCAAATGGTGAAACTTTTTTTAATGAAAAATAAATTAAAGTTCTCAAAAAAAAAAAAAGACTGGATAATTCAAGAAGTACCTGCTTAATTAAACAGAGATTAATTAAAAATGAAAGAAAAATAAAACATTCGTTGAATGACAAAAAAAAAAACCTCAAAATTAAGGGGGAAAAGTAACAAATTAAAAATATTACAATGAATATATTTACTGAACGACAAAGAGTATTTTTTGCGTCACAAAAAAAAAAATTCTTGAATAATATCTAGAATATTGATAAAGAAATGACAAATTCTTTTGGTTTTTTTTAAAAAATCTTTTATTTAGTGATTGATTACAATTATAAAAAAATGAGAAGTCAAAAATTATTTTTTAATTTCCTTTCACGCAACAATACACACATTTGCACATTCTTTTTATTTTAATTAAAAAATGTGACACGTTTTTAATTATGTCTGAATAGCTTGGATTGTCACTTTACAAAAAAAAATTATCTTTCTTTTGAGTCTTTTTCCCGTAAGATGTGCAAGGTTATCCAATTATTACAGGATATAATTAAAAAGCATTGATTAATATTTTAGGTATTGATTTAAGTTTTTTTTTAAAGTTTTATTGTATTGTGTTTCTGATAACACAAAATGCTGGTAACATTTTTGATTGAAATTCGTTTTTTAAGAATCGAGGGAATAGGAGAAAGCCGAAAATTTATACATGTTTTAGACAGTATTGCCAAACTTGTCGAATTTTACGATCAATGGTATTGAAAAGACAAATATAATATCTGAATTAGTAACACCTGGCCACTTATAGTACTGGCCAACACGAATAAGGCCTTCAGGGACATGTCTAAATTGTGGAGGTGGCGATAGATGGCAGCATCTGTCTTGTATGCACTCTTAAAACAAAAGCGTGAAATCCACTCCTATAGGGGAAGTGCATTTTACGAAATGGTATGTAAGAAAATAATATCAAAGACTGGCACTTAAATGCCACACGTTTAAGGCTTCAGGACAGTTAATTGTGAGTGCTATTGTAGATCTGTCTTTACCACTCTACAAAAGGATGAAATCCACTCCTATAGGGGAAGTGCATTTTCGGCACGGAAAGGAGTGCAAATTAACTCAGACTGAGTTAAAACCGCTCGTTTTAAGAGTGTAGGACGTAGATTGTTTTCTTTTATTTCTTATACCCACTCCGCAAAAGGAATGAAATCCACTCCTATAGGGGAAGTGCATTTTCGGCACCGGAAAGGAGTGGAAATTAACTCAGACTGAGTTAAAACCGCTCGTTTTAAGAGTGTAGGACGTAGATTGTTTTCTTTTATTTCTTTTACCCACTCCGCAAAAGGAATGAAATCCACTCCTATAGGGGAAGTGCATTTTCGGCACGGAAAGGAGTGGAAATTAACTCAGACTGAGTTAAAACCGCTCGCTTGTTTTAAGAGTGTACTCCTTCTACGTGGCGTATTATTCGTCAGACGTTTTGGTTGCACAATGCACAAACCGTTTATAGGTCAACAGTTAGTTTGGCAATGCCCAAACCCGAACCGAGAACCTGTCGCATACAAGGCAAGCGCCTTACCGACAGGGCTCCCCAGCCTGTGAAAGGTTGGATGAACCACGCCATTTTCTCATCACTTGACCAGGGTACTAAATTACGAAGCGTACTTTGGCTGTGTCAAAGATCTTTGGAGGATAGAAAGAGACAGCTGAGAAACGTACAATCTAACTTAACCCTGTCTGTTACAATATTATTAGCCCCCCGGTGGCCGAGAGGTGTAAGCGACGAACCTCTCACCGAGAAGGTTCTTGGTTCTGTCTTTGTCCTGGCCATACTATAGACGCATTCGTGCTAGCGGAAAAAATCCCTCTTAAAATCACCGGGGTGCCCGAGTACACTGCGATATACGTGCTCGTTAAATCTGGGGAGTCGAAAGTCCCGACGGCGTTAGCATACGATGTCGCTCGAAGTTCCGTTGGGTGCCCGCTCAGGTGTCGACCTCGTCACTTGACCAGGGTTCTGAATTAAGAGGCGTAATTGGCTGTATTGAAGCTCTTGAAGGAGTCTAGAAAAAGGCAGCCGGAAACGATTACATTAGTTAGTTTGTACAATGTTGGTTGGTTGGTAGACATATTTTAAGGCTTGTGTGCTTGGAAACAAAGACCCGCTTATAAACCTTCGTCAAGAAGGACGGACACGACATACACACACATACAAGACAGATGCTGCCATCTATCGCCACCTGTACCCGTGGTAAACTGCGCAATGACCGACCACAGGACTTTCGGGTTTTCGACAACAGGCTTTCAGATTTAACGAGCACGTACTCCGCATATTCGGTGGGTCTTCAGAGGTGTCGAGACTCAATCGCGGGACCTTCCGATCCCGAGATCGTAACCACTAGGCTCCCCGCGGCCCTTATTATGTTACAATATTGTTATACCAGAACAAAAAATGTGTTGCCATTCCTAATGGAAAAATAATGTTTTTTCCTTCACATTTTAACAAAATAAGCGCATTAAGCTTTCTGAATTGAATTGATATTCTTTAGAAGAAACAATTCAAAAGAAATATATAAAACACATTAAAACGAAACATGGAAATGCAATTTGTATAAATAGGTATTTCGGGATTCTGTCAGGAATATGCTTTATTGATGTTTTGCGTGTCACTGTTTCAAAATAAACGTGACAGGGTTTTTAATATGCATACCGCATTGATATATTGTAATGCATTTCTTTTTTTCAGCATAAATCTGTTCTTATATTTGAAAGAAAAATATTGGTTTTAAAATAAATTGTATCACAAAAAGACAAATGTGTTATTATGTGTGTAGAAACACCACGATGAAAAATGTGCGGATTCTAAATAATCATAAAATTTACATAAAAATGTCAATATATTTAAAAAATCTGCTTATTCGAAAAAAATATTTCCTGATTGCTCTGAAACTAAGTCATAAACAAGTAGGTTTGTAACAGAATCTGTCACTTAACCCGCTTCCACACAACAGTTATGTTTAACAAGTAAAAAGGCGTCAAACACAGCGCATTAATTCTATATTAAACATTTACATGCTTAATTTGGCTAGTTTTATTTATTTTATATCGAAAATTCAATAATTATTACTTATCGTTTGCAAAAATTAATTTATATTTCAAAGAATAAATATGTAATATTCCTCACTTTTAAATAGAATGAAAACATTTCATATCAACGTACAAAGAATCTCGTAGTGAAATATATTTGACGTCATTTCAAAACTGATCGATGTCGCAAAAATAAATTTATTTTAATTTATTGTCTAAAAGAATTAAGTTTCTCGGGCGATTGTTGCGAATGGCAATGGTGATTTAAATTCTAATAAAAATGGCTTCTTATGCTTTTTAAATGACATTCAATTTTGCAGTTTTTTAAATAATTGAAGTACTTCGAATTCGAATTCTTTTCTGAGATTTTCAACGTATTCTAATTCGATGCGCTGAATTTTTTGACGTATCACACTTGTCCGTAGCATTTGTAGTTTGGGCTATGAAAGTGGATGACGGACAGACAGACGGACTGAACGATAATAATACCTTCCACTTTTTACGTTTTAAACGTAGTGTGAAAGCTAAAATGAATTCGATGACTAGCGTTTTTTTAATCTCATCTGGTATCCAATACAATATTTTATTAACATCGTTTGAAGCGTTGGGATATTTGAACAAGACGAATTTAATTTTAACGTAAACTGAACCTCGCTACACGGGAGTATTGTCTTTAATATTTTATTGTACATTGTTTAAGGGAACAGGTAACATAACGACGCTTCAAAATATCAAATTTTCATTTTAACTCTCAATCACTAAAATGAATATTTACGAAAATTTTTATATAATACGCATCTGCATATGGGGTTGGAGTTTACAAATTTGGCAGTTAATTTCAATATAACTTTGTTTCCAGCTTTTTATGTCATTATTTTGAAACACCGATTTTTAGCTTTTAGGTACACTTTCCAGCACAACTATTGCGTGTATCTGAAAATATTTTTTTATAGAAATGAAAAAATGTCCATTCAACGCAATGAACCTCAAGTTTGACGATAAAACATTCATAATTTTAAGTTATTAACCTAAATAGAAATTTTGCAAATTTCTTAAATTAGAAAAATCATTTTAATTTTACTCACATAATATTTTTTAAAAATATTTTTGGTTCACTGTGTTAAATAGACATGTATACGACATCACAGAAAATATCAACTCTTCTAGTAAAATAGAAAAACACCTTAAGGCTGAAAATTGGTGTTTTGGAATAATGACATTTAAAGCTGGCAACAAAGTTATATTGAAATTAATTACCAAATTTGTAAACTCCGGCCGCATATTCAAATGTGCATCATAAAAGTTATTTTCGTAAAGGCACGATTCAGTAACTAAAGTTTAAATGAAAATTCGATATTTTGAATGGTCGTTTTGTTCCCTGTTACCTTAATAGAATGGTAGAGTGTCAAAGACCATATTGTAGCAAAGTAAGACTTTGAACGGTTAGGGAGCCGTAGCTCAGTGGTAAAAAACGATACTGCAAACCAGTAGTTTGTGGGATCGAGCCCGGGCATAGCCTAAATTTATAATTTTGTTATCCCTTAGTTTTATTTGTTTCTCGTTATTCCTTAATTTATGTAAATTAGTTAATTTCTAGAACCTTCTAGGCTATAAGGTTCTACTGCTCTATATAACGGATTGTAACCATCCAGTTGGGTCATTAAAAAGTCTCGAGTTGAGATATAGCGGACTTGTCGTTTCTTGAATACAACCAGTATACCAGTAACCAGTATATTTATACCAGTTAACGTATTTCCCCCTCGCGTACGCGACAATATTTCCAAATAAAACTTCCCAGTCAATAGCTTACGCTTTGTCCATCATTGAGCTAGAAGGAAAACTGGAGTGAGGTGAGTGATTTACTGAACAGGGCAGCAAACGAGCCGGTCCAATAACGAAACGCGGAGGAATACACGGCACTGCAGCAGAAGCAAACCGGGCAGAAAACCTAGAAACTTGCCTATTTCGCTTATTGGGTTCGTCTTCGCTGGTTCTTAGTTAGTGATCCATATAGTTTTTTCTTAAAAAGTTGGAATTTAAAGTTAACGAAAGTTAATTCTTTCGAACTAAAAATGTCAAAATACATTTAGGAGCACAAGTCAATATGATAGAGGGATCTCATACAAGCATTGCATACAAGTATAGGGAAAATAGTCCTTTTCTGCCCGGTTCGCTCAAAAGGGTGTGAGTGGGTTTTCGGCTCGCTGACACTTCACTCCAATTTCCCTTCCAGCTCAATGTTGTCCATCGGAAATGAGATAAGGAGAAGCGAAAACCTATTAGAAAAGTTGTGGAAGGGTAAAAAAATAAGCAATGTCCCGAAAATGAAAATAGTGTCATGCTTATCAATAACTAGCGAAATAAAGAAGTCAATTTTCAAAAATATTATTATTATACATAAATAAAAATCGAATGCCTTTTAGCTACTTTCCATTGCGGGGATAAGCGATGAAGTCGCCAAAATGTACAACCGTCGCCAAAGGGAATATTTCTAAAGAGTAATTTTTAACTGTTTTGTGGTTATCAAATTCCGTTTGATGAGATTTGGCCCACGCGAATTGGAAAATACTAAATTTCATTATTAGTATTGTTCAGTTGTTACTTAAAATTAAACTAAAATTATGTACTTTAAACTAAAAATTCTCAGCATGGAAAAAATTTAAGGCACTGGTCAAAAACGTGTATCCAAATGCTTCAAAATCACGTAAAAAAACAACAAGAAAACGTGCTCACTTTCGGCAAATGAGTAAGGTTATTTCGCCCCTGCTTCAAATACTTCACTATAATCGCTTCCCTCAAAACAAGACAGAATATACACTATACAGGGTGTCCGTAAAAGAATGTCCGAATTTCAAATTGTAATAGTATCGTTCACCTGACATCACGCCTTGTGATTTGTTCCTTTGGGGCTTCGTAAAAGATCGGGTCTACGTTCCACCCCTACCCCACGATTTACCATCCTTGAAAGGTAGAATTGCACAGGCTGTTGCTTCCATGACTCCGGACCTGCTGCAGACAGTATGGGAAGAATTGCATTTTCGTTTGGATGTGTGCCGTATCACTAAAATCGCACCCATTGAGCACTTGTAGGATAAACTAGGTTAGTTTTCCTTCAATGTCATGTATGATTTGTTATATTTAGTATAAAATAAACTCCTGTAATATACCATTAAAACTCGGACATTCTTTTACGGACACCCTGTATTGTCTACAAGAAAGCCTGTCGATTCGGTTAGAAATTGGTTCAAAGTCAGTAACTACTATTACTTAAGCTTTCTTTACGTGACCACCACAGTTTCAATTCTATTACATTGTTTTCTAACAACTGTTTAGATTTTTCTATATTTCCCACACTTCACAAAAAACACCCCCCAAAAAATATCGTCTGCCAAAAAAAGAGCCGGAAGCAGACGATTTTTCTCCGAGAAGTTCCGTTCGGAAAAGCAACTGCATTCGAAATGCGCATATATGCACGAGAATGCACCCCATAACACTGCAGGGGGGCAGTGCAGCAAAATACAATGCAAAAAAAATGGAGGCAATTTTGGACAGGAGATTGCTATATTGTTGTTTGGTAGACTGGATGCCCCTGTGGGGTTGGTTTCTCAGCCGAAATAGGATCATCACAGTAGGACGAGTTTTACAGACGTGTGAAGGGTGTAGAGTAAAAGGCAACTTATTTTGAAGTGCACAGTGCCTATAATTAAAGTGAATAATTGTGTATTATCTCGTTGAGCATTTTCGCCAAACCCAATGTTATTGTCAAACACGATATATACAAGCAGAATTTATAATAGATATAATACACCCACAAAACACCCACAAAAACGTAAATAAAAATATATAATAATTAAAGAAAAATTAATCTAAAAAAATAATATAATAATTGACCTATAATAGAATATTATATTCTAAGCATATTTTTTAATTGAGGAGTCCAGGAGAAAAACACCTTCATTGGCAGGATATCTGTCCGTATCAGGCCTCTTTGGCGACAATAGCGCCTAAATTGGTGTCAGGAAACCTGTTTTTCACTTGGTTCTTCCTGCGCGGCTACCACCCTGATTCGCGCCTGACACGAGTCCCATGCTTGTACCGCGAGAGAAGAACCACGGGAGAAACCGGTTTCCTGTAGCCAATGTCCGCCAAGCTTACCTGAATAGGGAAGACTCCTAGTCATTCAAGAGTTTTTTGTCCCCTGGACTCTTCAATATTCTTCATTGAAAAACTAGCGCCAAAGGATTTTGCGAGCGTTGGCAGGTCGACGAGAAATTTTTTTTTCGGGAAATTTGGAATCAACACTGTGTTTCCAAGCTTAAAATCAACCTAATTACTTTACATACATTTTAATTATTACGTAATTATATTTAGTTATTTTATTTTAGTGGCTTATAGGCCAATAGCGATCTGACGTGCGCACAACAGAATAATGACCTTCTTTGGGTTATCCTTTCGCCAAGGTTGACACGACTCTATCTTCGTTTATAGAACCAGTACCTGGTGACTTTAGCCGCGTGTCAGTTACCACTCCGTCCAACCACCGCGATGAATTGTCTTTTCACACAAAATCACAAAACCAGTTTCTACGCACCATTTACATTTAACCTTTTTTTTTATAACAATCATTGCACCATTTTTTTTCGCTCCTTCAAAAAAATAATGCAAAGAGAAGCAGGAGAAAAACTTCACAACTCCGCCGATAATACCTCGGGTTGAGATGTTTCCCTCCTTCTTCATTCCAAACCATTTACATATTACGGTAGCATATTCCCCTTTGTGCTAGCGTGCGAACGAAAACACTTGTCTTTCAACTGTGCAGACGATTTTTAATAATTCATCCGATTTTTTTTTGCTTGAAGGATAGTGTTAAATAAAAATTTAAAGGTATTAAGGATATACCAACCTGATGTTTTTGACGTATTGTTCGAAGTTTATGTTCTTGATAATGTTATTTACCACGGTCGAATTGAAAATTTCTGTTAAAGATGCCTAGTGTTGGCAAACCTAAACGAAAGCCAACATGACTATTGCTTATGGGTTTGGCCACAGCCTATTCTACTTATAAGGAGGGGCTGGGGAGCCCAGTCGGTTAGGCATTCGCCTAGCATGCGGAAGGTCCCAGGTTCGGGTCCGGGCATCGCCAAAATAACTGCCGACCTATAAACGGGCTGTGCAGCCAAAAATGTCCGACGAATAATACCCCGTGTGGTGGGAGTGCACGTTAAATATCCTTCAAAGTCCTAACGCTGCGTACGATGTCGCCCTTAACGGTTGCGTTGGGTGCCTACTCAGGTGTCGGCTCGTCACTTGACTGTGGTTCTAAAACACGACGCCCGTCGCCAATAGCCCTCGTGTAGCTCTAGTGCGACGATAATTCAAACTAACCTAACCTACTTATAAGGGCGACCAGAGAAACTCTCCAAACTATCCGTCGTGTTGAGAGGGTCGAATGTTCCAAAGAAGAGGAAACCTGCTCGTGCAAGGCCAAACACAATTTTCGAGAATAGGTTTCTTCTTTCCAGAACAGCCGACTCTAGACATTCCTAATAGGATGGTTAAAGTAACGTCACGGGGAGCTTTTCTGACCTTGTAAGTTAAGGAAGCGTGGTTTGGAACAACGACTTATAGTCCCTGGAAAAATTATTAGACGCACTGCATTTTTTAGTAATGATGAAAACATACCAAAGAATGCCATATCATTAAAAAAGATGTCGATATATGTATTAAGTATAGCAGATAGTATTTTCTATTCAATAGCTTAAGTTTAGGATCACAAATGTCCTTCTAAAGGTATTTTGTTCACCATTGATTGATACATGACATCTTGCAGTGCGTCTAATAATTTGTCCAGGGACTGTAGTGTGCTTTCAAACCATGCAGGAAAATCTAAATAATATTAGAGAGTTTCAGTTTAGTTATATAAAAATCTATAGTTTTAATGATATTAAAAAAAAAGCCAGTAAAGAGATAAGTTAACAAAAATAGAAGCTTTTCTCGGCATGAGTAAACTTAATCACTTGACATCAGTTCTAAACTACGAAATATAAATGAAATGAAAGATCTAGTTGCAAAAAAACTCACTTTCTTTAAAGTACAACTAAGATATAGGGTCCGGTCCGTCCATTGGGGACTTCAGACAATCGTCGGGGCGGGGGAGGAATCGTAGGGGCAGTCGGTTAGGCATTCGCCTAGCATGCGGAAGGTCCCAGGTTCGGGTCTGGGCATCGCCGAAATAACTGCCGACCTCTAAACGGCCCGTGCAGCCAAAAATGTTCGACAAATAATACCCCGTGTGGCGGGAGTGCACGTTAAATATCCTTCAAAGTCCTAACGTTGCGTACGCTGTTGCCCGTAACGGTTGCGTTGGATGCCTACTCAGGTGTCGGCTCGTCACTTGATTGTGGTTATAAAATACGACGCCCGTCGCCAATAACCCTCGTGTAGCTCTAGTGCGACGATAATTCGAACCTACCTACTTTAGACAATCGTAAATTAAATTAGACGAAGTCGCAAATGAAGGGTCGAATATCTTAGTTGTACCTTGGAGAATGAGTTTAGTTTAGTTTGAATTATCGTCGCACTAGAGCTACACGAGGGCTATTGGCGACGGGCGTCGTATTTTAGAACCACGGTCAAGTGACAAGCCGACACCTGAGTAGGCACCCAACGCAACCGTTAAGGGCGACACTTCGAATCAGCTGTCATAATGTAAATCTGCTCTAGGCAGAAGAAGGTAGCAGGAATAGTAATTCTGTTTTTTTTTAAAAAATTTTAAAGGAAATAACAATATTCAGAACAGCTTATCCCTGTAAATTAACCACGACATTACGCACCTTAAAACTGCCTGCTATATGATTTTTTATTAGAAATCTTTTACGAGAAAGAACTGTGCTTTTTTAGAGGCTTTCTTACCCATACTCTAAGAAAATGATATTTAAAAAAATGAATTCATAAAAAATGCATAGAAAACGTTCTCATTCCATATTTTTCTCGCTACGTTTTCGAAACCCCGGTCGTTTAAACAAGCGGGGTTGACGAGAAAGATTATAGTCTGCTTTTTTTTTTTTTTTTTTTTTTTTTGAAAAAGTAAGAAAATATGTAAATTCGAATACGGCTAGAGGTGTATAATATGAAATATATCTAAAGGTTCTGAGAATAATAGTGAGTGAAAATGTGCGAAAGAAAAATGATATCAAATAATCTAACTTTCTGTTAAGAACATAAATTTTTATTATATTGTTCATACTATATAAAATAGGATCAAAATGCAGAATGATATGTTATCTATTATTTTTAAATAGCATAATTGAATTTTTTATAAATTAGCTTTTCTGATTGGCACCTTTAATTATTAGATTTGAAACAAATGCTCGATTTCTGGCTTAAAAAAAAGTTCTTTAATAATAAATATGAAACTTTAAAAACAATAATGAAAAAGAGAATGAATAAATGAGAAAAAGAGAATGAATAAATGAGAAAAAGAGAATGAATAAATGAGAAAAAGAGAATGAATAAATGAGAAAAAGAGAATGAATAAATGAGAAAAATAGAATGAATAAATGAGAAAAAGAAAATGAATAAATGAGAAAAAGAGAATGAAATAAAGAATAATTAAAGTTATTGGTCATAAATGCCCCGCTCAGATTGCGGCAAAGTGGAAAGCATGTGTCAATGCGTTTTTCTAAAATGGTCAGAAACGTCTAAAGTTTATTATTTTTAACAAAAAAAGAAAATATTTGAATAACAGTGACTAGTTTAGATTTCAGCATTGTTCATAAGCCGACATTACAAATATAATTACGCGAAATACAAGAAATTCTAAAAGAAATAAAATACCCTAAGACAACCAGAAGCTCTAAACACCATTGAGCTAGAAGGAGAACTGGAGTGAGGTGAACAGGGTAGCAAACGAGCCGGCCCAATAACGAAACGTGGAGGAATACACAGCACAGTAGCAGAAACGAACCGGTCAGAAAACCTAGAAACTAGCCTATTTCGCTATTGGGTTCGTCTTCGCTGGTTCTTAGTGAGTGATCCACATGGTTATTTCTTAAAAAAGTTGGAATTTAAAGTTAAAGAAATTTAGTTCTTTCGAACTAAAAATGTTTAAATACATTTAGGATCTCAAGTCAATATGATAGAGGGGGTCTCACACAAGCATTGTATACAAGTGTAGGGAAAATAGTCCTTTTCTGCTCGGTTCGTTTAAAAGGGTGTGAGTGGGTTTTCGGCTCGCTGACACTACACTCCAGTTTCCCTTCTAGCTCAATGCTAAACACAAATTGAGTTTCTATTCTTTAATTCGCCAACCAAAAACAGTCGCCAAATACAAACCATTTCCCGGCAACCCTACAACACTTCCGAATCAAGTCGAAAAGATAAGAAAGAGCGCCAAAAGCGAAAGGAAGCTACAACAGAAGCTCAAGATAGGAAAAGTTCTTTTTTTTATTTATCTCTCACACCCTCTTTTGTAAATGTTTCGGATGGGGCTTGTTTTCTTCTGGCTTATCCCCCTATGTTATCTTATCTTCGACACTTGCCCCCGAACCTTGTGTTGACGATACTTGCTGGTTATCGCCTGCGCTCTTTGCCTGAGGGGGCGGAGGAGATAATTTTTTCGGGGTAGATTTCATTTGGATTGTAATATCAGTGTGGAGAGTTGGTAAAAGAGTTTGGCCTCTAGGGAAAGGGATCCACAGTTTGATTTGTATAAAAGGATTTTGCAATAAAAAATCATGTATTTGTTTAATAGGGGACTGGTTCATGTTAATTCCGTCGCCGTTTAATGTCCTGACGTCATTATCAATATCTGGTCGGTTTCTATCGTCATTATCTGATGTTGTTGTTCACGTAATTTGACCGCAGAAAAAAAATTGGAGGTACTGTTATCGGGAGTTTAGCTTGCAAATGAACTAGAGCCGTGACCATTAAGCCTAGGTATGTAGCTGTAGTGTGATATGAATCGAACAAATCTAGCATAATAATGCTGATATCCCAAAACTTTAATGTCTTAAAATCCACTAAAGCGTGATTTTTACTTTTTTTTCTAAAAAATATATTCCGTTTCTTACAATACGATATTATTATACGATACATTACGAAAAAAATATTTGTAAAGCTAGGTATTTATGATGAAACCTAATTATTGAAAATTTTAAAACATTGTTATTGCCATAAACTCTTAGCATTGAGGAAGATGCATTAAATTGAGGAAAATTTAATGCTTTTATTTATATTCAACGTAAAATATTTTTTTTTCTTTAAATAATTAACTATTTCGTTCTACAGCTTAAATATAGCTTCCAGTAGATGAGAAACATAGATATCATAGTTAAAGTATTAGATTGGCAGATCACGTGACCTCCAATGCTAACGACGGGACGCGCATGGAGGCCAAATAAGAGGGGGAAATGGCCAGTGTTGCTGCCACTTTAAGGAGAAAAATACTACGAAAAAATACCATTTAATTCTAAAATTACAAAAAAATACTAGAAAAGGATTTAAAGTCACTAAAAAGATTCCAAAATGCAGCTAGTAGTTTTACGATATTTTTTTGTAATTTTAGAATTAAATGGTATTTTTTCGTAGTATTTTTCTCCTTAATGTGGCAGCAACACTGGCCATTTTGCCCTCTTAAAAGGCCTCCATGCGCGTCCCGTCGTTAGCATTGGAGGTCACGTGATCTGCCAATCTAATACTTTAACTATGATATCTATGATGTGAAGTTGAAGTTATAAAGTGGATTAAAGAATATGTTGTCAAATGACAACAGAATGCACTGGAGGGTAAAGACATTTTGTTTACATGCTATTTTTAGGATTAGGAAATATAAATTAATATTAACAATCGAGTTTTTTCCAGCAGAGCTTTAGATATGATTGGTAATTGCAACAAAAATTAACTCTTTTTTTTTTTGCCAAGTGTAGTCCAAATATAATTCTTGGATATTTCATTTCGCCACGTCCCAAACACGGAAACGAAAGTCCCCCGAGAACGACACAATATCACATTAATATTCACTGCATTTAGAAAAATAACACACGAATCATTCTACAGACCATAAAAGTACTTTAACTTGCACATTCCTCACTGAAACATCACAAAACTTAGAATTTAATATATTTATGTCCGCGCAAAATCAAACCAAGTCCATTTACGACTTAGGATATTATACCTCAAAGCTTAGACCAGAAATTAAAGTAATAAAATAAATGTTTCAAGAGTAAAAATGGTTCAAATAAGAAAAAGAATTAAGTCGATTTTTGCGACACATTTTCTCATCTGCATTTACATCACAGACACAATTATATCGTGCTTGTGTGTGAAAAAAAATTTTCGTGTCTTCCGCTAGCGCATGCGCAGTTCTAGTTTTGGAGGCACGCAAATAATAAGTCAAAGGTGCGTGTTGTGTTCGCGAATGATAGAAATAACAATTAATATTAATAAAAAGTGAAAGAATAGATTTTTTTCTTACATCATAAACTGTTTTTGGAAATTGTTAAAAACTGTTATTATAAATTTAATTATTATAAATTGCTAATTATATTTAAGTTATTATAGTTGTTAATTATTTAAGTTATTATAATTGTAAATTATTTTAGTTATCATGAATTATAATTTTAAGTATACTCGATTCGACAATCCAAATGGGTTTTTGCGGTAGAACAGCACTTTCTAAAAAACTAGTATTGTTAAGATACCGGGAACACAATGCTCAAGGATCATCAGAAAAGTCGATTTTCCAAATTTTAGCGTCGTTTTTTAAGTTAAAATTGATGTAAAGTGTGATGTAAAATTATTTTTTTATTATTGTACCGTTTTATTATTGTACCGTTTTATTATTTGATATTGTACCGTTTTATTATTTAAGTTGTAGCTTAAATTTAAAAAAAATAGTTCATAATATTTTCTACTTATATCGTAGTGTGCAGTCTAGTACTCTACGCGATTAAAAACAGAAAAAAACCTTTATTTTAAATAGATTATTTTTTACATAAAGAAAACTGTTAAAGACACAAAAACAGTATTCTTCTGTAAATATTTTGGTTTTTTCTGTGAAATTAACCGACTTTTTTTTATAGTGCACTATTTTCTCTGTTTTATTTTTTACAGTTCGTGCTTACATAAATCCCTAACACTTCTGTAGAATAAAAAGAGGAATCCTCAATTTTATTTCGTTTCATTGCCACATAATGTACTTCTTAAAAATGTGAATGAAATAATTTTTATTTCACGCTTAAACCCTACTATACACTTTTAAAAAAAGTAACAGAATCCGCACTCACGTGTTCTCTATGAGGAACTTGTCCCTGTCGTTCTCCCGACATGTCCCCTTGGTGGAGATGGTGCCGTTGTAGACGCGGATCGGGTCGGGGGAACCCTTCTGGAACCAGCTGCCCGACCAGCGCTTCGGGAACACGCACGTATCTAGAAAGAGAAATTACAGTTAGGTCGGGATTTGAAGTCACTGCATATCGAATTGCATACTAATGTCTAGAACTACTAATGCATAGCAAGAGTCGCTGCAAAAATTAGTTTAAGAGAGGTGACGAACACTTTCTGTCACCACCTGAGGCAATTTAGCGAAATCGCAGTACCGAAAAATACAGTAAGGTTGTGCGTAGTAAAGGGAACAGTAATCATAACGTAAATGATAAGTACTTGTATTATTTTGAATAGACCAAACTGACTGCTGAAATATTTTAAGTGAAAACTCAGGAGGCTCTTTTCTAACGACTGTTCATTTTTTTTATTCAAGCTAAAACACAACCTCAAAAGGTAGCTAACAACGCCACAACTGCCAACAACTCGAAAACGTCAACAATTTATAACTTTCTTATTATTATTGTCAGATCCAGAATCATGCCGAATACAAATAAAATACTTTTTGTACAGTCCCTGGACAAATTATTAGACGCACTGCAAGATTTCATGTAAAATATTAATTACCGGGTGATATTGTACCGTTTTATTATTTTAAATTGATTTATTTTTATATTATCCAATCAATTACCGATTTATTTGACATAAATAAAACAGCATTCATTTAGAAAAGCATAAGTTTATTAAGTTTTAAAGAAAAGTGAAATTAATGTTAGTAAAAGTCAATATTTAGTGGAGCCACCTTTAGCCGCTATCAAAGCTTTAATTCTGCGCGTCATGCTATCAATGCAAGAATGTACTGTCTCCTGCATTCGAGGATGATGATACCACACATAAATAATCTAATAATAAATAATTAATATAAATTAATCTTAATCATAATTAATCATAATTATCTTAAAATAAATACAAATATGTAGTCTACAACAATTCTTTTAAATAAAAATCAATAATATCGTTGTTTAAATATACCATTATTACATAAAAACTTTTAAGAAACATAAAATTACTCAAAAAAAAATACAGTGTTGCGTCTAATAATTTGTCCAGGGACTGTAGCAACGTCATAAAAGCGGTTGACTGCCGATTGAGCTGCTCGGGTTAAACTAACCGACCTTTATCCAACAAGTACAATATTTTATTAATAGTTATTAAATTTAGCAATTGTGGGCTAATTATTAATTGTGCAAATAACAAGGATTATGTAACAATAAAATGGATAGAAGGCATTAATCATTAAAAAAATGATACATACTAATAAATGATGTGAACAAATTATAACGGCAATACCAGTATGAATTATGAGGTAATTAGTAATAATGACCTAGGTAACTAATAATACTGACTAAAAAAATAGCATATAAAATGTACTAATGGAAATAATTGCTTTTGCAAAGCTAATAAATAACAACATAAATAAGAGAAATTTGAAATCACTAAAGGACAAAAAGTGATATTTAAAAGAACAATAGCAAGTTCGCAATTATTATGATTAGAATTTTTTTTCAAATTCTAAGAAAAACACTTTTTTTAATTGAAAATACAAATTTACACTTTACAAGTATTGCATTATACATAATGAGTCGTCGCCGTCCGAAAGATAGCGCCCCGTTTCGAAAACCCCTGCGAGTTGTTTACGCTGCAGCATAAAGACTATCGCAGTAAGACAAGTTTTACAGAACCAGTTTTCAATGAATTCAATTGTCTTTTTCTAAATAAATATCAGGGTTTTTAAAAACCCGGGTTTTTTTCAAGAAAACCCCAACCCACTTGGATTTTTTCAGGGTTTTAAGTTTTTTTTCGGGTTTTAGGGGATTTTTCAGGGTTTTATGGTTTTTTTTCAGTATTTTGGATGTGTTTTTCAGGAATTTGTGGTTTATTTAGGGAAATTTTGATTATTTATTGAATTATTACAATTTTTTAAAACTAACAGAACATCTTGAGAGAGATAATCAGGAATGATGTAATTTTAATTATAATAATTAAAAAAAAATAATAATTGCATATAGTTGTTAGATAAATGTATATTTAAAATTATAAATGTATTGTCTAGAACCAAGTATTGTTTGTGTAAGTGTAAAATTATATAATCTGGATTTTTTTAACAATAAAAATTTAAATTAGAATTTTAAAAAATGTATTTGTTATATTTAATTGTTAAATAATTAGTGTAAATTTAAATTTATAAATGCATTTTAAATATTGAAGGTACAAAAATGTAAAAGTATATACCCGACCCGCAAAACCCACCCGGGTTTTTTCGGGTCGGGTAAAATCATAACAACCCTGATAAATATATCATTCGGATCCTAAATTTGAAATACCTGAAATCCTAAGTATATGCTGCCTATGTATATTAGTTAATAAATATTTTGTAAAGACATTTTCAATAAATATATTTGTAGTTATGTACGAATTTTAATGATGGATGTATTGATGATTTTTTGAAGATATTCAGTACCGAAATTACATTTTTAAAGTTTATTTATATTTGCTTTTACATCGACGAACATGTATTAAATAAGAAGGATTTCTCATTTCAAGACGCGGTAAAATAAGATCTTCGGCAACAATCGTATAACAATCGCATAGATATCATAGTTAAAGTACTAGATTGGCTGATCACGTGACCTCCAATGCTAACGACAGGACGCGCATCGAGAAATTTTAAGGGGGCAAAATTGCCAGTGTTGCTGCCACTTTAAAAAGAAAAATACTACGAAAAAAATACCATTTATTTTAGAATTATTCTAAAATGACAAAAAAAATATCGTAAAAATACTAGCTGCAGTTTGGAATCATTTTAGTGACTTTAAATCATTTTCTACACTCTTAAAACAAAAGAGTGAAATTCACTCCTTTTGGAGAAGTGCATTTTCGGCACGGAAAGGAGTGGAAATTAACTCAGACTGAGTTAAAACCGCTCGTTTGTTTTAAGAGTGTAGTATTTTTTTATTATTTTTTTTGTAATTTTAGAAATAAATGGTATTTTTTCGTAGTATTTTTCTCCTTATAGTGGCAGCAACACTGGCAATTTTGCCCCCTTAAAATGCCTCCATGCGCGTCCCGTCGTTAGCATTGGAGGTCACGTGATCAGCCAATCTAATACTTTAACTATGATATCTATGAACAATCGTCACAAGAGCAAAATAAAATAAATTTAAAGGGGAAACAACATTTTGTTATTCAACAATTACTGATGTTTTGAGTTTTAAAATGCATCGAAACATTCTACGGGAAAAAACATTATTTTAAAACTTTTTCAAATAATAATTAAATAGCCGGATGACATTTTTCTCTCAAATTTATTTTATTCTGTTTTAGGAAACAACAAGCTAGGCACCAATTCAGACAACCAAGGTATTAAAAATGCAACACTAACCGCAGAATATAAAATGCCATTTTCCAAAACTAAAACCTCAGGAAAGATTTAAACACGTTATTCCAAACACCTCCAACTCCGTAAAAAACTCCTATAAAACTACAAAACACAAGAACGCTGAAACAATCTAACACGTACCTAAAACCCCGAACAAAAAAATAACTATCGAATCCCACACCAAGGAAGAATGTAACCTCACTAAACATTGAAGAAAAAAAATAAGATTCTCAAAGTACGCATAATATCTCTGTCTCAAAAGAGTTGCAAAGCGTTATAAATATAAAGGACTAGTTGCAACAATGAATTAAGTCGGGGTATGAACTCCACACTGCAGTACAAAGCAAAAGAGATTTCTTTCGTTTTGCAAAAGTTTAAGTTTAATTGAGTCAATTTGGTACACTCTTAAAACAAAAGAGTGAAATTCACTCCTATAGGAGAAGTGCATTTTCGGCACGGAAAGGAGTGGAAATTAACTCAGACTGAGTTAAACGCTCGTTTTAAGAGCGTAGGACGCAGATTGTTTTCTTTATTTCTTTAACCCACTCCGAAAAAGAGTGAAATTCACTCCTATAGGAGAAGTGCATTTCGACACGGAAAGGAGTGGAAATTAACTCAGACTGAGATAAACCGCTCGTTTGTTTTAAGAGTGTACCCTCTAAACGAACAGCAACTACGGGAGGGTAGTGTGGTGAATCTTATTTAATTTAACTTCTACTAAATTTCTTTGTTTTGGCACCCCATTTTGGGAAGTAATTGCACACAGTACTTCTCTTTGCACCCGAATCCTTCAAAATTACGAACTAAAGCTAAAGTTCTGTCAATCAAATTTCTCACCCAATAATATAAATTCCTATATATTATTTTAACCAATCCCTGCATCATAAAGGCGGGACAAATTCATTTCCAGTGAGATTCGAACCGAACAAGACATCACTTTTGCTCCTACTCTCAAGCCAAAAGGACCTGTGATGGCCTGAACCACAATATTCGTTATTCCTTATTATTATGTAGTTCGTGCTGTGATTAGTCGAATTAAATGTCTTTAAAAACCTTCTGATCATTCACCATTATTCTTAACAACTACACCAGTCACCACGCCTCAATAGAATATAAACCCCACACTAATGCACTGCCGCTGCAAGAAGAAGGTAGATTCTGCAATTTTAGCGTTTTTGGGTTAATAACATCAATCCACATTAAAATGGATAATCTTGTTATAACCCAAAATACATCCATATAATTTCTTGTTAAATCTGCATATTCAATCAAACCTTTAAATGTATGTTATACTTGGCGTTTGATGTGAAACAAGTTCTCGTGATTTTCTAAAAACTCAGTCTTTACAGGAACGGTTTTTTTTTTACAGCGGCAGAGTACTGGTAAAATGGAGGTTTCTTTCGCTTCGCCAACGCTTATTTTACCGCCAGAGTTAATTTGGTGCCCTCTAAGCTAACAACAATTACAGTAAGTTTCAACAAAATAATGACTATAAACGGTAGTCATGACAACCCCACAGCGAAGTTTGAGGTGTGAAAATGGTTTCTGAACATATGAAAACAAAGATTCAGGCCTGTTTCACACACGCAATAGTTTTCCGTATTCATGGTGCCGGCTTAATTCGCAGTGGCAATGTTATGTTAATTAGAGCTTTCACACTAGACGGGAAAAAAAACACCGCACTTACGGTTTAATCAACTATATTTGCTTAAGTAGTGGCAAGGTAAAGAATATTAGGGCTTTTGCATTACATGTGCGATAAATTTAACATTCACGGTAAGAAATAAAAAAAGTGACACGTTGCTATTGCACATACACTCTTAAAACAAACGAGCGGTTTTAACTCAGTCTGAGTTAATTTCCACTCCTTTCCGTGCCGAAAATGCACTTCTCCTATAGGAGTGAATGTCACTCTTTTTGGGAGGTTAAAAAAATAAAGAACATTGCTTCTACACTTTAACGGGTGGTTTAACTCGTCTGAGTAATTTACCTCCTTCGGCAAAGCCTTCTATAGGAGATTCACTCTTGTTAGATGTAGATTTAAATTTACCACTAATTAGGATATCTTTAAAAAAACTACGTAAGGTGTTTTTCCCCCATCTCGAGTACAATAAAGAAATAATAAAAGAAAGAAATAAGGAATTATTTTTAAATAATTATAAACTAAATACTTCCGCCACTTTCTAAGCCAAGTCCTAAAGTGGCCTCTCAGCAGACAAAGAAGGACAATACCACATTTTAATATCACAAGAACTTAAGCCCTGTTTTTGTTCTGAACAAAAATCTAAATAACGAAGTACATATATTTTGTTTCATTAAACCTAAAGTAAAAGCTCAGCTCACTTTTAACCCAAACATTCTTTATTTCTGTGGCAAAGCGACATTATTTAAAACACCCTAGATTCTGTACTGCGTAGAAACTGGGGGGAAAAAACGAGCATAGAACTATGAAAATTTCCCTTTTTAGGGCCACATGAATATTTCATAAACTTCTCTATTTTCTCCTTTTTCCCCCATTTTAAATCGAACATTTGACAGAATTCTAACTAGCATAAATTAGTTTTTAATTTTCTCATAGTAGCGATTTATCAACACCAAACAATCATATCCCGTTGTATGAACATGTTATTGGTTATGTTGAACGTTTCCGGATGTCTATTTCCAAGGAGCTTTAACACAGCCAAACTACGTCTCGTTATTTAAAACAGCGGTCAAGTGACAGGGTCGACACCTGGCACCTAATTGGATTTCGAGCGACATCGTACGCTAACGCCGTCGGGACTTTGGACACCACAGAGTTTTCGAACGCGAGACCTTCTTATGAGAGGCCGATGTCCTGACGACTGGACTATGGAGCCCCCAGTATGAACAGTATATAATTATTCAAAAGCTAAGCTTGAAACTGTAACTGGTTACGCGTGTAAGCTACTTCTGAAACCCAAACAAAATCCCAATTTCTGAGTTCGAGCCCCGCTGCCTTCCGAAGACCCCCGTGTACGCTAATGGTGACTGGTGCACGTTAAATTACGCCGTGGTCACAAAGTCCTCCAAGTTCCCATACCAAATCAATACCTCTGGGGGGTGACAAGTCAATTCTGGGGATCCTCTAGTTGGCCTCTGTCTCTAAAAATTAGATGGATCCACTTACGTGTGTGTGTTGTCTGTCTTACTTGACGAAGGTTTATAAGCGGGTCTCTGACCAAGCACACAAACCTGAATACCTATATATGTCTACCAACCAACCCAATTTCTGAAAACCTAAATGTGAATACTGAAACTAGCTTATACCTATAAAAATAAGTTTTTAAGATTCGATTAGGTCTAGAAAGTTGGTCTCAATAAATAGCCCAAATTGTTCTAATTTTCACCACTTATCGAAAAAGTGTTTCGATACAAGAAAAGAGAGAAATAATAAAATGATATAGTCCTAAAGTAACAAATTGTACTTTTTAGTTTCTTATAAAATATTCATGTGTTGCTCAAGTGCGCCATTACTCCCATGAACAAAAAGTACTTACTCATGCCTGTCTCAACTAATAAAGCCAGAAAAGCTCCCTGTGACGTAACACTATCCGTCCGCTTCGGATTGTCGGCTGTTCCAACAGAGATGAACGAAATCTCATTGGAACCAGAAAAATATAGACGGCCGTGTGCGAATAAGTTTCGTTCTCTTTCTTTGGATAAGCCGGCAATCCGAACTGGACGGATAGCGTGACATCACGAAGAGCTTCTGTGGCCTTAAAGTTGAGTAGGCCATGACTTCATTAGGATTTTTTGTTTGGGTTGGTTGAATTAACGTCACTCTAGAGTTACATAAGGGAAGCCCAGTGGTTTAGTGGTAGTGCTTCGCATTGCCTCGCCACAGGTCACGGCTAACCTCAATAACAAGGCCAGAGAAGCTCTCCCAAACATGAGCGTAGACGGAAATTTTGACTCACTGTTCCCAGTGCCGCAGATCGAGAAACCAGTTCGGTACGCCTTTGGAACCCTAAAATTGTGGTCAGCCGTGAACGAGTGGTTCCGAACTGGTTTCGAGACAGGTTGTCTTCATCTTCGGAACAACGTCACTCGGAACTATGAAGTCAAAATTTCCGTCCCCGAGCTTGTTTGGGAAAGCTTCTTCGGCCTTAGTAGTTGAGTAGGCCGTGCACAGGTCCGGGAATCGAGTCCGGGATTGGGCGAGGTTGACTCATCCTTTCATCCCTTAAATGAGGAGCAAGTATGCTTGGGAACTAAACACTGGGAGTTCCGTGTAAGGTTGACTACTTAATCGGGACATGCCTAGCACCCCAGAGCCTTTGGCCAAGTAAGCTGAAATGGGCACGGTAGGCCCACTAAAAGGCTGTGCAGTTTAGTTTTTTTTTTTAATTTACAAAAGAGTGTTCCTAAAATTTCGAACATCGGAAATGATTTTAACTATTAGAAAACTTACAATTTTGTATAACCAATACATGCATACTTTTTCCTCTCTTTTTTTTTAATAGAAAAGCCGCGAGTCTCTCCCAAAAGATTTCCGCTTGTCACTTAAAAACTTTTTCGCGCAATCCGTCAACTAGCGTATAAGGTGGGATGTCCTTTGTGTTCTAAGACGCGGTTTAAGTATGCTAAGCAGGAAAGATGGGCACTCAGACACGGTGAAGCCAGGGCAGAATAAAAGGTGATAGATTATACGAAAAGGATGGATTGTGTAGAAGTAGAAAGAATGATAGGAAAATAGATCCTGGGAAATTGCAACATTGTAGGGTCAACTTTGGCAGAACCATTGTCATATGCATGTGATATATTGTACAAATCTTTATAAAGTTATAATATTAACCACACAAATGTCTATAATATTCTAATATTCAGTTCTTCCTTAATAACTCTCAGTTAATGTCTTGCCGATCCATCGAACAGTTCCCACGTTTCAATAGGCGTCAATACATTCTTTCCCACAGAAATTGCTGACGCAGCAGACTTTGTTTTTACTTCTGATCCACTCTTCTCTCATGACCAGTAAAAATAGTCACTTTTCAATTAGACCTCCAGATGTAAAGTTGTGTGCTTTTTGGCGTGCCGAGCTACGGCTCCTGTCCTTTACAAACTCTAAAATATGCTTTCTTTACAATAAACCACTTTTGGGACGTCCAATATCCCTTCATTTCTCGATTAACTAAATAAGAATTATACTGTCATGTGTTAGTAGATGTTATTCTGTTACATGCACGTTCCAGTTATGTGGCGTTGGAAAATTAACCTGCAATATGAAGATTGACAGCCCTACTTTTTAAAACTCTCAATTGTTTTGTGTTTTCTGTTGTTGTGTTGGAGGGTGCTAATTCCAAAAAAAAAAAAATGGGTTTTGAACATTCGTCTGTCTGTCTGAAATCATCTACAGCTTGAACTAAAGGAGCTACGGACTTCAAATTCGATGCAGGAGTTTCTAGTACTAGTCTGACGTCATAATAAAGGTTTTGAGATATGATCGCGTACGCACAAATGGTTAGCTGCATCAGATTTTTATTTTTAAGTATTGGGTTATTGCTGAAAAACGAAAAAAAACTTTAAATTTGGTACACTACTTCCCAGTACCTGTCGGACATTATGATAATAAAGGGTGTCCGTAAAAGAATGTCCGAGTTTCAATGGTATATTACAGGAGTTTATTTTATACTAAATATAACAAACCATAGTACCCCACCTGCAAAATCTGCCTCGACATAGAACTAAGTCCAACACACATTTTCTCATGTCCAGCCATCCTTGCAAAAATGCAACAGATTAGTGACTCTCCGCTAGATGACCTTTACTCCCAAAACTGCCTTCAAATTGCTGAGGCTGTGTGGAACACACACGGTCACATCTAACACCTCAACCTATCCATAGACAAGACAACAACAACAACAACATAACAAACCATACATGACATTGAAGGAAAACTAACCTATTTTTTCCTATAAGTGCTCAATGTGTGCGTCTTTAGTGATACGGCACACATCCAAACGAAAAAGCAATTCTTCCCATACTGTCCGCAGCAAGTCCGGAGTAATGGAGGCAACAGCCTGTGCAATTCTACCTTTCAAGGTTGGTGAATCGTGGGGTAGGGGTGGACCCGATCTTTTATGAAGTCCCAAAGGAAGAAATGACAAGGCTTGATTGCCAGGTCACAATTTGAAACTCGGACATTCCTTTACGGATACCCTCTACTTTCGAGAAAATCATGCAAGCAATCCTTTCTATGCACACAACTTCTTTCGTTTGAAAAGGCATTGGAAATACTTTAACGGGCACATACATAATTACCTTAAATGTTTATTGATTTATTGATGGGTAAATAAAGTCATGTAGTGTTTACCCCCCCCCCCTTCTTTCCCTAGTCTTATAACCGTCTGAAATTCACTTTTCAAAAGCATTCATGAGGTATAAAAATATAACTCAGAATCGAATTTTTTTTATCCAATAGGATAAAACCAATTAGCACATAATCCTTCTTATTGGCCAGTCCCAACTAAGACAGACATCTCCAAAAACCAATCGCCAAGGATTACACGAAGACCCGTCTCGGTGATTAATGACCAATGGGAGCTGAAAAGATATCCTTCCGCATTGTCCCGAACACTATAGTCGAGACACGTACAAGTGGGGACTTTTTTCTTGCGCGATCTTCATTATGTTAACGGGTATTAGGGGAGTCGGCGAGGTGTGAAGTGGCTGGTCTTTTGTTTCTAATGAAAGAATTGGGGAAGTGTGAATTGACGTTAAGAGTATTGGATACCGGATTAATTAGCTTGGGATTTGGAAAACTGGAAGAAAAAGGTGGTTTCTATATAAAAAAGCTTTTTCTTAAAATTTTATTAATCTAACTATGAAAAATAAGGTTTCAGTTTTAATAGATTTATAAGGTAAATTTTCGATAGAAAAATACAATATTTTTTTTGAGTAAAAGTAATAAATATATATAAAAAAATTGGCATAAAATACCTTGTTTTCGAGGCATTCGAGCAATTTCACTAGAACAGAAATATACACAAGGTACAAAAGAGATGCAAGTTTTTTAAATGCTTTGGTTGGTAAATCCTAAATTTAAAATTTTTCAAATTTATTAATATTCTAGACAAAAACACCGGTCCATTCAACATTTTCCATTTTCGGATTCAAAAAAAGGTTCATTGTTAAGATAATTAACTTTATGTTATTAAAATTCAAACTATACGGGACATTTTTCGCTTGTTTCAGTGTCAAATACACAAATTTTAATTGTAATAAAAAAAAAATTAAGATATGTCCCACATTTTATGATTTTTCCCAATGCTACGCGGTAGGTCTTCAATAACACGCTAGATGTCACTACTGGTAATGTCAAGATGCAAGAGAGAAAGATATTTTTAGAAATTAACACTTACTCTTTGCTGGGTACTTTTTTTTCCCTTTAATAGGTGAAAAAAAATTTAATAGATACTTCAATTCTACTAATATTTCCTGTAGTTTAAATAAACATAAACAAAAATGGAAAAAAGTTTTTTTTTCAATGCCAGATTCTATCATATAAATAATTATTGTCGGAATATTAAAAGAGTATATTCGGATAAGTATTAGCATATTATAATATACTCGGGGTAGAGATTTACTGTACGGTCCCCCTTGGCGAACTTTCCAAAATCGCGCCAAAGGTCCGTATTTTGGCGACTTTAAAAAAAAAACACGATTCAAAGAAAAGATCGTATGGGAATATTTCTTATGAAAACTCAACCAACGGTCCGATAGGGTTGCCGCAAAACGTCATCGGTGCGAAGTCATAGAATTCGAATCTTCAGTCGGTCAGACAGGTTGTCAAAAAAATTATTTATCGCCAATTCCGACAAAATCGCGCCAAGGGGGACCGTACAGTAAATCTGATCCTATAGTCGGAATCGACCGAATGATATTTAAACTATTATTATAAAATTAAACAATTGGATCTAGAGAGATTTTGAAAACTTTAGATTGTTATGTCAGCAGTTATTTAACATACTGAAATAAATGCACACCAGACAAAGCTTACAGAACAGGATGCAAAAAAAATTACAAACATAATTATCGCATTAAAGCCACAAAAATCCAGTCGAAATCTTTTTATCTACAAAGCTAAGCCTTTGATAACTTACACCCTTTCAAAAATAGTCCGGAATTAATAGCTATAATTTTCTTTTGTACTCCATATGACATCCAATTCCCTCTCTGACACATGACAAGAGTTTTAACAAAAGGATCATAATCCGGATTGCGAAAAGTTAACAACCACCAATCAGAATGTCACCGAGATTTGATTCGTCAGATGCACGAGGTCCAATCAATTGAGTCCAAGGTCAGAAATAGGCGTGGTCAACGTCATTGATAGGTCAGGTTTAAAATAAAATGGGAGTGGTTGCGAACAAATGTCAACGAATTCGGAATCAAAATCTAACATGCATTACGCCCTAATTGGTGTATAGAATGGCAAACTACACGGTCAATTTATTTGCTAAATATAAAAAAATAGGTTTCTTTACAGGAAGGCTTCCATAAACGCTTTTTCTTTTACTAAAATGTGATTGGAAGAATCTTAAAGGGAAATTCTCCAAAGTACGACTTTTTTTTTTCATTTACTGATTCAGTTAAAGTATGAAGCACGTATGGGCATGGAAAAACTGGTAAATTAATGTATGAAAGTGATATAATTATGCTGTCTTTATTGTCAGCTTTTTCATGCTTCAATTATGAGATATTGTCAGAGATTTTTTCTGTCGTTTTTGAAGAGTTTGATAAAGGATGGGGTTGACTTTTTCAAAGCTTGGTGTAATTAGAGCTGCTGGTGAAAAGTCAGACGTTTTGATATAGTTATTATAAATTCATGTGTTTTCTCTTTCTCCATATTTGGAACTGGTGGGGTGCAAAGAGTTTTTTGTTAAACATCTGTAATGATAAGTAGGGGGAAAATTCTGTTTGAGTTGTTAGTTTGACGGGGGATTGACAAATGAAGAGTACAGGGGAAAAAGAGCTTGATTTCGTAGGAAACTTTCCGTATTCTTTTGTGCTTGGCGGACATTGGCGACAGAAAACAGGTTTTTCTTTCGGTTCTTCTTTCGCGGTACAAACGTGTGACTCGTGTCCACTGATCTCTGGCGTGAATCAGGGTTGCCGTGAGAGAAAAACAAAGTGAGTAACCGGTTTTCTTACACCAGTTTAGGCGATGACTCGCTATTGTTGCCAAAGAATCCTGATGCAGACAGATTCCTATGAAATCAAGCTTTTTTTTCCCCCTGTACTCTTCAAATGTATTAATTAAGAGTTTTATTCTTAAGTTGATAATAAATTAGATAGAATATTACATAGAAATAATAATGAAATGAGTGACAGTAAACACACGTGGGCAGCAATGTAGCAGGAAAAGTAACCGAGAAGTTATCCAGGATGCTGATTTTAGTGAAAATAGAATTTACACAACTTTAATAGGAAAAGAGTTTATATATTATAGCGGCCGACCCGGCGGCGCAACGTTTAGGGAGCTAGCCTTTGGAGCCTCTGGGTTCGGGTTCGAATCCCGGTGAGGCATGGAAGTTTGTGTTTGTCGAGTATATGCGGAGTACGTTAAATCTGTTGGGTCCGAAAGTCCTGTGGTCGGTCATTGCGCAGTTTACCACGGGTACAGGTTCCTGGAGACTATTTCCCTCCCCTTCAGGGACATGTCTAAATTGTGGAGGTGGCGATAGATGACAGCATCTGTCTTGTATGTGTGTGTGTATGTCGTGTCCGTCCTTCTTGGCGATGGTTTATAAGCGGGTCTTTCTGACCAAGCAGACAAGCCTGAAAATATATGTCTACCAACCAACTATATTATATCTTCAGATAAATTTGTAGAATAAAAAAAATGGGAAAGGCTAAAAATTGTGGGAAACATTTTGTTTGTATATAATGGCTTTAAGGTTTGATGCGAGAGCGGTTATCAGCTTATATTTAAAATAGATCAGACGTTTCCTTTAAAACCTACCCGATATTAATTACGGCCCTTGTCTAAGGAATTCCCTTTATTTTCTAATGAATATCGCAATAAGACTTTTCAAATCATTCAAATGTGGTTTTTTTTTTAATTATTTAAATATTTGTTTCCTAACGTATTATCGTACGAAATCCACATTAGATCCTTATATTCAAAATTAAAAAATGATTACAATAAATATATTCATGAAAATTAAAAATATTTCAAATTAATATATTAATAAACTTATATCTAATGTTAATTACATTTTAAGATCCCAGTCACTAGAGTTGATACCTTCTGTTAAACAGAGATAAACCTCTTCAAGTCAAAGATTTTTTTAAGAGACGACACTTTAACAATGACAATCCCAAAGATAAATCCAACTGAATTTTTTTTATCACTGATACTTTACTTTTTCGGCGCAATCCCATGTATATATATAAAAAAATACTGATATCTCTGTCCCTGTCGTTCAAGTATTTCATTTTCGCTGAAGTTTTAATTCGACATGTCACGATTGTAAGCCAACGCGCGTCAAATTGTACCGTACCCTGTAGAGATAGAATTGTAACTAAGACTTAAAAAAAATAGTTGTCATAGAAGAAAAGGTTCATAAATCTATTTTTTTTAAATCAAAGTATGCATTTTAATGTGTACATATAACTTGTGAAGTTACCGGATTGTTGTTTGTGACAGCAAAAAAAAAAAACATTTTAATTTCAAAGATGTTAAAGGTTGTAACGAATACGAGTTCTTGTACACGGTCTTGTTCATATAAATTTTTACTTTGTATTGACCTAAAAATACGATTGGCAAGAAACTTTGCCAAGCAAAAAATGAGCTTTCTACTTAAGTTCGTCTAAATAAACAAAATATTAAACAAATGAAGACCATAGTTCTGAAAATTTATGTAGGGCAAATTAAGTTGCACGAAAAACGAATTTGAAAAACTTCAAATTCACGTTTTTGTTCGGAAATGAAGATGTCAATGGTGTTTACAAAGTCGTCGTTAAATGGGAAAATAATTTATTTCGCAAGATGCAGAAGATGCTTGTACTAAGAATCTTCAAACAGTGAAAATTATCTGGCCTGCAATATTGAATAATCAAAATTAATGTAGTATAAATAATTTATTAATATAATTTAAATAACAAAGTTTTTTTATTTAAAATATATTATAAATTCTGCAAAAAAATCCTTTTAAAGTAAGACCTAAAATCATGAAACATACCGATAGAAAACTATACTTTTATTCCAAATAAAGGTTCGAAAACCCAAAACATTTCACCGTATCCGCAAAAAAATAAAATAAACAAATGTCACGCGGGACATTACAGCAAACAGAAGCCGAAACCGCACAACTCCGACCCCCTTACTCCCCCTAAACACCCCCCCTGACTTTAGGCATAAATAGAATGGTTTAACAAGGGTTAACAAGCTTAGTCGCCAAAGCAAAGAATGCGTCGCCAAAACCTTATACAAAAACACTTTATGAATGTAACATGGAATAACCTAACAGTGAGGGAAATTATTTTTAATTAGAATGTGGTTTAAGTGGCAATGAAATTTTTGGTAACAATAAATTGGATTATTTTTGGTCTGAAAACTTTTTCGCAATATTTAATTTCATTAGGATCGGATAAAACGAAAAATTACTAAATGTAAAACTTAGTTGATATCATCTTCAATTAGATTATATTATCATTAGTTTAAAAATTTAAAAGTAGAAAAATCACAGAAACAAATGATTCTTAAATAGAAAATTAACATAGAACAAGTCAGTACATCATTTATCCCGGTAAAACTGACATAGAACGTTTTGAAATATTAAAATTTATGTGTCACAATCTTAGCTCTATGGTCACAATACGCAAGGTAAAGAAGAATGATCTCATCCCCCTTATAAACGAATCGTAATAAACCATACACGTGAAAACTGTCGTTCTCCAAAGTCCTGAAACCGCTATTAACCTCCGCACTCCCCCCCAAAAAAATGCTACGCATATTTTCTTTATATGAAGATATTTTTCAAACAATTATAAATTTAGAAAATTGTTGTATAGAAAATTTTGAATAGAAAAAATAGCGTTTAACAGTTAACGAAAGTCATTTTTAGTTGAGTTTGAGGTTTTGAGCGGTAAGAACACTTTTTTTGTATGCCATCAATAAACAAGCGTGTCAGGTTGTTGTTTTTTTTGCCATTAACAGTCCATTCTAACGTTTGTATTTTAATCCATAATGTCTTATAAATTAACCACTGAATTTATTTTTGCAAGACCTTCAAAATATGCTTGAATCATTTTAGTACGTAAATTCTTTTATGTAGAATTAATAAATCAGCTGCTTCGGTATCGATATTTTTCGAATACTTGAACATTCTAGTTTAGTTTGAATTATCGTCGCACTAGAGCTACACGAGGGCTATTGGCGACAGGCGTCGTATTTTAGAACCACAGTCAAGTGACGAGCCGACACCTGAGTTGGCACCCAACGCAACCGTTAAGGGCGACATCGTACGCAGCGTTGGGACTTTGGAGGATATTTAACGTGCAATCCCTCTACACAGGGTATTATTCGTCGGACATTTTTGGCTGCACGGGCCGTTTATAGGTCGGCAGTTATTTTGACGATGTCCGGACCCGAACCTGGGACCTTTCGCATGCTAGGCGAGCGCCTAACCGACTGGGCTCCCCAGCCCGAACATCCTAGTTTATAAATAATGGGAAGTTATTGGTATTATTAAGAAAAATTCTAAAATGAAGTTGTGTAGTGAATTCTACAAAGGTTCACGTATGAGTCCTGCCGTCAATAGTTTTTGTGTAGCTTCAATGCTACGTTATAATTCAACCGAAACCGATTATCTCATTAAATTAAAATAATTAAAAGAAACGTAATTCACCAGATGAGCAATTTATAGCCAAATCTATCACCCTTCCACCAACCGAAAAGCAAAACCTCAAGCTAAAGAGAAGGGGGGTCACAGGTTAAGTGTGCTTTCCGTGCTTCCAACCATTTCTCACACTTTTACCGTGGAGGTGAGAGACGAACGGAATCCTACACTGCAGACGATTTTATTATTTTATTTTTTCAGACGATTTTATTATTTTATTTTGTTCTAAAAAGAACGTTTTCTGAAGAGGAAAGGGGGTTGAGGGGTTAACTCACTTAAAAGCAGGGGACTGTCGGGAGGGTTTAAATGAAGAGTTTCGAATTTCGGTCCCCGCTTATGAATAGAGGGGGTTGTCGAAAAGGGACCTTGCAGACGATATTGGGTTCCAGTGAACGGAAGTGAAGAGAAGAAAGCCCTCCCCGCCGGTGTTTTTGTAAATAGTTCCAAATAATGGGGAATGTTTTTGGGCGCAAACTGTAAATTTGGTTTATTTTCAAAGGCCCCATTTTAGAATGTAGTAATAGTTATTGACTTTTTTTTAACTAGATAACTTATAATTAACTTTTTTTTACTAGAAACCAAAACGAAATATACGAAACAAAATTAAAGTTATGACGGATATTGTACTCCGCAGTAAAGGGACCGTTTTTTTTAAATCGCACTTCAAAGGGATGGTCGAATATACTGCTTTTAGAATCATAAGAACATGTCAGAATATCGCTTAAAAATGTAAGCATTTTGTCAGCAGGCATAAAAATTAGTATTAAACCTAGAAAAACAAACCTATTATTTTACTTGTACAATCGTTCTGAAAGCAACAATTTGACACATTAAGAATGATTATTTTTATTCCGAAGAGTATTTTAAAAAGCAAATTCGATTTGATTAAAGTTTAATTTTATCGGGTTATTAAATTAATTTTTTAGTAGAATAATCGGCAGTCGAAAAAAACCATGACCATTATAAAAATTCAAAAATTAATAATTAAATAACCAGATTAATAATTTAATTGTAAAGCAATTCTTCGAGGGGAATATTGTAATATCAAAACCAAAGCATTAAGTTTATGGAACTAACTATCCCTCAAAATACAGCAGAACCTTGATTATCCGTCTCTCTTTTATCCGAAACTATGTTTACCGACCATCCGTGATGAGTCACAAAAAAAATCTCTTACAAGGTCATTTCATTCTTAGCTGTAAAAATGAAATTCCAAAACCGATTTTGAAATCGGGGAAGCTCCGTTGTTGATTTTAGGATAAAACTTCGGTAACTCTGCAAATTAAAAGCTTCTTTCTGGTAATAATCATAAATTTTCGGGAAACTTCTAAAATTGTGGGTACTGCTAGCTTATTATGGCCGGTCTCGATTTGGCGACTTTCGTTTTATAGCCAAGTAGCAAATACGTACTTAAATTGGTAAACATTCCAGTACAAATCAATAGATGTTTGCAGCAATCTTGCTGCTATAGCAACCCTGTGTTTACTTTTTCATGAACGCCAAAGTCGCCAAATAGCATTCCGGCCCTAATACGCTAGCTGTTCCAAATTGTGAGGTTCCAAATGCTATATCTTATAAAATGAAACATAAGCTCTTTTGGATTACTATTTAATTTAAAATTCCCTATTATTCGGAATTTTCGATTATCCGACCCACCTTCAGTCCCAATTAGATCGGATAATCGAGGTTCTACAGTATTAAATATGAAACTGATTACTTTCTTCCTCCGAATTCACCGATATCTTTTTTCAACCGCGCATGAAAAACAGACAAAAATCTAAGCTGTTACTGCTCAATATTCTTTTTTTTTGGCTCCTAATTTTCGTTGAGAGATATAGGTTTGCGAAAAATTTCGTCACGAAAAAGAAACTGGGGACGACCCATAAAAAAAGCCGATCATGGCTTTCGCATTTGGCGATCGAAAGCGATTTCCGATTGCCCCAACCCTGTAAGGTTTTTTTTTATTCGTAGGATGAAGAGCTGGGTTGTCAAGATTGGCGAGTAATTCATGTTTCTACTTGGATATCTTCAATATAGGCTTTTACTAATATGTGCAGAATCACGACAAGTAATGATCTTCATGAATTGGCGAATGCTACCTTACACCATCTAGAATGTTGTCACGGCTCTGTCCACGTTAATATAGGCAATGTACAGTCCCTGGACAAATTATTAGACGCACTGTATTTCTTTTAGTAATTTTATGTTTCTTAAGAGTTTTTATGCAATAATGGTATATCTAAACTACTATAATTTTTTAATTAATCTATTTTATTTTTTAAGAATTGTTGTATGATTATATGATTATGTATTTATTTTAATAGATTATGATTAATTATGATTACGATTAATTTATATTAATTATTTATTATAAGATTATTTATGTTTGGAATCATCATCCTCAAATGCAGGAGACAGTACAGTCTTGCATTGATAGCATGCCGCGCAGAATTAAAGCTTTGATAGCGGCTAAAGGTGGCTCAACTAAATATTGACTTTTACTAACATTAATTTCACTTTTCTTTAAAACTTAATAAACTGATGCTTTTCTAAATTAATTCTGTTTTATTTATGTCAAATAAATCGGTAGTTGACTGGATAATATAAAAATAAAAAACAAATCAATTTTAAAATAATAAAACGGTACAATATCACCCGGTAATTAATATTTTACATGAAATCTTGCAGTGCGTCTAATAAATTGTCCAGTGACTGTACAGTGGTATAGTATCCTAGTATCAACTAAAATTATACACTAAAGTTACACGAAAGGCTATTGGCGAGAAGCCCCAAATTGTTAAAACGCAACCTGAACTCCATATACACGGCTTTATTAACGCGATTTTTCTTGTTCAGGATGTTTAACAAAACTTTTCGGATTTAATTAAGTTAACGTCAAGTTAAGTTGGAGAAAATGAGCTTTCTGCTTAATTTTATCGGAATAAAAATATATAAGAAAAATAAATACCATAGTGCTGAACAATTTTTGGGAGACAAATTTAGTTACACGAAAATTAAATTCAAATAACTTTGATTTTCGTTTTTATTCAAAAAAGAAAGTGTTAATGGTATTCACAAATTTGTCATTAACGGGTTAAAACTACCTTAATCTTTACTTTCATTTTAGTAGCATACAGTCCCTGGACAAATTATTAGACGCACTGCAAAATTTCATGTATCAATCAATGATGAACAAAATACCTTTAGAAGGACATTTGTGTTCCTAAACTTAAGCTATTGAATAGAAAATACTATCTGCTACACTTAATACAAATATCGACATATTTTTTTAATGATATGGCATTCTTTGGTATGTTTTCATCATTACTAAAAAAAAAATACAGTGCGTCTAATAATTTGTCCAGGGACTGTATATACTACAACGTTGACTTCATGTTAACTAAATCCTAATTACATCTTAAAAATCCATAAATTTCAAACTATCAATTAGTTAACCGACACCCACAAACTAAATTATACTCGACTTTAATTTCCGTTCTCGGATTTCACCGTAATTTCTTGGCTTCAATGCTTCAAATTAAGCATGGCCAAGAAAAGCATTAAGGACATCTAATAAGCGCTTATCGTAGGAAATGAGCTCTAGACTGGCGAGTGTTCTTAAAGCGATGTTTTAGTGTGACAAAACAGCATGTTTGGTTTTATACATCAGAGTGGATTTTTTTTTCAACGGTGGGTCTGCTTTATTGGCAGCCAAGCCCAGGGCCTGATCTACACTCTTAAAATAAACGAGCGGTTTTAACTCAGTCTGAGTTAATTTCCACTCCTTTCCGTGCCAAAAATACACTTCTCCTATAGGAGTGAATTTCACTCTTTTTCGGAGTGGGTAAAAGAAATAAAAGAAAACAATCTGCGTCCAACACTCTTAAAACGAGCGGTTTTAACTCAGTCTGAGTTAATTTCCACTCCTTTCCGGTGCCGAAAATGCACTTCTCCTATAGGAGTGAATTTCACTCTTTTGTTTTAAGAGTGTAGGAAAACTCAGACTAGAGGCACAACAAATTTTGGGGGCTATCCCTTCACGGAAAATGTTTTGCATGATTCCCCGTGGTGCTGATTGGCAGATGTATCTTTTTTTTGTTAATATTTTATCCTTTATAACCTTCGATCAAACCAATCACTTTAGATCTAAGTCAATCTAAAAACAATGTGGGTCTTGACATTTTTAAAAATTTACAGCAATTCTGGTAATAAACAGTATTTAGCATAATACTACACTCTTAAAACAAAAGAGTGAAATTCACTCTATAGGAGAAGTGCATTTTCGCACCGGAAAGGAGTGGAAATTAACTCAGACTGAGTTAAAACCGCTCGTTTTAAGAGTGTAGGACGCAGATTGTTTTCTTTTATTTATTTTACCACTCCGAAAAAGAGTGAAATTCACTCCTATAGAGAAGTGCATTTTCGGCACGGAAAGGAGTGGAAATTAACTCAGACTGAGTTAAAATCGCTCGTTTGTTTTAAGAGACTAATATTTAGGGGCCCTTAAAATTTGGGGGCCCTAGGCCCGGGCCTAACAGGCCTTTTGGTAGATAAGGCCCTGGCTAAGCCTTTGCAGACTCGGCACATTCCCAAGAACAGAGAGCCATTTTTTGTGGCACCATCTAGACGATTCCCGCTACCAATTTTGACGCTCAGAATCTCTCTGTGGATGTAAAGTATGCTGCGATTTAGTTTTGCCGAGAGAACCCAAGCCAAATGGGTACTCAAGGGATCTTTTGCATGCCACAAAAACATATGACCCCATGCGTGCCCTCAATTTTCTCATCCAGAAAATCTGACGATTCAGCTGGGAATCGAACCCGCATACTTGGGCTTATGACTGGCGGACACGTAATACCTTACAGCCACTGAGCCGCCGAGGTTATTGCAATTACCCCATTCACGGTGACTTTGTAAACACCATTAACACCTTCATTTACCAATAATAATGCTAACTTTATGTTTTTCAAATTAGTATCTCGTGTAACTTAATTTATCCTATATAGATTTTCCAGGACAAGGGTCTTCATTTGTCTTATATTTTGTTTACTTAGATAAACTTAGGCAGGGCCGGGATAGCCTGGTCGGTAAGGTCTTGGACTGGCATCCCTAAGGTTGCGAGTTCGAGTCCCGCTGCCTTCCGAAGACCGTGTACGCTAATGGTGACTGGTGCACGTTAAATCCGTCGTGGTCACAAAGTCCTCCAAGTTCCCATACCAAATCAATACCTCTGGGGGGTGACAAGCCAATTCTGGGGATCCTCTAGTTGGCCTCTGTCTCTAAAAATTAGGAGGAGTTAAGATAGGAGAAGTTGGAAAATTTGCGCTTAAAATTTACCTGTGGTGTAAAATCTCCTTAGAAGCTTGTAATAAATGTGCGATAGATTTTAATGTAGAAGTTATGATAATAAGTCTAGCGGTTTGCCGCATACGCACTCGCAACCTCAAATAACATACACGGACTCCACGGTATAGATATAGATATTTTACTACTAGATTATTACAGATTACTACCAGTCACCTATATAAAAACAAATATTGTAGTATAAAGTATATAAGTCGAAGCAACTTAAGGTACATTTTGGTAGACACACGGGTTGATTTAATACTTTCAGTAACAATACTTAAGTTTTAATGCGACTTTATTCCAAACGAACCAAATTATTCACCACATCCATTGAAATCTCGCCAACAACCACGGTAACCCTCAATCTTTTAAAAAGATCATTTCCGGCAACCCTTCCAGAAAAGGACGGACAAAGCGGAAAGAAGCCGGGCAATAGCAAAACATGGACATTTCAATAGTATCTCTCTTTCTGACCAAGAGAGAGATCTTTTTGTCACGCACGTAGCCATGCTGACGTCACGTGACACAAAGACCACTCTGCGAAAATTGGAAAAGATACCTCGGACGGAAAAATATTTTTACATGCATAAATCGTTCCTCTTTTTAACTATACATAAAACTATTCCATACTTTTCCATTTGGCGTTTGCAAGCGATAAAGTCGCCAAAAATGTATAATTGCCGCCAAACAGAATATTTCCAATGAAATTTTTAAATGTGTATATAGTCCGCCTGCCACAACTTGGCATCCCAAATATTTTGATTGTGGAAGCTGTAGTATCACTTCAGGGAACTCTATAAGTTAAAATTAGCTATGCAATAATAGTGAACCCATGCAAGTTCGAACTGCCCTTCAGTTGAGAAACGGTTTCTAAACCTTAAAGAAATATGCACCTGCAAAAGCAATGAATCGCCAAATATAGTAACTCTGGCTGAAACCAAAATATTCCTTACCCCTTTTCGTTTTACGAGTGATATTTTGAACTCGTCTAAAACACGTCATAGATGCTAAGAAGTGGTGGGAGGACTATACTGTGCTCCAGTAATTGTGTGCCTATGTTGTGTTTTTGTCACCGAAGATTCCGTTTGGCACGATTTGCACACGCGAAATGAAAAAGTTCAAACAATCTTTGGTTAGGTTAGTTTGAATATCGTCGCACTAGAGCTACACGAGTGCCATTGGCGACGTGCGTCATAGTTTAGAACCACAGTCAAGTGACGAGCCTGACGACACCTTAAACAATATTCAGTGGGAGCACACAATGGTTTATTTAAACAAAAACATAAAAATGGATAGTTGGCTTTCAAAGTCATGAAAAGAAAAAAATAGAGTAAGATATCAAGATATGGGTCGGAAAAAAAAAAACATTTTGTTAGGAATTTATGCTTAAAAACTGCGGAGGAATTACTAGAATTATTTCGAAACGACACGAATATTTGTAGTACAAAACAAAATCAATTTAAATTTATAAGATTTAAATAATATTAAAACCGATGACTGTGTTTTACAAGAGACCCAAACAACATCAAAAAGAATTCAGAATACATGATAGTTTAAGTTCATGTATCATAAAACTTGATAGCTCAATAAAAAAAAAGATTGCTTGTTGGAAATATATTCTTTTACATTTATTTAAGTTATGAGCACAACGACATATATTTCTTAGAAATACAACTATTCCCTGGGAAATAAATAAAAGTTATGATAGAAGAAATCATTCAAAATGTAAATATTATTACCCAACATATAAACCCATATAACAAAAATTCTTTCAAATGGATTTTCATGTTAACAACGAAAAACAAACGGCAAATTGTTTTTTCGGTACCAATTCCAAAAGGAACAGCTTAAAACACTTCTACTTCCATTTCAAAAATATTATTCTAAGAATTGTTTGACGTCACAGTCAGAAAATATAAACACCGATCGATATAAATGAATGAAATAAACTTCGAAAAATAAAATGTTCTCTTCGCTTCCATTCATTCCATTCTTTGCCATTTTCTCCGCAGGAATTCGAAAAATGACGTCACAGGAATAAAGAAGAGTCGTTTGGTGGATGATGTGATCTTGTTTCGAACGACTACTACAACTTCCACTTCTATACTGCCAACAGACGATTTTCTCTCCGCCGAGTTTACTCCGCGAATTCTTTTTTTTTATTATTATTATTTGTTCTTTTTACCAACTCTTTTTCCTACGAGGGTGATTTTTTATTATAAATATTTTTTTTATTCTTTTTAACTTTTATTTTCCTCTTTTTGGCAGCACGACAAAAAGTTCGAAAGACGCCCGAGTACTCCTGGAAATAAAAAAAAACGAAAAAAATAGAACGGGACGGATGTAATGTCCCGACAATGGAACCAAAAAGATTCCTGGGGAGAAATAGATTCCTTTTCATTTATTTTTTTATCATTCCGTCACGGAAGGAATCTTTGCGGGTCTTTTTATATATATATATTTTATTATTTTATCTTTATCAATCATCAGTTTCTTTCGAACTATAATATCCGGTGTGCTGTAGGATCAGGAAGCAACTTCATAAAGTAAGACGAAGTCTGATTTGATGGGGTTTTTTTTCAAAAAAGTAACTATGATACAATACAAATTAAATATCGAATTGTTAATTAAATTAACTTAAATAAAAACCGCAAAAGTTATATCGAAAAAAAAGTCAAACAGTGTGCAAAGATGCGTCTGAAAATACCTTTAATTAAAAAAATGATTTTTTTTTTACGATGCACAAAGCTCAAAATATTTATTTATTTCTTATAATTCCCAAAGAAAATTTTAATCAAACATGTGGACTTATTAACTTAAGTGGTGAAGTATCAGCTAACAAACTAGGCAAGTTAGTGAAATGCGATTAAAACTATTTGGAATAGTGGTGGTTGGTTGGAAACATATATATTCAGGTTGTGTGCTTGGTCAGCGACCCGCTTATAAACCTTCGTCAAGTAGACAGACACAACAGAAACCACATAGGGGATCCATATTTTTGAACGAGGCAACTAGAGGATCCAGAATTGTTGCACCCCAGGGTATGATTGGTATGGGACTTAGAGGATTCGGACCCCAACAGATTTAACGAGCAGTACTCCGCATAATCGGTAGTCTCATGTCGGGCTCGATCGCAGACTCCGATCCCGGACCGAGACGTGACCCTAGGCTCACTGCTTTGGAATAGTGTTTACTGATTCAATAAAAGCGGCATATATTGCAACTGCAGAACTTTTGTGCAGCATAATATATTCTTTTGACCGGAAATGTTGTAAACCTTTTTTGTAATGCTACCCTGTAACATTTGGTCGAACGCTACCTCAGCTTCATGGAGTAAAGCTACACCGAATTTATTGAATATAAGTTTCACAAATAAGAAGTTAACTCTACTAAACCGTTACAGTAAGACGTATCCATAGATATCATAGTTAAAGTATTAGATTGACAGATCACGTGACCTCCAATGCTAACGACGGGACGCGTATGGAGGCCAAATAAGAGGGCAAAATGGCCAGTGTTGCTGCCACTTTGTGCTGCCACACAGTGTTGCTGCCAAGGAGAAAAAAACTACGAAAAAATAACATTTAAATCAAAAATTACAAAAAATATCGTAAAAATACTAGCTGCATTTTGGAATCTTTTTAGTTACTTTAAATCCTTTTCTAGTATTTTTTTTAATTTTAGAATTAAATGGTATTTTTTCGTAGTATTTTTCTCCTTAAAGTGGCAGCAACACTGGCTATTTTTCCCTCTTATTTGGCCTCCATGCGTGTCCCGTGCGTCGTTGGCATTGGAGGTCACGTGATCTGCCAATCTAATACTTTAACTATGATATCTATGGACGTATCACACAGAGTAAGGTTATGCTAAATTTATAGAGTACGTTACAGCACAAAATAGATACATTACACCTTGAAACCGGAATTACATAGTCTTTCACCGATTTTACGTAGTTAATCCAGCACAGTTTTGCAGTGTACAAGGAAAAAAGAAACGATTCAGCCATGTTAGGCTTAGGCACCTAAACATTCCGGTGTGTTTATTTTACGATGATTGAATAAAGCGACGGGATGGTAATAATATAAATAGTTATAAATATAATTCTGTATTATATTATTCTCTAGATACTTGTTATTGCTGATAAAGTAAATTGGCAAATTACTACAAAATATCTTATTCCCTAGACAGAATATCGAATAGTCGTTTATGTGTCTTTTCATCTTATGTTCTCAGTCTAACTAAGAAAGAATTTTATATTCAGCAAAAGAGAAAAGAAAATAGAATACCTTTGCACACCAAAATCGTGTAAGTTCCCAGATATAGAAAAAAATATACCCTAACATCTCAGCCATGTTTGGCGTAAAAACACAAATAAGTCGGTCACTATCTATAGGAATATATGTAAGTACTGGAAGAGAAAGAAAATTTAGCATAGGTTTGTTGACGTTGTAAGAAACAGTTTAGTTGAATTTTTAACCGCACTAGAGCTACACGAAAGGGGATGATGGGCGTCGTAATTAAGAACCACTGTCAAGTGACGAGCCGACATCTGAAAAGGCAACCAACGCAACTTTTAAGGGCGGCATGGTACGTGGCGTAGCGACTTCGGAGCATATTTTACGTGCATTCCTACTATACGGGGTATTATATGTCGAACTATTTTGGCTTTACAGACCGCTTATAGGTCGGCAGTTATTTCTACAATGCCAGGACACGAAACTGGGACATTTCGTTATAATCTTATAAAATATATAAATTTTTATTTTCGTTATTTTATATAGTTATTATATTATATTTGTTATAAATCATAATGATATAGTATCGTGTTTGACGAAAATAGTCGATAGGATAATACCCAAATACACGATATTGCGCTTTGAGTTCAACCAAGGCCGGATTTCTAAATAGGCTAAGTAGGCTGTAGCCTAGAGCGACGAATTTTTTGGGGCGGCAAATTTTACGACCCATTAAAGCGGCATTCGGTATAAAAAATTAATATAAAGATACGAATATTTTTAAGAAAGAAAACAAATAATTTACATTAATTCGTAAACCGTAAATGTATATATAGTACTAATATTTCGTAGCAAACATGGTCGCTGCCAGGGCAATTGCATCCCCTTCTCCAGGTTTTCGAAGTTGAAAGAAAAATAGTAGAACAGTTTAAAAAATTCGCTTACTTCGCTTTCGATTTAGTGTGTAAAGGACAAGGTACATAGATGATTCTAATATGTGTATCTATTTTAAACAGCACATACCACCCTATTTTACAGCTAACCAGCTACCTTTCCCCGAAGGGGGGGAGAATATTGTGACAGGGGCGGCAAATTAATCGTGGCCTATAGGCGGCAAATTTTTTAAATCCGGCCCTGAGTTCAACCCATTTTACATACAGACGGGTCCACATCCCATGACATCAAAGGTCACACATTTAGAGCAAGACTAAATTTTCAACAGTGTTTTCTACACAAACCAAAAATATTTTGTTTTTCTAATATAGAAATACTAGTTAACATTTTTACAACCGACTACAACGAACTGCCAAGGAATGCTTCAAGCAAAACTCCCAAGCGAGGCATAAATCTTCATTTGGGACATCTCTTGTGTTTGGTTTGTTTTGTTGGCGTTCTTTTTTAGCGGCTTTATCGGGTTTATTTCCTTTTTACTCATTAGAGTAGAAGAGAGACGCGTAATCAGGATTGGTTATCCGTCGGCGGCGAAACTACTTTACCTACATTATGGAGTCAGAGCACACAGGAAAGGAGTAAATGTAGTTTAGGAAAAGTTTTGATGCTAAGCCCAAACGTTAAAAGTTTTAGGAGGGATCGCTAATGCATTGTGTTATCTTGTGTTTAAAAACATTTCTTGGTACTGTAGCGGCCTCAGTAACCACAGTCTACCAAAAGGATCCTCAAGGTGGAGATGAGTTACCTCGACTTATATACTACTATAAACGTTGTAACCAAGAATAGTGGTAGGAACGAGATGGTAAATCAGCGCCACCTAGTTGTTGATGGAATATTGAGGTTGCGTGTGTGGTGAACCGCCACAGTACATTATGAAATCTCGCCTGACTTGGGGATAGATGTAGGTCATCTTTGTGATTTGCTAATCTATTTTTTTTGTTCTATCTGTTGCCATAGGTAGATACTCTTCTCTTTAAATTAGTGATTTGGCGAGATTCATTTAGAAGATTAGCAATCCATTTAAATTCTTTCGCTGAGCGAAAAAGCAAAAATTTTCACGAAATACTTATGACATATGTGATTTCAAAAACAATGTATTAGGTTTGTGGGATTGACGATTCCTCCTGACGCCAAAGAATTGTAATTTTATAGCTATTTTCATTAGACTATTCGAATTTAGTTATTCTTGAACATAAAAAAATATCAACCCTATCGATGGACAATTTTTATTCCGCCCCTGCTTTCTCACCCACCGATAGAATGCGATTTGACATGATATTATATCACCAAAAGTTAAACGTCCATTGCATTTACCTAAATAATGTTAACTTACCAACTTAGAATCCTACCTTGGCTTTATTCGACCGAAGTCTGCCATACTGTTTATAATAATAGAAGGCTAATTTATGTACTGAAACTTGTGTACCCAAAGCACAATTAGATACGGAAACTCTTCAAAGTTTTCCCCCAACATGTTACTGTTATATAAAAAAAACAATAGCTTCCACTCACAAAACAAGTTACCATTTGAACCACCGACTTTTAAAATGGAGCCAAATCCATAGGAAAACTTTCCACTAAGCTTCTTCCTCTCAATATTTTAGTACAGAAAGAAGCAAGTAAGGAAATCTCTCTGTAAACTTGACGTCATTTCTACATTTAGCTACTCATTTGCAACACACATTTCGACCCAATCTACGCCAAGCCGAAAACTTTTCGAAAAGGGGAATAAAACCCAGAAGAAAGAGAGAAAACGAAAATGGGGACTTCCAACAGAACTTTCTCTGGAGTCTCCTCCCACACGATGGTTATGATCACGTGATCCAACAATTAGTCTCCGGTTGCCACCCCTCAACTAAGAAAACTCCGTGAGTAAATTGTCTAGGGGGGGGAGTATTGTAGCGTGCAAACGATTCTGAGGAGGGTGTGCCTAGGAAACTTGACTGGTCTTACACTTGAAGATCTTTTGGTCGAAAGTTTTGGGGAAGAGTCGGGGATTGTTGGTGAGGGGGAGGGGGGAGGGGGTATTGCCAGATCCTAGGAGGGGGTGGTTGTAAAGTGGCGCAACGAAATACTAATATTCAGAAAATATCTTCAACTTTGCGAATGAAACATGAGGGGATTCACGAAGGAAACGACGTAGATTATTGGCTCAGCAAATAGTTTATTTGTCGGTACAAATTTCACAGCTTCGAGAAGCGACTGTTAGTTTGTGTTGCGTATTTTTCTAAAGAAGGCGAGCTTGAGACTTGCCGAAACATGTAAAATTTGTACTAACAAATAAACTATTTTCGCCAATAACCTACGTTGTTTCTTTCGTGAATCCGCTCATGAGATACCAATAGAGGAAGGGAAATTTCTAGATCAACTTTTAATTTATGTAACCAGACAATGGCTTTTCTTTAATTCACGACTCACAAAATATCTAACTGTCATAAGACGTACCAGACAACCAGTTCTAGTTGCGAACCCTTACTGACAGTGTTGAAGGCAATTTAGTTCCCTCTAGGTCAATAGCCATCCGTCGTACGGTTACCAGGGATATAACCTTGGTTTCATAAGTCGGGCCGAAATCGATTGATCCTAAGTAACAACCACTAATTCGGAGTAGAAACAAGTGGGTTTGTAACAGAAACTGTCACTTAGAACTACTTCCATAGAAAGTTAATGCGTCTAAAAAGTGCCGAACACAGCATTTAGTTCTATATTAAACGTCAAAATTTTATAGTTTGGGTTATGAAAGTAGATGAAAGACAAACAAACGGACGTGGGGCTCGAGTGGCCGAGTGGTTTGGACCATTACGCTAGCAGTCTGCGCGCTGTAACGGGTGCGGGTTCGATTCCCGCCTTCGCCCTGAGTGTATATTCCTTTCTCTGTGACAGTAAAAAATTCTTTTTGTGTCTGTCTTACTTGACGAAGGCTTTATAAGCGGGTTTCTGATCAAGCACACAAGCCGGAATATATATGTACCTACCCCAACCCCCAGACGGACATGCATGTTCCTTATAAAAGCTTCAACTTTTTACGTTAGAAACGTAGTGTAAGAAGCTAAAACTAAAAAAACTAAAACTTTTCACTCTTAAATACATTAGATTTTTTGTTTTTACTTTACTCTTTGACCTTTACATTTGTAGATAACCCCTTCAAAGCACCACTCATTTAAAAACACAAAAAGACATCACATTAAACAAGTGCACCCTCAATGGTAATAACTCCATCCCACAGGACAGTTAATTAATCGAAAAACCCTTAAGAATCCGACCTTCATACATTTGCATAAATTGAACTGGCCCGTAACTTCTTTTTTCTTCAGGGGAACTTTACCGACATATACTTAAAATGAAGAGCTGAAATGCCTTTGAATAATTTGTATAGAGCGTGGAAAAGGGATGTATAGACATGAAATGTGATATTTTGCGAGAATCGGAAAAGAAACTGAAGTTGAGGTGAAGAAACCCTATTCCGCAATGTCAAAATAAACTTTTTCTGGTTGTCCATCACGTGATTTCAAACATTTGACAACATTTTTGACAAAGGTCATAAACTAGGATATTTAATTTTGCATTTTCCCCTTAAAGGGTGGATTTTTTTCGATTTTAAATTTTTTTTAAGTTCGTCCATTTTTTTCACAAAATACTACTCTCGTCTCTTCATGAATTTTAAAAATACAAATACGACCTTTTTTTGGAATTAAAAAAAAAGTCCAATCCCATTACCGCAATTCGTCCTCAGGACGAAAACAACTAAACCCGAGCTCGCGTGAATCATCAGAAGCGTTTGTTTACGTCAAGATACATAATTGGGTTTCTCTTCAAAATTTACACTTGCAGCCCCAGAAATTGAATTCCACTCATACAGTTAAGAAGATGGAAATGCTGCCGGGCAAAAAACAATATAAAATCTAGTGTGCCAAGTGAAGCCATCGATCGCCTTGTAGTAAGCCCAAACAAACACTCTCTGCGAACTATTTGGCGCTATTCTAAAGAGGAGGTTGTATGGACTTATGACATAGACTTGGCGAGTTTTTAAGTCTTTAATAAAACTATAATTACAACCTATTTTTCTTACCTGTGAAGAGAATTGCGACCATTTTGTGTAAATTCAGATCTCGTGCTACGGCCTTCAACTGCGCCAAATGTTGTTTTTCTATCAACGGATTTTAAAGGAATAAAATGATGCGTTTCAGCATAAACTAACGTAGAGTGAGCGATTTGTTATGGCTTCTTAGGGTTACTTGGCGACTTTTTGACCCTCTAATAAAACTGTAATTCCAACGTACTTTTCTTACCTGTGAAGGGAATTACAATCATCGTGTGTCGATTCAAATCTCGTGCTACAGTCTACAACTGCGCAAAATGTTATTTTTTTTAATCAACTCATTTTAAGGAATAAAATGATGCGTTTCACTTTCAGCATAAACTAACATAGAGCGAGCGGTTTGTTTGGGCTTTCTAGGGTTACTTGGCGACTCTCTGAAGGCTTCACTTTTTTTTTCTCGCCAAGCACATTTCCATTCTTTTCTTCTTAACTGTATAATTCAACCTCCCACTTCCACCCTACTTACCCCGAGAGAAGACCATATTATCGTCTGCGGGAAAAATGAATAGAGAACTGAAGTGAATTGAGAATCGTGCACGGAATTCTAAAATAATAAATAAATGAAGAAAACGCGGGAAAGAAAGACAAACAAATAAAACGGACAAACCGAAGAGGAATCCAAAAATTCCAAGCACGGAAATTCTTCTTATTTTTGTCTTTTTTAATTCTCAACTAGACTAGAAATGAAAAAAAAAAGATAATGGGAATGGGGTAAATAAATTTATACAAGTCCCCCACTTTCCGTGTTTTTATTCACATATACTATGGTTGTTACCGTCAAGTAGAACACAAAAATTTAATCGGAACTTTATGTAAAAAACAAAAACTAATGTTCCACAATAATACAAAAAGTCTGGTTGCCTAATTTTTTTTAACTTAGAAAGAAAATAACCGAAGCCAATAATCCAACGCCAATTTAGCGGGCATCTCTTATTCAGAGTCATGATTAGAAACTTATAAACCTGATGCATTATTTTTAGAACATAATACCTGTTAAACTATTGTTTTTAGAATTTCCTTTCAGCGGGTACGAAAATATGTAGTCTTAACAACAAAACAAACCTGAAGGGAAAATATCATCCAGTTATTTTATTATTTTTTAAAGTTTAAAAATAGCGTTGCCACCGATAAACAACGGCTAGTTTAAAATCTAAAACACAATAAAATAACAAGATGATATTGTACCTTCAAATTTGTTTTGTTGTTAATACCTATTAATTACCTATTATCATTTTTTAAAAATATTTTAATGCCTATTAACTACAAACCCTTAACTACCTATTTTAATACCTGGTGAAAAAAGAGCAGTCGTTGTGATTTCAAAACCAATGCCAAGTATATCTATGGGACTAACCAATAACCATATGGGACAACCAAAGCACAATTCTGTACGTGGTATCCAGAGGAAAGTGCTTTATGTATCAACTGAATGGAATTTATACTCTTTCTGTTCTCAGTTACAGATTTATAGAACGAATACTTCACTCCCATGTCTACACCAAATGTAAAACGTTTTTTACAAGTATTCTTGCAAGTACACACAAAAAAAAGTACAAAAATCCAAACCGAAGCTCCCAAGAAAGTCCACCGCGTAAAATAACACAATCCTTCTACATTGTAACCATTTTTTTACGAGGAGACATAAAATAAAGCCATAAATTTCCTTATTCCAAAATCGTGCAACGGGCATTCTCTCTATGTTCTACAATGCCCACAGAAAGAACGAAAAAAAATCTCTAGAAATATTAGTTCTAAGAACATGACAAAAGGAGATTTCTATAGCCATAGAAATCATTCAAGCGCTACATAAAAGCAGGAATCTGGCAACAAAGAATCGGCAAACGATATTATGATCGTGACGTCACCTGATCCCGAGTATAGTTGTAACACAATAAGTGAAGCACAATCGGTTGCTGTAATAAGAGGAATTAGGGGGGAAATACCAGGGTTATTGTTAGCGTATGATCTAACATGTGATTACTTAAGATGATATAAATTTAGTTCCTAAAATCATGAGTTCAAATGTGTATAAAGAAGAATACAATATAAATCAATTATGTTTAAATATAGAAGAAAAGTTTAAATTAAGATAGATGGATCTAAGGAATTGATATCACATTGACTTCAATTTTGTTCATTATAAAAGTCAAACTTGGGTTAACCCGACGTCCAATTTGGTCAAGCTGATTGTAAACACGAAGACCTTGCCGTGGATAGCCTAGTGGTTAAGGCCTCGTTCTCGGAAGGTCCCGCGATCGAGTCCCGATACCACTGAAGACCCACCGAGTATATGCGGAGTACGTGCTCGTTAAATCTGTGGGTCCGAAAGTCCTGTGGGCGGTCATGGCGCAGTTTCCCACGGGACAAGGTCCCTGGAGACTATTTCCCTCCCCTTCAGGGACATGTCTAAATTGCGGAGGTGGCGATAGATGGTAGCATCTGTCAGCACGATGCCAAGACGGATTCCTGCCGTGTAGTCTCTACACGGGCATCTCTCCTCAGGAACCACACCCATTTGCCTTAATCCTTAGTAACAACAACACCGAAGACCTTACATACCCTATATAATTTACAAGGGGGAAAATAGATAAGTTGATTTTAGATAAAATTGTAATTCAATAGCATTAAAATATTCCAAAACATCAATGCATCGAATAAATATTAAAAATAGTATGTGTTACCAATCTTGAAAAAAAAAAGTTTAAGTTGGAAATCAAGAGTCGATGGGCACAAAAAATAATGTTTTAATAATTCGAAGCAACTACTTTTAAAAACATACTAATTAAAAGTTAAACACCACAATCATTCAAAATCAAAGAAAAAAAATCATTCTAAAATATTTTGAAATAATAACGGAAACCATGTGCAAAAAAACTATTTAATGAGTTCAACTTAAATTAGAATAACTAAACAATAACTTAATTGACTTAAAATTTAAAATAAGATAAATCTGTTGATGATAATCTAACAAAAAGCTACCAGCTAAGAAGAATTTCAAATAAAATAACGAGAAAAGTTTAGTTGTAATAATCCTTTTTTCCAACTCCCGTTAATTAAAAATAATAGTTTTTATAAAATTTGCGGTATCATTAAAACTGTTTTTTAGGAATTTTATTTTTATCGTTATTTATTATTTTCTTGGTGCCGTTTTAAGATAATTTTATAAAACTTGTTTTTTTCTAAAATTCGAACACTTGAAAGAAAACATGTTAATAGGGAATTTATTTCTTTTATTATAACACTTCTTAATAACTTCTATAAATTAGGCTTTTTATTGCAATTGTTATTCATGATAATTGGATTCAAAAGAAACTAACACAATAATCATTCATTTTATCTGATTCAGAAACTATTTCTAGACAATCAAAGTTAATGGGATGAAATCATAGATATCATAGTTAAAGTATTAGATTGGCAGATCACGTGACCTCCAATGCTAACGACGGGACGCGCATGGAGGGCAAAATGGCCAGTGTTGCTGCCACTTTAAGGAGAAAAATACTACGAAAAAATACCATTTAATTCTAAAATTACAAAAAAAATACTAGAAAAGGATTTAAAGTCACTAAAAAAATTCCAAAATGCAGCTAGTATAATATAGTTTTTTGTAATTTTAGAATGGTATTTTTCGTAGTATTTTTCTCCTTAAAGTGGCAGCAACACTGGCCATTTTACCCTCTTATTTAGCCTCCATGCGCGCCCCGTCGTTAGCATTGGAGGTCACGTGATCTGCCAATCTAATACTTTAACTATGATATCTATGGATGAAATATTTTCCCGATTAAACAATCTACCTAAACAATTAATATAATGATTGCTAACAAAAAAAGTATTGCAAAAATTATTCTAAATGAACTATCAGACATTTTTCAAGAATTCATTGATTACCAGACAGTTTCTGACAATTATTTGTGTTATAATATATAATTTATATTAAAAGCAGAAATGTTCACGAGCTATATGTAATCAGGCAAAAGATAATAAATTTATTGTCCTGTATAACTTCTTCTTTCAAGTTAACTATTATTTTTAATTTATTCCCTTAAAGAAAGTTTTGATAATTAGCACATTGCAATTTATTATTTACTTAACAATATCTCATGAAATTTGTTTATGAATAAAACTAAACCATAAAAATATGACATAAAAAATAATCGTTAAACTCCTATGAAATGCTTTGTTAAAAACGGATTTATAAAATGTTCGATACAAATTTAGTAACCGTAAATCAAATAATCAATAATTATTTTCCAATAAATGCGCCAATTTCTTTTTATTTAATGGCTGTTTAGAGTAAAACTATTATTTAAAATATTCAGCGCGAAATGAAACAAAGAAATAAAATAAATCAATAGAAATTTCCCAAAAGAGTAATTTTTAACGCAGAGAAGATAGGATGTATTCTCTTTTCGAAATAAGTTTAGTTTTTAGAAAAAAAATATCATGCTATAGAAAATAAATTTGAATAGTTTTCATATTTGTGAATCGCCATTGAAAATTCTAATATTAAAAAAAACTGTTTTACGAAAACTTGCTAAAGTTATGCATTATTGCATCATTACTTTTTATAAAAGAAAATTATATCAGTTTAGTTTTTTCCCCGTGAGTTTTGAGAGAAAACATTCAGGCTTCTGGTTGGTTATGTTTTTCTAAAATTTTGTACAATTGGCTTTGTAGTAAATCGTGACTTTCTTTGATACCTAGAAATTTGCCATTGTGGAAAAATCAAAACATTTATTTAAATCGTCGGATACAAACTATTGTAAAATAAATAAAGTTATTAAGAATAAATGACTTTCTTTACTGACTAATTCTTTAACTATATTCAAATTTTAATAATAATATTAGAAATAAAATTATATCGCTGGTCTGAAATCTAAAACTGCACGAAAGTTTCAAAATATTACGAAATAAAATATCTGCAAAAAGTCACATAACAATTCACAAACCAAGCTAAATATAATAGAAAATAACTACAAAATTTAAGATTCTTATATAGATGGTAAATTTCAGCATTTTATTTGGAAATAGGCCAAAAATAAACATACTAGCAATACTACCATAATATTGCTCGAAATAAAATGGACTTCCAATACATCTTTTTCCTAAAAGCTTTAGAAAATAGATTTTAACGAGCATAGTTAGGTTCGATAAAAAAAAATAACTCGTTAGCTATTTAGAAAAGATACACGACATTTGAAAATGTTTTGATGTACTAATTTGAAAAAGTCTTAGCTGATTTTTTTTTTTTAAGAAATTGAGTTTTAAAATATTTATAACTCAACTACAGCTTTTAATTTTAAAAACCCGTTCCGAACGGCAAATAATGTCCATACAGAGGAAGTCTAACGCACATTTTTTTTTATCCTAAAAAAATAATTGAAACATTTTTAATGGGAAATTTATAAAACATTTTCAATTAAAAAGTTTCGTCAGAAACGAGAGTAGTTTCGTTAAATTTGAGGTTCTGCATCATACAATAACAGAAAAAATTTCGTCAAAAATAAGAGAAATTCTGTGACCTTGACAATCCATTTCTTTATGGTATTTCAATTTCCTTAAAAACATGGATAATTTTGTGAGATTTTATAATCAAATTTCTGAAAGTGTCAATCACGATTTAGGCAAGATAGAAATTTCGTATTTTTTTAATAAATTCATTCAGTAGTATCAATTATGATTTCGTCAAAAACAAAGAAAAAATATTGAATTAAAGAACCACTATGGTGATCATCATCGAAACATTTGCATGTGAAACGGGATAAAGTGTTTCAAATGTAGTTTCGTTAATTAAAAGACGAAAATGCCATAAAATTTTAAAATCAATTTCTGACTAAGTCATTTACAATTTCTTCACACTAAAATGGTGATATTTTTTAAAGAAAAAGACATAATATTCTACAAGAGCGAAATAAATACTACTAGAAAAAGAAATTCAAAGCACTTAAATTGTACGAGGATAGAGAAAGCTAAAAACAGTTGAATTCTTTTGAACAGAACATTTACATGGAATAAATTCAGAGATAAAAACGACCTTATTATTCCAGAGGTTTAAACATTAAACGAAAAACATGAAAAATTTTCGAATAAAGGACAATAAATACTGTTTAGGAAGAAATATTCCATATTTTTTATTTCCGTTGTGTCGTATTGAAATTGTTTTTCAATTTATGGGCATGCAACATTCGGTCTTTAAGAAGATACCACAAAAATATAAATTATCTATCTTTAAGGCCAATTGATTTATGCAATTTTATTCCTATATTTGTTTTATTCCTTTATTTGTTCCTATAATTGAAAAAAAAAGTGTAAAGCTCACTTTTGGTAGGAAAACTTGTCCAACAAAAGTTTTTTTTTTCTGTTTTAGTTTAATAATATCCTGCTCTCTCTTGGTCAGACTGTCGTGAAAGCCAAATGGATTAGTTTCCAAGCTAAATTGGTTCTCAATGTATTATACACTGTTAAAAAATTTTGTGATTGGTTTCACCATGATATTGGTTCCCAGTAACTGCAACGGCTGTGTGGTGAAATGTTTCACCTTTTTTTCGGTGTTTGGTTGAACCATTTTTCTGGATTTGGAAACAAAAACCTGAGAAATGGTTCAACCGAATACCAAAAATATGGTTTAACGTTTCACCACACAGCCGTTGCAGCTACTAGGAACCATGTTTTTGGTGAAACAAAGTGCATAATTTTTAACAGTGTATCATCAAACATTGCACCGTTTTACTTAGATTAAATTTCGTAGAGACATGGCGGATTTAACGTGAACAAGCCACCTCTACAAGAAATGCTTTTGGCAGATAATTTCAATATATACAATCCATTTATAGCATATCAGTTTTTCGTTGAATTAACGTCGCACTGTAACTACACGAGGGCTACTAAGGGCGTCATGATTTAGAACCACAGTCAAGTGACGAGCCATTACCTTAGTAGGCCCCCAACGCGACTTTTAGGAGCGACATACAGTCCTTGGACAAATTATTAGACGCACTGCAAGATTTCATGTAAAATATTAATTACCGGGTGATATTGTACCTACATATTTGTATAAATACAAATATGTAGTCTACAACAATTCTTTTAAATAAAAATCAATGATATTGTTGTTTAAATATACCATTATTGCATAAAAACTCTTAAGAAACATAAAATTACTAAAAAAAATACAGTGCCTCTAATAATTTGTCCAGGGACTGTAGTACGCAGTGACGGGCTTTTTTAGCATTTTTATCATGCACCTCCTCTACACGGGGTGTTACACGTCGGACTTTTTGGCTGCACAAACCGTTTATAGGCCGACAGTTATTTCGGCAATACCCTGACCCGAACCTGGGACATTTCGCAAGATAGGCAAGCGCCTTTACCGACTGGGCTGCCCAGCCCCTACCCGAGCCACTTCTACAAGGATATATTTTCGACGAATAATTTAAATGTATGTAAAATAAGTCGACAGGGAAACTTCGGAGTAATTAAAGATCTTTTATTTAAGAGCTATTCATCAGGAGAAGGTTGATTTGTCGTCTGCAGTCGACGAGAGAGTATGATCGAATGCTCACAAAAATTGCGAAAAATCTCGAGCTCTGCTTCACTGACCAATCAGAGTCATGAGAAAGTTTGAAAGTTCAACTTTAAAAATGTGATGACTAAACAGTTTCTGTGGGAACGATTGATCTAGGCGACTGTTTGTCGCCGACAGGGCGTGGTTGGGATGTTAATGTACTAAGTGATATTAAATTATCTTTTTCATATATCCTTAAGTTATTAAGTTTAATTGGGGTACAAAATATAAGATTGAGGTGGTTAAGTTATAATATGCCATGTACAAACTATTTATATTATCAGTTTTTAAGATTTTATTCGATCTCAAGTCCGAACAATCACAAGCCAAAGACTTACCGACATTTGCCTCAGGCCCTCCCGTCAATTCAAAACCTTGCATCCGGCATAAAATGTCCGTTCAAAACTGCCCTGTGCGGTTAACCGCAAATAATTATACAGGTCCAAAAAAAAAGAAAAAAATACTAGTCAATGGTCGAAACATTCAATTGCTTGGCACTTCAAAATCCCATTTTCACAGTCTTGCCATCTGAAAAGTCAAGCATGCGTAAAGGGCATATTTTCAGAGGGCACAGAACCTGCTATTGCAGAAAGGTTCAACGGCCTGTTGAAAAAAAAATGTTGAAATAAGTTTATTTATTATTTATCCTGTTTATTGTGAAATGCTTTTGAAGTGTGAAAAATTTGCTTCTGATAGTTTTGAATATTATTGTAAAGTTAAAAAAAAACATTTTAGAGAAAACTCCGTGGCTCTGTCCTCGCCTTAGACATTCGTAAGCGGATTGAGCTGGTAAAAAAAAAATCTGCCAATAAAAAGAGCAATGTGGTCTTGGTGCACGTGAAATCTGTCGTGGTGGTCCAAAGTCCTGATGCCGCCTTCGGTGTCACTATAAGATTACGCTGGGTCCCGCGGGTTAGGTGTCTACCTCGTCACTTGCCCGCGCTTCGAAATCACGAGACTTGTCAATGGTAGCTCTAGTGCGACGTTATTTCAAACAACACAGAAACAAATAACCGAATTTTCTTGAATGAATGTCTGAAAACAAGAAAAACTTGGAATTTCCATTGAAACAGAAATTAAGTGAAATCAGCATATAGATACCAATGAGAAAACCTATGATCAATGAATTTTAAAATTCAATTTTTTTTAAATAAAAAAAGAGCTTTATTTACACTTGACATACACATCGCATATGAATTCTAGGGGAAAAATAAAACAGAGTTACATGACCAAAATATTCATATAGATTTTTTTTTATTTTACTTTCTTCAAAAGTTGAAACACATGAAGAGAACCTTTGTTTTATTCATGCCCTGTTTTTCAAAGTCTTCCTTATATTGTAAGACACTATTCCTTTAAAAAGAAGTGTCTCCTTAGACGCTTGAAAGGAAATTTATTCATTTTTGAAAGTAAGGTTCTTGTTAGAAAAAGGCAAAGAGGTTTTGTTTCAAGTTTGTATTTTAATATTATGGAGAAAAAATTGACAGAAAGACTTAAATTAATACATTTGCCTATTATTATGTTTAGAACTATCAAAATTTGTTATTAAATGGAGAAAATTTATCAAAGTGTATGTTTACACACGAGAAGAGATCAACGTTTTTAAAATACAATCAATCTAAAACTATTTACAACAAACTAGCACCTTTTCTATGGACAATTCGATTGGAGTGCGTATCGTGGTTTATAATTAAGACAATGCTGACGTCACTGTAGGCGTGGCCGTTCCAATTGTCCAATAGAAATTTACTCCATGACACTATACCGTCAAAGTTGTCTTACAGTAGAATAATCGATATGTTTTGTTGATTTCTAGAGATGCATTTCTTCGTTAAAAAAATATTCAATCTATCCAAGCACCAAGAAATATAGTCCGATTAAACACTTTATACTCCATTAGAAGAAGTTGGGACCTCAACGATTTATAATATATACTTTCTAACTGATCTTAATAGTGCGACCAATTTTGGCTCCACTAAAATGGCGGAGGCATGATCAGTATGATAGCGATTAAGTTTTAAATGACCTTTTATACATCGTTAAAAAGGAGCTGAAGTTGGAGAGTGAACCAAATAATTGTCTCAAGGGTATCTGGCATTGGTCGCGTTTTTATACTGAGCAGTTCATCCAGCACATATTATAGATCGTTAGGGGACCATCTGCTCATAAATGTACAGTAGTTAATTTTTTAAAAACAATTTAAGTTTGTTGTATAACTGAGGGTCGTCAAAATTTTGGAAAAATAAAATTTTAAACAAAATAGCAAAATATTTATCAACTAGCAAGGTTTACTGAACAAGTGAACTCAACTTAGTTTAAAACACACATAAATTACTAAAATGTATTGTAGCCCTTCACAAAAATAACTAATCTGAGAGTGCATTAGTACAAGTCCGGTATTAGTGCCTCTACCCTTACGCCATCCCAATATTCCAAAAAATACTTCATTTCCTAAAATTTGAGCAACCATTTCCGATAGTGCTTTAGCACAAGCCGATATCGAGTGCTTTTACCGTTACGTCAACGCTATTTTATCTTAAACAAAGATGCACCCTAAAAACAAATAATCCTGACAAAGAACTCAATTACTAATTCGAATCACGTACACGTTTCCTTACCTGAAATACCTGTGAGTCACTGAAGATAAGGCGGAATCCTCCTTATCTAGTAAGATAAGGCGAAAAAAAGTGGGCCTAAAAAACCGTTTTGATGATGACTATGCTTTGTGACAATTTTAAGCAAGCGGAATCTGAGAAAGTGATGTTGAAATACAGAAAGTTATATATATTTTTATTTTAAGTTCCGATTCATTATATTAGTTTTAAATTGAAATCTAGAAGTGAAAATCTGGAGTGAGAACTTGTTTTAGTGTTTTATTTAGGTTGAAATTTGGTTGATTTTGTAATAACGTTGCGCGTACTTTGAACGAAATAGAGCTACACTAACACTTGGGCTTCGCAATTTTTGAGGATGACCCATAAGCGGGCACAAACAAAAGTTCAGCGTCTTATGTGATTTTAAGACAATTAGAACAAGGTCGGTTTAATGTGCACCTGTTTCCTCTACACTAATAATAAAAGTACATATTTGTTAAACAGAATACAAGAGTCGAAGATAGCATTTCGATACAAAAATCTACTGGCTGAAAGTCCAACGCCTTACCAATCGAGCTGTTCAAGAGGGAGTAAAGTAATATAGTGTATACGGCGGAATTAAATGGAGATAGCAAAGAAATAACCCAGGAATAACCCAATAAATAACCCAGGCCCAGTAGCTTAGTGGTAGTGCTTCGCATTGCCACGACACAGGTCCGGGGATTGAATCCCGGATTGGGCGAGGTTGACCTATCCTTTCATCCCATCCCTTAAGTGGGTCGATAAAATGGGTACCAAGCATGCTAGGGAACTAAACACTGGGGGTTCCGCGTGAGGCTGACCACCTTACCGGGACATATGCCTAGCACCCAAGAGCCGAAGGTCACGAAAGCTGAAATGGGCACGACAGGCCTTGGCCCAGTAATGGGCCAAGCGATGGAAGGAGATGTGATGGATTAAATAGCAATGGAACAATGAAATAATGAAGCGATGGAAGAATAAAATTGGAATGGATGAAAGAAATAAGGATGCGACAGAGGAAGTAAGTATAAGAATGGAGCAACGTAAAAGTGATGGAAGAGTAAAGCAATGAACTAATGAAGTGATAGGGAAATAAAATAGAGTGATGGAGGTGCATTCTTCGAATAAATTGTTCCACAACTTTAATAAAGACAAAAAATTTCAACTATACTTTTAAATGTATTAATTTACATGCAAGATCAATAACCCCCAAAAATAACAAACACAAAACTCCAATCCATTTGAGCGATCCTCGACTGATTAAAAATCCCAAACCAAAAATTAAACGAGAAAAAAAATTAAACAAAATTGACAAAATCCAAAACTGTAACTTTCGTAATCATTTTAATTAAAAAAAAGCCACACCAAAAACAAAATCAATAACATCCTCCTATAATTAACGCATTAATTAGTCCCTTAATACCTAATTACCATCAAAGAGCGAAAGCCGCTATTCGAAACAAATTACAGAATCACATAAATAAGCAATTAACGAAATATAAATTCTATTACGGTTTCCAATTACCACAATAGAAAGGAGAAACAAAAAATTTCGGAAACACAGTTTTAACGTCGAAAGGGGTGACGTTATTCCGACGTTGACTGATGACCATTTAATGACGTTATGGTTTACGGGAATATCAGATAGGGGCGAATTTTACAGCTGAAGATGAATTACGTAGATGAGGGATTGCCATGCTGTGCCTTTGGGACATTACGAAGTGTTATTTGGAGTAGATTAGAATATTTAGAGATAAGGGATGGTAAATTGAACAAAGAAAGTTTGGAAATAGTTTTTCTTTCACATATGATATGCATATTGAAATACGTTATTTTAACAAGCGTAACTTTTTTATGGTATATTTTATTCATTGATATCATTTTGTTAGCATGTTTAAATGATTTTTAGCTTCCACACTACGTTTATAACGTAAAAAGTGGGAGGTATTATAATCGTTCAGTCCGTACGCCTTGCTGTCTGTCCACTTTCATAGCCCAAACTACAAGTGCTACGGACAAGTGTCATACGTCAAAAAATTCAGCGCATCGAAATTAGAATACATTGAAAATTTCAGAGAAGAATTCGAATTCGAAGTACTTCAATTATTTAAAAAACTGCAAAATTTAATGTTCATTAAAAAAGCATAGGAAACCTTTTTTGTTAGAATTAAATCACCATTGTCATTCGCAACAATCGCTCGAGAAACTTTAATTCTTTTAGACAATAAATCAAAATAATTTTTTTTTGCAACATCGATCAGTTTGAAATGACGTCAAATATATTTCACTACGAGATTCTTCGTATGTTGATATGAAATATTTTCATTCTATTTAAAAGCGTGGAATATTACATATTTATTCTTTGAAATATAAATTAATTTTTGCAAACCATAAGTAATAGTTATTGAATTTTCGAAATAAAATAAATGAAACCAGCCAAATTTAACATGTAAATGTTTAATATAGAATTAATGATGTATTTGGCGCCTTTTTACCTGTTAAACACAACTGTTGTTTGGAAGTGGGTTAAGTGACAGATTCTGTTACAAACCCATACTTGTTTTTTTTTGGTGGGGGGGGGGGGGGAATAAAATATTAGTTAAATTTCAATAAAACCGGAAGCCTAGATATAATTATTATTACAATTCTACAATTGCGATAGGTTCTTTGCTTATACATATAACCAAAGAACCTATCACAATCGTATGTTGAGTTGAATTAACGTTTCATTAGAGCAACACAAGACATGTGTATTAAAATAACTTGCAACTTCTATGGGCTAGTATTTAGCATTTTGTTAAGTATTAGGGTTCCAATTTCGAGCACTGTTCAACACTTCAAACCTGTACATTTTGAATTAACGGGTGCTCGATTTGATGAATAGAATGGTTGCCCTGAAATCAAATTTTGACCGTTTTGGTTTTCAGGTTGACGCCACAGAACAACTTAGCTATAAAAAAGGAGTTATTATTTTTGGTACTTATTAACAGCCTAAGGCCAGGTTACGTATTTTCTTTCGGATTTCATTCCTGCCTTTCCTCCGATCAGTAATTCGATTGGTGATATGTTCCCACTTGACATTGATTCACCAATCAAGGCTCGATGAAAAATTGATTCTCATTCAGCATTTCTGTCTGCTCAAGACCTGAAACATGCACTTTATCATAGCGTAAAGGAATTCTTCTACGTCTTCTAATAAGAATTAGAAGAACCGTCATCTTATTCAATCATTAAATCAAATATTTCTAGATTCTCCAATTCTTCTTTCTTTAATAGAATTAAATTAAATGGAAACAATCCAAGAACTTTCGATTTCCACCATATTCGTCCCAGACCGAGATCTCTAGCGTTTATTTACTCAAACATCGGAAGAAGGAGGGAAACACCTCAACTCCGCTCATATATCCAATTAGCAGAAGTTGGAAGTTCTCTTTCTTTGGTGCTTAAGGGACCATCGACGATTTATAATATATACTTGCTAACGGATCTCAAACATGCGACCAATTTGGCTCCACTAAAATGGCGGAGACATGATCAGTAGCAAAAAATTTAAGTCTTTTGATCTAAATTCAAAGTTTTATCGCTAAATGATAGCAATTAAGTTTTAAATGAGCGTTTATAATTCGTTAAAAACGGGCCAAAGTTGGAGACTAAACCAAATAGTTGTCTCCAGGTATATGGAATTGGCCGCCTTTTCGTAATACTGAGTAGTCCATCTAGTACATATCGTTAGGGACCATCTGTTTATAAATGTACAGTAGGTTTTTTTTTTTTTTAATTTAGGTTCTTGTATAACTGGGATCGTCAAATTTTTGGAAAAAGAAAACTTTATATAAAATAACAAAGCATTTATCAACTAACAAGGTTTACTGAACAGGTTAACTCAACTCAGTCTAAAACTTACATGAATTACTAAAATGTATATTGACCCATATTGCATTTACAATAGCAACCATTTCTCCGGAATATTCTTTATTGACTATTTTAGCACAAATTAAGGATCTATGTAATTATGGACATCTGATTCCATAAGCTAAATCCGGCTAGAATATTATTTTCTTTATTATGGTTATTTCTTAAAATAAAATTCACTTTGGCATTTATTTATGGTAATACATTAAAAACGAATAACTTATAGTAAAAAATTGATTTTAAACAGTGTTGTTAGATCTGTTATTAAAAAAACGTAAATTACCAACAATCGTACAGAGTTTCTTTTGCGCTTCAAAGAGGTAATGCGATAAGTTAATTTCTCCCCAAAAATATTCAAATTTATGAAACTGAAACACACCTAATACAAAGTCAACACTAACCACAAAACTAGGATACATTGACCATTTCTCAATTAGCAGACGTTCCCCTAATAAAATATCGCCCTCGGCAACACTGGCGGCCGCTCATTGTGTTACTTGGCGCGCAAAGGAGGGGTGGCGAGAAAAGGTTGCTTGTGTTAGCGCCAAATTAGATCAGGGGAGTTTCATTTTTCCCGGTTTCATTGGGTGCCTCGTCAATTAGAATTAAAAGGGGAATATAGTGGGTAATGTTGTTGGTTTTGAACTGAAGATCTTTGTTTTGACAAAGGTTTAAGTGGTATTGGGATGGTTTTTAATTTAAGTAAAATTAAAGTATATGAAAGCCAAAAAAGTTGTTTTGCGTACGATTTAAACAAAAATTCTCATTACACAATGGGAATGTTTTAGATGACGTAACCCTCTTGTTTTCATTTTTTATCCGTACTGGATTTCATTGGTTGCTTCGGTTTCATTCTCATTCTCTGATATAGATGAAAATAATTTTTTTCTTTCTACGCAAGCTTTCTTTAACAAATGTTTTGAACAACCAACAGCACAGCAGGAAGTTTTCACTTAAAAAAATTAGTAAGTAAAATATCATTAGACAACACATTTTCGAATACAAAAACATAAGTCATTCCAGGTAACAAATAACAACAAACCGTTGGAGCTGTTGCCATCCACGATGTGAAACAACCCCATTGTTTAAATTCCCAATTTTTGCTACTTAAATTCTTATGATCACAATAGTTTATATAAATGTTAGGGAAAATGCTATCCACTACACTGTTAAAATTTTTTGCTTGGTTTCACCATGATATTGGTTCCTAGTAGCTGCAACGGCTGAATGGTGAAACGTTCCACCATATTTTTGGTATTCGGTTGAACCATTTCTCATGTTTTTGTTTCCAAATCCAGAAAAATGGTTCAACCAAACACCGAAAAAAAGGTGAAACATTTCACCACTCAGCCGTTGCAGCTACTAGGAACCAATATCATGGTGAAACCAACCAATATCATGGTGAAACCTAGCACCAAATTTTTAACAGTGTAGATATTGTTCAAAGTAACCAGTCATTATTCATAACAGATGGTAATTACGAATAACAATCGGTCATTATTAATAGTAACTGCCGGTTATTAAGACTGATTACCATTAGTAATAAACGAATTTATAGCTTTAGGCCAGCTTTTAAAAAAATAACACAGCATTGTTCCAGACCTTCATCATGGAACTAAACCATCATTATTAAATAATTTGATATTTCTTTGTTTTTAAGTCTTCCAATCACAGTCACAAATTGAATCTCATTCATTACTAATACGACAGTTAAAACTTTGTCCTATCAAATCATTGTTCTCTTATTGCCACAGATATGGCTGGGGGGGGGGGGGTATTATCAGGGGGAGCGTATATTAATGATAATTGGGGGAAGTGTATGCCTTTGGGAGTGTTTTAATTAAGAGGAATAGTCCCGTGCACACCTAATGTAGTATTTTAGAAATTGAACTATCTGTTCAGGTATTTCTTTACGATTCCGGCATTTTTTAAAGTAGGTATGAAATTAGAAAAAACACCGAATTTGAAGGGGAAATATCCAGTATTTTAATTTTTTCCGAAATATTTTCAATTTTTAGACTAGTGTCGAAAAACTATTGTATCCGTTACTAATAATTAAACAGCCACATATTTTCCTTTTACTTTGTTATTATTTCTTATACGAGGCAAGAGACATTCTTTAAAGCACTGTCTTAATAATTTCAACGTCCGGGGACGTACATAAATTACGTCACGCACAGAGGGGAGGGAGGGGTATGCTCCAACGTGACGGGCCGTGACATGGATGGGGGGGGGGGGGGTAGGGGTAATTGCTTGCGTGACGTAACAATTCGGAAAATTCCACTTTTGCATTGAAAATCTGTTTTGCATAAAATGAAGTTTTTGAGAAAAAAATCTTAAATTTTTTTTTATCATAAGATCATCATAATAAACACTTTATTTCAGAAAGAGGATAGGGGATAACGTTGGCATTATTAGCCTCCTACATTTTACAGACCATTTCCTAACGGTACATCATAACACGCTGTAAATTGTGACACTGTCTTGACCAATCAGAGGACTAGCAGCTACTTACTACAGAGGACTAGTCCTACTACGTTAGGACCTGGATGAATACCAAAAGACCCAAAAAATCCGATTACACCCAGGCCCCCTTTTTAAGATATTAGCTAATGGCTAGTTAGTCCTAGGACAACGGAAATGTAAATACAATGTTGGTCTATTCCTATGAATAAATTATTTAACCAAGATAAATTTAACTTTCTTTTTCTTTCGAAGTTAATTTTTTTTTAAATATATAAATGTTTTTTTTTTCAAATTTCAGAATCAAAGGGAAATATTAATATTAACTTTTTCTTTGGATAAGGGGGGGGGGTGCAACAACGTGACGTAATTTTAGGGGGAGGTTTGATCAAACGTGACGCAGCGTGACATAGGGAGGGGTCAAAATTTTGCGTGGCGAAATTTATGGACGTCCCCCTCCTATTCAAATTAATATTTCTTAATACTTCGACATAGATTATGATTTTAGGTCAATGGAACCCAAGAACCTCCTTAAAAAATATTTTTAAGAAAACGATAAAAAGTGAAACTCATTTTTGGCAATTATGACAGTCTTTACCTTAAAATAAAAAATCAGCGCTGTTATTGTTTGGCTGTGTCCTGTTTACGACTTCAAATGCCACAAATGCAACAAAACTTGGCGACCGCCAAAGGCGCCAAGCGATGCAATAGCATGTGACTGACTCTGCCAAGTCGCCAAGTTTTGTTGCATTTGTGGCATTTGATGTCGTAGTCAGGACACAGCCTTACACATGGCTTGGGGGAGAACTGTAGATTGTTATAGGGGGAGCGTACTAATGATAATTAGAGGATAGATTTGCATTTGTAAGGGTTTTTAATTAATTTGACGGGAAGGGAAAATATTAAGCCATGAACAGTTTTTTTTAGGGGAGTTAGTGAAAGGTAAACGACACGCTATTGAATGTTTGTTCAATGAATTTGACGAATTTTTCGTAGATCGATTGTTTTGCATAAAATGCCTTGCTGAAGCGTATATAATCGTAAAAATTGTTGCTAAGTTTCACCAAAAAAAGGGGTTTCCTAGTACACTGCTCAAAAGAATTAGGGGAATGCATGGTTTAAACCTTTTCACCCCTAATGATTCCATTTGGAATCATCAGCTTGCGATTTTTTTTCTCACTAAGTTGAGCTCGCACTTATTTATCGATAGATGGAAGAATCATGTCTTTTGAAAAATTAAATAATGTTTGTTTTAATTAAATGAAAATATGAAAAACATGGTAAAATAAAATTCACCCCAAAAAAATTTTATGAAATAAATTAATCCTAAATTCATCATGTTTGCATTCTTAGATGTTTAAAAATTGATTTTAACGTTTTTTAACAAATAAAGTTTTGAAAAAATTATTGTTATAATTTATTCAAAAGTTATGATTTCAATTTTTCCCCCTTAAATTTTAGTTAAAAAAATTGAGATCCCCCCTCCCTGTTTTTTACCATTTCATTCTGGATGCATAATGAATCTGTTTCACAATTTTTAGATTTTTAGAATAAAAAACAAAACGTTGGAACTGAAAGGGTTAACAAAAGTACGCAAAATGCTCCCCTAATTGTTTTGAGCAGTGTAGATATAACGGGTGTGTGGTGATATGTTTCACTATATTTTCGGTATTTGGAACCATTTGTAAGTTTTCGAAACCAAAATTTAAAAATTGGTACAATACAAGACAACACTGAAAATACTTTGGAACAATCGTCGAATATTTAATAGTGTAGAAGATACAATGTTAACTTAATTCTCTACAAACAATAACTCAACTCCGAACCATAAACAAAGGTAAAAGCTTTTAAAAACATATCGTTAACGATTTATATCGAAGTAGAGCTTGAGTTGTTACACGGGTTAATAAATAACTTTTGGTTGTAGCCCCCTTGCAAATTACTTTGTGGTCGTATAATCCGGCATGTCGTGTGTGCAGGAAAGTACGATGCGTTGTTGTATACTAGTTCTTTGGAAACGAAGTTATTTCTAAAATCTCAGTTGCAGTAACAACTTGGTTTTCATTTTTTTTCATAGTTGCTGAGTATTTTTTGCGTACGGTGCGATATGAACCAAACTATTTCTGGTAATTTATATAATTATTAAAGTTTTCAATGAAAATTTATTGAAGGGCTATCTTTACGGTGAGGAGAAATAAGAGCACCACTTTTGACACTGCCTACAAGCGAACTTTGCAGTTAATAAATGCAAGGGAAAATTTCTCAGTGAAGGTGATTAATATTAACGTCTATTATTAAATTTAAAATCAATCCCCTTTTAAATTCAATACAAAGTTTCATTAAGTGATGTCCGCTCTAGTTTCAACTACATTTATTGAAACACTGTTTAAATCGTACTTTCCGTGTTAAATTTTTTGCAAAGAGGCAAGAAAAAGAATGGTCAGAAGTGTTCTTAAAAACCAAGTACCAATAAAAAGTTAGTCTTAATCGAAACAGCTATTCTATAAAAGCACTCCTTTGTAACCCACGACCACATTTATCCTCTTTGTATTTATGTCACGTCCGTTGGCAACGCTGTCCGCAACGGTCACGTGATGAACGACCACGTGATTAGCCTTTGTAAACCCGAGGTAGAGGAAGGAACGTGAATTGACCGCTACGAGAAGGTATGTATTAAAATGTAACATTTCTGTCAGGAATGTCAGGTGCTATGCCTTTTTTTTAGCTTGTGTGTTGTGTGAGATAGGTCTAAATTTTTAGTTAAATTAGAGTCGCACTAGAGATTTAACCTATCCCGACAGATTTAACATACAACAGTCTCAAATAAACAACGCTATTGATTGGCTGGATTTTTTTATCTGGTTAAAAATTAATAAAGTTTTTATTTAAGTTTAAAAATAGCCAAACTATCGACTGGTCAAGACATTTAAAAAATTAACGAATAATAATTAAATTAATATAATTATATAAAATAATTAATATAATTATTATAATTATATAATTATAATTAATATAATTATATAAAATAATTAAAATAATTAAATTATAATTATATAATTATAATTAATATAATTATATAAAATAATTAATATAATTATTATAATTATATAATTATTTAATATAATTATATTAATTATTATTAATATAATTATATTAATTATTATTAATATAATTATATTAATTATTATTAATATAATTATATTAAATTAATAAATTAATAATAATAGTTAAATAATAAAACTTAATTTTCCCCTTCAAATTTGTTTTATTTTAGTACAAGTACGATTATCCATACCTTGTGAAAATTAGCTTAAATTTTGAAGCAATACTTTTACAGCAGTTATTATTTCAAAATTCAATAATCATCTTCCACGAAATAAAATCTGTATAATACTTTCTTCAAAGAAAAAAAAAGATTAAAACCGAAACGTTCATTTTACTACCGAGCCCCACACGGGCTTTCTAATAGAGATGTTTCTACAATTGGAGATGAAACCATGATAAAAAGAGAGCCATTATGTCCAAAATATCGTAAATCAAAAGAAAACGTCATCAATGTCATTGTAGACGTAACTTTTTATTTTATCAAAGTGGTCTTTGCTGAATGGTCTCCGTAGCTCAATTTTTTTAATCCGTTATACAAGTAAAAAAATATATTGGAATAGAAGTAGGTAACTACGTATTTTTAATATTTAAGTTCTGGATAATGTTTAGGTGTTTCAATTTTACGAATTTAAATTTGAGTTTAGTTTATTTTGAATTATCGTCGCACTAGAGCTACACGAGGGCTATTGGCGACGGGCGTCGTATTTTAGAACCACAGTCAAGTGACGAGCCGACACCTGAATAGGCACCCACCGCAACCGTTAAGGGCAACATCGTACGCAACGTTAGGACTTTGAAGGATATTTAACTTGCACTCCCTCCACACGGGGTATTATTCGTCGGACATTTTGGCTGCACGGGCCGTTTATAGGTCGGCAGTTATTTTGGCGATGTCCGGACACGAACCTGGGACCTTCCGCATGCTAGGCGAATGCCTAACCGACTGGGCTCCCCAGCGCTTAATTTAAATTTGATGTTCAGGCAATAATTTTTAGAGAAATTATAAAAATGAAACTTCATTATAGTACATTAAGCTACATTTGAATTAGTTAAACCATTACAATATCTATAACGGATATAAATAAATATCTAAAAATATATTTAATAAAAATAAAAAATATTTTTGAAATATATAATTTTAAAAGTTTCAAAAATACACAGTAATAAGACAAAATATACAATAACACACAAATTATGTTATTTCGTTTCATTACCGTAATATTTTGTTGCAGCAATAAAGCATAATTTAACAGAATTTTATTCTTTTGACATTAACCTAAATACCTTTTCTTTTAAATTTTAAGGGTCCATCATCTTATCATAAATAACCCTTAATCTCACAATAAACGCTCAACTTTAATAAAAAAAATAACAAAAAGCATTTTTCCGAATTCATAAATACAGAAGCCCAAATACTTAAGATTTTTTTTACTATTATTTTGCATTGCACCTTTACGTCATTAAGGGTAACAAAACAAAAAAAAAACGTCTGTCTCCCAAATCTTATTAATATTATTAATGCAACATTATCAAAACAAAAACATTTTCCCAAAAAATTACGAGTCAAAGGCATATCATCAAAAACACATTAAACTGCAAAAAAGCTGTTTGAAAAATTTAAATGCCAGCTCGTTTGTCATTTTTTTTATTTCTTGTCAGTTTTGCTTTGTCATTAATAAGCGCTATCTTATCTTTTTACAGCGCCCTAGTAAAAAGTACGAAATAATTAAGATAGCTTTTTGATGAATTATGCAACTGTGCTGGAAAGAAATTTGGGCTGTTATGTGTTGATGAGTTTTTGTTGAAATGATTCTAACTGGCTTCTAACCATATTTGGAGTGTATTTGAACAGACATAAACCAGAATAAACTTACGTTTTAAAAAGCGAGAGACTAATCCTTTATTTAAACAAAATGAACTTTGACTAAAAATATGTAAACATCAATGAATTATCCTTTTGCCTTATAAAAAATGTATTAACTATAGAAAGACGATAAATAAACGTTAGCCTATCGGCGACATGATCTAAAATCCGTCCCTGGTTCTTTGTAAAACAGAATGAACAACAAAGGGTATCTCCACACGTTGAAAATGACATTTTTGAAAAGAATTGACTATTTTTTTACCTGTTTATATTATTACCCAGGTTTTCTTTTTTCTAAAACTGTCATCATTTTAACTGTGTCGCACTTAAAACGAACGTAGTGATTAATTTAGTAAAGGTCAGTAGCACTAAAATCAACCAGATGTTGAAACTTTAAATGCGTTTTTCTCAAATTTCAGTTTTTCATTAAATAGCTTCAGTTGGAAAAAGATAACTCCAAAAGTTATTGAGTAATTTTAAAAATTCTTTTTTTTACTAATTTAAGAAATTGTTGTCTAGGGATTATACTTAAAAAACTGGGAAGAAATACTTTTTATTTTGTTTTGGCCTATTAATCATTTTGACACACCGTAAAAATGTTGAAAATCAAACTGTCTTTGTTCGACTACAAATAAAAATTTCATCTTTTAAATAAAATCTTTTGGTTTTAGGTATATGCCCTAGACATAAGTTTACAGTTTAACTTGGTGGTTTTATTTTCTTAATAGGTCGAAAAGTTTGACGAAAAACTGCAAAAAACATGCATAAAATGACCATATTTTAAAAAATTTGGTATGTATGCCAAATTTTACTTGCTATATATAGTTATTTCTTTCAGACACACAAAAATACTACCAAAGTTGTTTTCTAGTTCATATTTTTAAAAAAAGTGGTCCGAACGTGTGGAGATACCTTAACTAATACAAAATTCATTCTTTTGCCTAAATAATAAAAACAAATTAACATTTTTTCAAACTAAGGATACAGTGAGCACAAACGGTGCAATTAAAATGGCAGCTTGGTTATTTTCGATAAGCCTTTGTCGATTTTTTTTTCAGTTTAATATTTTAATGGGTTCTAGTTTGGATGTATTTTTGACACTAGGTTTTCAGAAAGTATAATTGAAGATATTAAATGCTATTTTTTACGTAATTTCATGGTTGGAGGTTTGGTTAAACTCTTTAATTATGCATCCATTTTAAATAATTTACACAATCAACAAAAAGTTCTAAAATGATTTTTTTACTACAAAATTATAATAATTACATCTATATAAACTATGATCAGATAGCAATACCCCTTGAGCAACTAAAAAATCAATATTTCTCTTAAATCATATACTTTCGAAGTAAAATTATGAAATTTGTTGTTGTTTCTTATCCTCCTTGTCTGACGGAGTAAGACAAGATCCACAAGTTCGTTAAAATTATGAAGTATATTTCTACCAATAAAATATGTATTAATCTTTGACAAGAATAATTTTGAAGTTTTGCATAACAGATGTCTTCGACTAAAAACATATTATTCAATATTGTGCTACTTAAATCACCAATAATTTAATTAAATTTTTCTTAATATCAATTAAAGAATTTTAATTACTTTTTTAACACTTCTACCACAGAACCTAATATACCTAAACTGAATAAATTTTGAAAGTTAAAGACGTTTTTATGATTAATAAATCAGGAAAAATGCATGCCTTTTCCCATAAATATATATTCTATCTTATATACTACCACACCGTTGTTTTAACCATATTTCCAAAATCTTGTACACCGTTATTTTAACCACATATATGCATATTTTAACCAAACTGCACCCAAGCTCTTAAAACTTAGTACGTCTAAAAGTTTAAGAAGACTGCAGGCGTGACTGAAATTTAAGAAAACCCATGGGGTTTAGAATACGATGTGGATGCTGCCCGTGAAGAAAACCAATGCAAAGTCCAAGTCGCCAAGTCACGATCGCTTTATTTATCAACCAAAAACATTTTGGCGAGTTATTTGGCGCATTGTTGCATTCAAGCGAGTTAATAAATAATGTTTTTTTTTGTATTAAGAATTATTAGAAATTAAGTTAGATGTGGAACTACGGCCTACAGCTGAGCAAAAAGTCATTATTAGAGTTAAAAAAAAATTGGTGATATTTTTTAGATCTAAATTATGCGTTTTTCTCCACTTATATCATAAAACGAGGGCTGATCGATTAGTTGACGACTTATTTAGCGCGATTTCTATGAAAAATCTCACCCGGCACAATGATTTCACATCAAAAACCTCAATTATGTAAATCAAAAACTGTTTCAGCGAACATTATGATAATTTAATGTATTGTTATAGCAGAACAAACCTAGCAAAAAAAATTGACTATTTTTTTTGTAATTGGCAATCTTGTGTAGCCAGTGGGTGCTAAGTTGCCAAGTATGCCATTCGTTCGTTGCCCATCACCAAGAATATTTGTGTACCCCTTTTCCCCTACACTCTTAAAACAAAAGAGTGAAATTCACTCCTATAGGAGAAGTGCATTTTCGGCACCGGAAAGGAGTGAAAATTAACTCAGACTGAGTTAAAACCGCTCGTTTGTTTTAAGATTGTAGATGTTTAAATGGCATTTAAACATCTAGGGGAAAAGGGGTACAAAAATATTCTTGGTGATGGGCAACGAACGAATGGCATACTTGGCAACTTAGCACCCACTGGCTACACAAGATTGCCAATTACAAAAAAATAGTCAATTTTTTTTGCTAGGTTTGTTCTGCTATACGGGGTTTCCGCTGCACATCCAGCCTTACTTTTAGACGGCTTCCCTTCATTTTTCGCCAACCATATCCATCTAATTTAATCCTTCATCAAGAAAACTCTTCAAGGTAAGAGGTTAAGACGTGTTCAAATAAAAGTTGACGGCACGTCTTAACTTGTATGCTAAGCTGTACTAATGATGATTAACGAGCCCCTTTTTAAAAGAAATTTAGAAAAAAAAATCATTTAAGATTCTAAGAAGACTATTGGAAATATGCTTTCAAGATTATGGAATAGATAATCATGGTAGATGATTTTCATAAGAATGTTTATTTTACACGTTAATTATGATATTCAGCATTTAAAAATACTATAAATATGATAAATTATAAGTAGCTAATATTAATATTGATTTAGAGGACTGTCATATTAGGAGCTAGCATTAGTTTTGAAATCAACTTCCGCAGAACTATGTTGCCATGTATCATTTCACAGTATGAACGTCATAACATCATTTAAATGAAATTGAAAGAATAACTAAAATATTATATAATTTAAATAGTGTCGCATTTTGTTATTCTTGGCACTAATCAAAAAATATAATTAATAACAGGGTAATTTTCTTTCAATTGTTCTTCAATGTATGTGAAATACACTTCCAAACTTTTGTTTTGAAATCACAACTTCCGCAGAACTATTGCTTCTGCCATGTTATCCCATTTTCACCAGGTATGGGAATCGTCATAACAGCAATTTAAAATGAAATTGAAAAAAAAAATAACATCCGGTTATTAAATTATTAATTGATAAAATTTTAAAATAGTGTCGCCATCTTCTGTATATTTTTGGCACTTAAAAATTCAAAAATATATAATTAAATAACTAGATAATATTTTCGTTTCAAATTTGTTTCATTTCAATGTTATGTTGATTTCCATACCTGGGGAATAAGGGCTAACATGGCAAAGCAATACTTGGAAGTTGTGATTTCAAAACTAATGCATTTAGCTCCATGGGACTGACAGTCCCCCTAATGAGGTATAATTAAATCTATTTTAAGTTGGCGCATTGATTTATAAAATCGTAGCAACTCTATAAAACATATTTTATCTGTTTTCAAAGTGAACCCAGTTAAAAAGATAATATCATGACCGATTCCTTTTAAAACATTTCGAATGTTTAAAATCGTTGAAAAATCGTCCAATCGCTGGAAATATTTTTCAAGCACTTGAAATACTCCAGGCCATTTATTTAGTTTTATTGGCAATTTACCAGGCTTGTATTGAGATTTTAGATGAAAAAACAAGCATAATAACAGAAAAAAAAAGAATATAAATTTCAGAGTTAATAGTATACGACGACTCATAGCTTGTTGCGGAATTGATGGTTAGATGGCGCTGGCGGAGTGGAAAGCGTTAAGTATTTTAAAAAACTATTTTTCAAAGTTATAGTAATGGTAATTTTAAGTTCTTTCTCAGAGGATGAAATACGAAAAAACTAATTATTCAATATAGCCAATAAGTTTTCAATCAATATAGTGTTCATGTAATTTTGCATTAAATTAAACTTGCTTTAAATAAAATTAAATTTTATTTAAAGCAAGGCTCTCTGCTGTCACATTTTCATATTCAAAAATCTAAAAAACCACAAAAAAAAATAGTTCAAAGCTCTCGAATCAGATACTAATTTTACAAAAATCTCCTATGCTGTAAAGTGTAATTCCTATTCGTTAAAATTTCTAAACCCAGCCAAGGCTTAGGGCTAATAAATCTCAGTCTTGTCACCCCACACCTTTCTTGAGGGCCAATATTTAGTTTGCAGACGATAAATCTTTCGGAATTGCAGAGGCATGCCTCACCCCCTGAAGATTTATAACTGAACTTGCGTTAAACTGTAGAAACTGTCGTTTAAGGCAACTCGACACCACATACAGTCCCTGGACAAATTATTAGACGCACTGCAAGATTTCATATAAAATATTAATTACCGGGTGATATTGTACCATTTTATTATTTTAAATTGATTTATTTTTTTATTTTTACTATATTATCCAATCAATTACCGATTTATTTGACATAAATAAAACAGCATTCATTTAGAAAAGCATAAGTTTATTAAGTTTTAAAGAAAAGTGGAATTAATGTTAGTCAAAGTCAATATTTAGTTGAGCCACCTTTAGCCGCTATCAAAGCTTTAATTCTGCGCGGCATGCTATCAATGCAAGACTGTACTGTCTCCTGCATTTGAGGATGATGATTCCACACATAAATAATCTTTTCTAGGAGCTGGACTTTGTTGATAATCACATCTTTAGCCCCTTCTCTTTTCATCAGCCCCCACACATTTTCAATTGGGTTCATATCAGGGCTGTTACCCGGGCAATCCAACAGAGAGATACTATTTTCTGCCAATCAATAATATTGTAGTTTAAATATGCCATTATTGCATAAAAACTCTTAAGAAATATAAAATTACTAAAAAAAATAAAGTGCGGCTAATAATTTGTCCAGGGACTGTACCTCGATTGGGGTCGCTAATGGTAAGTCTATGTAACTAGTCTATGTTTTTACTAGTATAATAAAATGAATTTAAAATTTAATTTTTTAACCCAAATAATAGGCAAATTAACTCTAAACCTTTTTTTGGTTTGTTGACTGACTGGGGACAATTTACTTCTAACAAGCTTATTTTACATGTATTGAGTGATTTTTAAAAAAAATTGTAAGTCTAATATAATCGAATTAAATCCTATCGATCTCTTAAAAAAGTAAGTAAATAGATATTTGTTCACTTTTGAGGAAATTATAGTACAATACTTTTCAAATAAATCAGCAATTTTATCGACAAAGAACAAACGAAGTTTTTTTAAAAATAATTTTCGAAGTAATCTAGCGAACAAGGTATAAAATCATTTTCTATACACAAAAAAATAGTTTGGTGAAGGGAAAGTAACAAATGGCGCAATAAAAAAATCCCCTATACTTGGAACCCGATAAGTTCGGCTGTTAAGGAGATACGGTACCCAAAACATTATTTCTAGAAATAATTGCATAAACTTGTAAATTATAGGGGTTTTATATAAATTTCACTCTAAATAAACATTTTCTAGCAATAAAAAAAATATTTACAAGTAGTTTCATTTTTTTCAGTCAAAATTTTGAACTTTTTTAAAACGCTACTCCTCTTTCAATTTTGAGAATAACTCCACCAAACTTTTATAGTTTGTTTTCAGAACTATTTTTTTTTAGAACTGTGCATGGAATTTAAAATGTGAGCTACAGTTAAAAAGTAGTATGCATTTATACTGAAAATCACAAAAAAATTACAAATTATTGAATTCAACATTTAAAAAAAACTGTACATAGTTGACCTTATTCAATGCACAATTTTGTGCACCATTTATATAATAACCCAGGTTAAAAATTTCAAAATTCTAACTTTATTAGCAAAAAAGACTTGTACATATTCAGAAAGATATTGTGAATAATAAGAAGTAAAAACTGAAAAATCGATATTTTGACCAATATTTGGGTACCGTATCCCCTTAATACTTGAAATAATCAATAAACTTCTGAAGTATAAACAGTGCTAGAAAAGGAAAATAAAATTTTGAAATATTTTAAATACCTCCAAAAGTTCAAAGCTTAAATAACACACCAAAATGAGGAAGTAGACTTACCTAAAAAATAAAAAAGACAGTATATAAGTATTATTATTGCAAAAATATCCAACTGGTAACAAACCAAAAAAAAAAATTAGACAATTTATAACGAAATTAGTTTTTGACGTTTTGACAGTTTACCGAGAAAATATTTTATTTTCATCTTATGATATTCTAAAGAAGGAGCGAGTTATGCTTTTATGTAATTTATTTTTCAATATTCTCGACCAGGAAAAAATGTACTTTGAAGAAAGTAAAATTTAATACATTTTGCGGTAGATAACCTGTCGGGTTTATTTAATTTTATGTTGATATGCGAGAGAAATATAAAGAGTTGGGAGTATTTATCCTACTATGTAAGTTTATAGCACAATATTCTATTCAAAAATAGGTTTGTATTCGAATAAAAATAGAGTTGTGTGCATTATTTTACTATGTTGGGCTAAAATATATTCAACAATAGGTTCAAATAAAAATATGTCTGTTTGTATAAACTGCTATGCAAGTGCATAGTTTATTCAACAATGTACATATTTATGAATGCAACAATATATTTATAATTCAATAGAACGTTTATAAATTCAACAATGAATTCATAAATTAAACAATGAATTAGTAAATTAAACAATGAATTCATAAATTCAACAATGAATTCATAAATTCAACAATGAATTCATAAATTCAACAATGAATTCATAAATTCAACAATGAATTCATAAATTCAACAATGAATTCATAAATTCAACAATGAATTCATAAATTCAACAATGAATTCATAAATTCAACAATGAATTCATAAATTCAACAATGAATTCATAAATTCAACAATGAATTCATAAATTCAACAATGCATTCATAGGATTTTGAAAATATTTTCTGTTAATTTTACAGTGTATTCACAATTTTAATAATAAATTTACATCTAACAACGTAATCATATCCAACAATAGGTTCACATTCAGCAACGCCTTACACTTTTAAAATTTTCACATTTCACAAAATATTAAGTGAAATACTTATTGCATAAAAATGAGATGAACTAATTACATTATGATGGTTATTACATTTTTATGGAGAAAAAAAATTTCTAGTTAAAAGATTCTAAAACATTATGGGAGTTTCTATAGTACATAACATGTGCGAGTTTAAAAAGAAAGGTAAAAATAACAAAAGGGGAAAAGGAATTAAAAATGGTACGGTTATCAAGCACTTTTTACGTGATTAATGTATAATTCATAATATTTGACTACAAAACTATAATTTTGAAATGAATTTAGAAAATAAATTCTTCAGAAGTTTAAATAAATTGCAATAAAATAAAAATTTAAATAAATTGCAATTGTTGCTATGTTACTACATATCTCTAATAACTTCGGAACAGTATTGTAAGAAGTTAAATAGAATATATGTATAGTAAACTGAGTATGCGCTACAAATGGATAATGTACAGTGACATTAGTAGCAAGATTTAGATTTAGCGCTTTTTTTTTCGAAAACTTTACGAGATAGACAGGAAAAACCAAATAAAATGCGCAACATAAGAGCTGAAGTAGATGAGTAGACCAACGCTTTCTTTCACCGCCAAATGCAATTTAGTGCCAAATCACCGTGCGATCATCAGAACGGTGAAATAGGTGAACGCTGGTCTCCAGGGATGCCAGACTGTCTACTAAACAGACCAAATATATAGCGACTCTAACTCACACAAATTGTTGATCAAGAAGAAAAGAACCAGCGAATTCAATTACAGCCTAGATCGATTGAACATAAAGGTAAATTATCCACTGGGAGATTTATTAAATCGCGGCGTTCGATCGAATCATAAATTAGTTCGGGATCTATTTTTTTCTCTTCTTTTCAATAATAAACTTCATTCTTTATTCGGCAAAAAAGTCCCATATTCGGAGAGAAATTACCAAAATAAGTTTATTTTTTTTTAGTATATTTATATTTTTGATGCCTGTTTATTGATAGTAAGTCAGAAAGTGAGATATTTGCAAGAAAGAGCTTTTGTGGAGCAGTGGGGTTTATTGCAGTAAAACAATCAACCTGTAAAATATACGAATTTTTCATCATTTAATAATACATTATCATAAGAATTTTTATTTGCCTAATGTCATTTAAGGATACCTAAAGCCCATATCATTTGTAACAATACCCTTTTTACATTCAATTACCGTCTGTCTGAAACCACTCTACAGATCGAACTAAAAGACTAGACAAAAAAAACTTTTCTCTGCCACATTTCTCCGGTGTATTGAATATTTTTACAAAGGGTTTTTTAAAATAATAAATGTAGATAACTTACAGGTCTCTATCTTCCCACTTTTTGAAATTGCTTCGAATATTTGGTGTAAAATTATTTATTGAAAATTAAAAAATATTCGAACCCATTTCAAAAAGTGTGAAAGTCGGGACCTGTAAGTCAGCTACATTTATCACAAAAAAATCCGCTTGTAAAAATATTTAATACAGCCGGAGAAATGTGGCAGAGAAAATATTTTTTTTTCTCCATAGGATTAACACTGATACACTTTACTTTGGAGACCCCTGGTCCAGCGCGCCCATTCCCCCTAAACTGAATATTTAGCATCATTGTATGAACGACCGATTGACCAATATCCGGTTAAAAGAAAAAGTCGCGCCACACATGCAATCTACAAATAACAAAATATTAATCCATATACACATATATTTATAAATACAATCTGAATTTTAAACGAGTAGGTTTGTAACAGAATCTGTCACTTAACCCGCTTCCACACAAAAGTTGTGTTAAACAGGTAAAAAGGCGCCAAACACTGCATTAATTCTATATTAAACATTTACATGCTAAATTTGGCTAGTTTTATTTATTTTATTTCGAAAATTCAATAATTATTACTTATCGTTTGCAAAAATTAATTTGTATTTCAAAGAATAAATATGTACTATTCCTCGCTTTTAAATAGAATGAAAATATTTCATATCAACATACAAAGAATTTCGTAGTCAAATATATTTGACGTCATTTCAAACTGATCGAAGTCGCAAAATAAATTTATTTTAATTTATTGTCTAACAGAATTAAGTTTCTCTGGCGATTGCTGCGAATGGCAATGGTGATTTAATTCTAATAACAAACAGGGCCTTTAGCTATTTGTAATTCAAACTTTTAAACGCTAAAATTAACTATTTTCATTAATCTTCTTTCTTAGATTTAATAATTAGATTAAATTAAATTACAGTTCAAAAATATATAATTAGTACAAATGATGCTTTAAAAATAAAAGCGAAACTTTGTACAGTTTTTATGCCAAGTTAGAATTCTCTTTGCATCTTTCTTCATACATATATAATGAACCATCAAAACAACTCTATTGTGATATTACAACAATCCAAACTGAATTATATCACATCTATATATATAATACTCTTATACGGAACCCAAATTTCCTTATATTTCTATCTCTGGAATGGTAACAATCGAAATGAACAAAAATACTACAAATTTCAAAATGGCCGACTGAAAACAACAAAAAAGTGGTTCTTCAGGAATGGCTTGAAAAAGGGAAAAATAACTATAAATATTGTGCAAAAAACATATTTCGATACGGCAGAAAAACCTTGAATGTATTTTTTGGAGAAAAGCACTACGAAATAACACAAGGATTGACAATTTCGGGAATGGCTGCAATAAGGCCAAAAAAACAACAACTCTCTCTTTAGGATATATAATCAGTAAGTTTAATTTTAAACATGCATAATATTAGGGACCTTTAAAGTATAAAAATTTAAATTATAATTGATTTACCTAAAGGGCCCTGTCCGTATTTGGCGACTTTTCTTCAAAAACGGTCGAGTGAAATGACCAAAAATATTACCCATTTTTAAAATGGCCTACTGAAAACAACAAAAAGTATACTTTCAGGAATGGCTTTAAAAAGGCGAAAAAGGAAAAAATAATTATAAATATTAGGCCCAAAACATAGTTCGATACGGCAGAAAAACATTGAATACATTTTTTTTTTGAAAAAACACTACGAAATTAGTAAATTACGAAGAATTGGAAATTTCAGGAATAGCTGTAAAAAGGCCAAATATGAAAAGTAACCATAAATATTATGTGCAAAACGTTGTTCGATACGGCAGTAAAATAGAAAATAGCCTTTTTTTTTACTACAAACACTACGAAATTAATAGGAAGGATTGAAATTTTACAAGTAGTGGCGAAGCGTTGTCAAATTTGGCACAATAATCGGCCAAAATGCGATAGTTGGCGATTGCGCCAAAAATTTGTCGTCACGGGTTTCCATAAAATGGATTTGGCGGGGTTACCAGATTTGGCAAATCATTGCCGGACATGCTTCGGTTATTAAAGAATCGTGCTCGGATTTGGCGACCATTAGAAAATCTCGCCAAGTCGAAATGACAACAAACTCCGGCCGGCAATTGCCGAGATGGTTGCCATCTCGAATGAAATTTCAAAAATGAAAATGAAATGTTTATTTTCTTCTTAATTTTTGAAAAATTTAAAAGAAAATAAACTTTTACGTAACAGGAAAAGTTTATTAAATTGCAGACCAGATTTATAGAAAACGTGGAACGTTAAAATGCCGAAGAATTTATTTTAAAAAAGTAAATAATTATTTAAAATCGTTAAGCATATAATTGATAGAAGATTGGTGTAAAAAACTTCAGAATAAATTATATACATTTAAGATTTAAATGTATTAACATTTAGAAATTGGCAATGCAATTGCTAATTTCGCCCAAAGGTTGCCATAATACCAATTTTCGGGGCTACCAGATTGGGAGTAAAATTGCCGGGCACGATTCTTTAGGTTAACCCATGCTTCTTTAGGTTTACCTTATAATTTCGATTGACTGAACTACCAAACACTATTGTTAATAAAAAACACAGGCGGATAATTTTATAAGCATTACTTTGTAATTATTTTATTTTAAAAGGATACCAAAGGCTAGACTAAAATATTTCAATGAACGGTGAGCGAGCGAAGCGAGCCTGGATCGCGAAGCTATCCAAAGGGAACTGCGCAAGCAGTTCCCGGGGGTTGGCGAGCGATAGCGAGCAGGGGGCGTGCCACCTAGTAAATAAATATTCTTTCAAATGTTTGTATTTTTTTTTATAAAATTTCTCGTACGTTTAACGAAATGGCAACAGTGAAAATATTGAATAAAAATGGAATTTGCATGTTATTTCAATGTAGATTAAATTTTAAGTTATTTAAATTTTAAATAAACTTCTAATTTAAATTTTTAATGAAATTTGGAATGTAGCCTAATCTGATTTTTTGCTTCAAAATGACGTATCCCACTTGTCTGTGGGACTTGTGGTTCTTTCTGTAAAAGTGGGTGACAGACGGACAGACAGACGGACTGAACGATTAGAAAACCTTCCGCTTTTTACGTTATAAACGTAGTGTGGGAGCTAAAAAAGACAAACTATATTCAAGTCATTCACCTTTAAAAGAAAAACAATTCATTTCTTGGCCAAAGAAAAATAACTCATTTAGCCACATGTGAACTAAGCTGAACCCAGAGCAATTTTCGCAAATAACTACTGCCACTTGGCCGGTAGTAATTACGCTTTTTGAAGCATCTACATTTCGGCCACAGCATGGGGTTACCTTTTCGGAAGCCCCGTCAAGTCACTTCAGTTCGCGTTTTTTCAATTGACTTTTTTTTTATGAAGGTGTGACCCCTCTTAATGGATGGGCTTGAAAAAAGGGGTCGTTTCCATATGTTATGAAAATAATAAATTTGTGTTTTTTTTTCTTTTTTTCAAGAAAAATCAGTTAATTTGTTGCTAGGCCACTATAACATTTTTTTACAAAAAAAATTGTAGCATTTTTTTTAATTACCTACCAGGATACTTGTGTGTTTTTTCAATTCTTATGTTCCGCTATTAGATTATTATTATTATTATTTATATTATTATTATTATTATTATTAGAAACTAACTGCTTATTACTTCACTATTTCTGTGCTGTTTGTTATATTCTTTGTTAGTAAATAAATATATTTCTGTATAATAAATTTTTAAAGGGGGATTTTCGACTTAAGATATGGGAAATTCTACAATAATTTTTAATTTTATGTAAAATGGGCATAACTTTTGAAAAATTAATATTTCTTTTTAATTTTTCCTTCTTATAATGTGTATTTCTCTTTTCCTAACGTTTTGTCCTTGGGTTTAGGTACATTCACTGACCTCATTGCTAAAGTGGTGAAGATAGGCAGTGGATAGAGATACAGTGATTCTTCAATCATGAAAACTGTATTGCAGAAAACTCACATTTTAGTTAGCAGCCACATTTTTTTTTGCTATACTTCACTAATAAGCCCAAAAGTTTTTTTAAAAAACCAGTAAAATGAGCTACGTGACTTTATTGCTTTCCTTATAGTCCCCCAGGGTTAAGGTTAATTTTTGCTTGATAATTAAAACTTTTTCTCTAAATATGTTTAAGTGGAGTATAAGGAGTAAAAAATTCATATTTTATTAAACTGGAGTTCGTTTCAACACAAAAAAGAACGGAAAACATCGTGAATTTCCTTACTGTCCGTTCTTTACCTTCCGTTCCTTACCGTCACAATGATCTAGGGATGGAACACCAAAACCTGTTTTAAGACTAACCTGTTTGTTTGTGACTTCGGTTTCATTGAAAATTAGTTATTTTCATAAGGCCAGTTTAACCGGTTCCTTGATACCATTTATTAAAAAAAAACTGCCATCCCTAATTTTTTGTAAATAAAATTAAATGAGCCTTGCTAAACTTTTTTTTTGTAATTCTAGAAGTCTTAAAACCTTTTTACAAACATATAAAGTGATTTTGAAAAAAATAAATTTCACAAGTTTTTTTATACCTGAAATTAAAAATTATGGTAGAAATGCCCATATACATTCGAATTAATGTATCGAATAGTATAGTGACAAAGTATAGTTTCGAAATGGCAAATATATAGCAGTGATAAATAACTTTAAATAAATTTTTGAAGAATGATTTCAGATTTAGATTGTAATTTTATTTGCAATTGCTTCGTATCGTACCACTACTTTTCAGACATTTTAAGTTCTTAATGCAGAAATTGTGCTCACGTTCAACCCCTGCTGCCTCTAAAGATAAACAAATCTGAACATTATTTTATATTGAATATTTCATCACATACAACTTCTGAAATAAATTAATTTTTTATTTCGTATTTAATATTCTGGAGTGACTTTTAAAAAAAAAGAAAGAAATGGTTTTACAGATATTCAAATCTACAGTCCCTGGACAAATTATTAAACACGCACAGCAAGATTTCATGTATCAATCAATGATGAACAAAACCTTTAGAAGGACATCTGTGTTCCTAAACTTAAGCTATTGAATAGAAAATACTATCTGCTATACTTAATACATATATCGGCATCTTTTTTAATGATATGGCATTCTTTGGTACGTTTTCATCATTACTAAAAAAAATACAGTGCGTCTAATAATTTGTTCAGGGACTGGACTAAAACCGAGAAAAAAACATCGATATAAAAACAATAATAATCTTAACTACAGACACATTAAGGTAATTTTATGACCTTGAATCGGCAAATTTAGAGCAAAAACACCATACATCCGGATTCAAGATTTAAGGTCCATTACTTAGTCACCCGCTGCTCTGGACGCCATATAAAAAATACCAACAGAGGGACGCTAATACTTTCTCAATAATAAAGTCAAAGCTATTTCGATGAGTTTAGTTTGATATACAGGTAAGTCGCACCGAGTATAAACGATCAAAAAGAGAATATAAATAGGAGTCTCCGGAGATAACGTACATAGAAAAAACTTAATTTCAAAGTATTTTTGTACTTATAGCTAACTCAAAGTATTTGTGTGAACCAACAACCTAAATGATTTAGACAGAATTGTAAAAAAAAGCTGTATATTTAACATGAATAGCTAATTTGGAAATATATGGTCAGGTTCTTTGCGGCTTATCGCTGTTGTTCGGCCGAAGAAAATTTAGCTAATTTAGGGGTTTAATATTGATAGTTAACTGATAATTGCTGTATGCTAATTAGTATGATTCATGATATGGCCAAGTCGTATACACTCTTAAAACAAAAGAGTGAAATTCACTCCTATAGGAGAAGTGCATTTTCGGCACCGGAAAGGAGTGAAAATTAACTCAGACTGAGTTAAAACCGCTCCGTTTGTTTTAAGAGTGTAGTAGTTAACAGTACCTTAGGACAAACTCCCACCTTCGATTTTAAATTGCGCTCGGACAGTGGTCAGGATAGTTTAATTACGGGAACCCCATAGGATATTAAAATCCTCTGAAGTTTCCCGAAGGTTCACCTGAAGACATAACTCCAGGTTCCCCCTGTAATAAAACTTCCTGACACTGCCTTTGTGGTGTAACGTCATGTCCAACAAAGCCCTTTTATGCTGGACATGGTCACTGCGGCGCCAGGTAGAAATAAATGCGTCTGAGGAAAGTACGGCAACTATGAAGTTTGGTCCCCAACACACCTGGGCCCAATTAAAGGACCCAGGAATGCAGGGAGCGGCCATTGCAGAAAAGAATGTTGGCTATGGAAATCAGCCGTCTTTGGCGCAAAAAAAACGACTGAAGTTTTCCTTTTGACTTATTTTTAATATTGTTGTAGTGTCAAAACGGATTAAAAAATTTCACCCTAAAGTTACAAAACTTTAGTAGTTACAAAAAACTCATTCTCCCAAACCCTAACTAGGATATAGGATCCAGCCCCTTCATAGTCGACTACGTCCAATGGACAATTTGCATATTTTTAAAAGTGTTATGAACACTATTAGTTCTTATAGAACAAATGCTCCTGGTTTCAACTATCAACTTAAATTTTCAAAAAAATATTTCTGGAATTTAATAAAAAAATAAATAAATGTGTGTGCACAAAGCGACACGCCATTGGCCGATTGCTTGTGACGTCATCTGTTATGAGCCAAGGAATCTTCCGAATTCGTGAGCGTTTGTTTACCTTTACTATTCGAAGGTTTGAATTTCGAATGTTGTTTTCTTTTCTGTTTTTCAATGTCTTATAATTTTAAACCAAAATGGGAAAGAATATTCAGAAGGGGGCTTCAGATAATCTACCAAATGTTACTGCAAATATGATGGCGATGTATTTCAAAGACAATTTAGACTTTACGTCAGCAGACCGGACCCTATATATCGCAGTTATGCCTAGAAGTTGGCTCACACAACTAGATCCTTTGTATGACTTTATACAAAAATTTCACATACATCTGTATAATACCAAAACATCAGGTCGTCCTTCAAAATATAGGGGGGGGGGGGCTTTCAGATTCGTCTGGAATCCCGCCGGGGGGAATGACAAGTGCCCCCCCCCCCCCCTACCTGTCTGTAAGAATTCTCTTTTGAAAGATCTTGATTCTGGAAAGCGATATTTTTAAAGTTGCTTTTTCTTTTTTTAAAGGAACAGATAATGCCCCTTGCACGAGATTTATTTTTCTTATTTTTGTTAGTGTTGGCAACAGGCCTTTTAGCGTTGTTCCCCGTACGTCTGAATGTTTATGTCAGAAGTCATTTCAACATGCTGAGCGATAACATTCCTTTTGAGAGGAGGGGTTTGTTCTAGTTATTCTAGAGATCTAGATATCTACACTGTCATAAGTATGACTAGTAAAAACAAGTTATTTTGAATACCAGATATAAAAAAAAGTAGGTTTGTAACAGAATCTGTCACTTAACCCGCTTCCATACAAGAGTTGTATTTAACAGGTAAACAGGCGCCAAACACAGCATTTATTCTATATTAAACATTTACATGCTAAATTTGGCTAGTTTCTTTTAATTTATTTCGAAAATTCAATAATTATTACTTATCGTTTGCAAAAATTAATTTATATTTCAAAGAATATATATGTAATACTCCTCGCTTTTAAATGGAATGAAAACATTTCATATCAACATACAAAGAATCTCGTAGTGAAATATATTTGACGTCATTTCAAACGTATCGATGTCGCACAAATAAATGTATTTTAATTTATTGTCTAAAAGAATTAAAGTTTCTCGAGCGATTGTTGCGAATGGCAATGGTGATTTAATTCTAATAAAAATGGCAGACGATGGTGATAAAATTCTAATAAATGACAGACGGACAGACTGAACGATTATAATACCTTCCACTTTTTACGTTATAAACGTAGTGTGGAAGCTAAAATACAAATTAAAGTAAATTTTTTTAAGTTTAAAAGGAGAAACATTGCTCCACACATAACCCTAAAAAATTGATTGCATTATAGTTTTGGTGTCAACCATACCGGCAATTTAAAATACTAATTTCATATATTAATGTAGATTTTTCAAAGGAGTTTGTAATTACTATTACTAATAAATGATTTCAAATAAATGTTAGAAACCTTATTGCAATTGGAATTTAAAAATTATTAGTTAATGGTTAAATTATTTTTTGGTGGTCTGCGTTCTCTTATCGTCCTTTTTACGTTGTACAACACTGTACTATAATCTGTAGAATAGTTTTTATCTAAATACTAAAAAAAAACTAAATAAACTATATAAACAATTCTAACTAAATAAATAAAATATCTTAAATACTAAATACCCGCGGTTTTATCGCGCTTTGAGAATGAAACCGAAACAACCAATGAAATCACGGAAACCCAAGAATGAAAACATGAAACTTACGTCACCTGAAACAACCCAATTGAACAATTAATTAAAACCTTTCTAATGACACGGAGAAACCATCGTCAATTAATCCTCAAACATCAATCCATTTTTTCCCTTTCTCTCACTTCTCCAAAGGAAAAAGTTAATCAACAAAAAGGGAAAAAAGCAAAAAATACAGAAATATAATAAAGGTAGCTTTTTTTCAATAATATTGTTTTATGTATTACACTCTTAAAACAAAGAGTGAATTCACTCCTATAGGAGAAGTGCATTTTCGGCACGGAAGGAGTGGAAATTAACTCAGACTGAGTTGAAACGCTCGTTGATTAAGAGTGTACAAGGTTAAGTTGTCAAAATAAACAAAACGCAAATTTTCACCAAAAACTTAACATGATAGGTTTTACTACTATAAGATAATTTACCCCAACCACCCCAAGTATAAGTTATATTTAAAATAAACATCATTCAAAGGCAAATAAACAATAACTTCACATAATGGACAATTACAGCGTTTTCCAGAAACATTTGTATTCGATTAAGCATATTTAAAAACCTCTAAAACTCAAGTATTTCTGGTTTTAAAGATGTATTTATTTTTAAATTCATTTTTAAAGTTATCGATACGTCACTAATGTTAAACTTCTCAGCATAACAGATGACGTCACGGTTGGCTTTTTTTTTGTTCTTGGCGTGTTATTTCGTATCACGTTTCACTGTATCGCTTTTGAAACTGCGAAACGTGCTTTCATCTTTATCAAACTCTTTAAAAAGTTATGCTGTTTTACAGAAACATCATGTTCATTCCAGTTAATTTCTTCAAACGTTGAACGATTTCACTCGACTATTCCGATAAGATCCAACAGTCAATAGTTCTGTAATAGCTCATACGCGCTCTAGTTGTGTATTTTAACTAACAACCAAACTTGGAACTAGCTGTTTAAATTCCTTGATATGAACTGGTTTAGAATAATTATTTCTTCTTCTTTTAATGAGGTTTCGCAGAAATTCTAAGGTTTACTATTTTATAAAGTGTATTAAAGCATAGATCGAAACATCGCCAAATACATAACATTTGACGTCAGTGCTGTTTTCAGTGACGTACATTTTCGGCAAATTTCAAATGCAATTTTTGTTGAAATTAAACATATTTGTGAATATTTAAGCTTATATTCGGAATCTGCAGCTTCTAATGTACCAGAAAAACATATATATTCTGAATTTCGCGTTTCATGCAACTTGTCCATTATCAAAAAAAAAAAATCAAATGAACCACAAAAACAAAAAATCAAACAATTCAACAATTAACCCAAACCACTCCGATAACATTAAGAAAAATCTCCGTCAATTAACCCTTAAATCAAAAGAAAAAAAAATCCCTTTCTCCCCTACTCTAAGGGAAAAAAATTAACCAATCAACGAGAGAGAAGAAAAAAACAATAATAGAAAAGAACAGAAAAATAATGGAGGGATCTTCGCATTGTTGTGCAACAATGCAGCTTAGATACGTCACCATAGAGAACAATGTCCAGCAGAGTAAAAAAGATATCAGGTAACAATGCAAGCGAGACGTGTATTGTTGCAGTAAGTACGATCGCCTATTGTTATTGAGGGGGTCTTCCATCTATTTACATTGTTGTTTTGGCGAGAAGTTGTTCTTCTTATTGGTATTGTTTTATTTATTATTTTATCAGAAATGCCCCCCTAAAAAAAGTGTATGATTGTAAGAGATGGGTTGTAGGGGTTACGAGTTAAATAATATACAGAATACTGATATCAAATAAATTTGTTCATTTTTGATGAAAACAAGAAGTTCTGAAAGAACTAAATAATACTTACTAAAATTCTTATCGAACAACAAGTATGTTTGTAAATAGTAACTGTCACCTAGAGCCGATTCCACACAACATTTATACACCTTACACTCTTAAAACAAAAGAGTGAAATTCACTCCTATAGGAGAAGTGCATTTTCGGCACCGGAAAGGAGTGGAAATTAACTCAGACTGAGTTAAAACCGCTCGTTTTAAGGGTGTAGGACGCAGATTGTTTTCTTTTATTTCTTTTACCCACTCCGAAAAAGAGTGAAATTCACTCCTATAGAAGAAGTGCATTTTCGGCACGGAAAGGAGTGGAAATTAACTCAGACTGAGTTAAAACCGCTCGTTTGTTTTAAGAGTGTAAATATCACCAAAAAACATGAAGTTGCAATTTAAACTTTAAAAAACTAAAATTGGCTATTTTCATTAATTTTCTTTCGCAAATTAAATTAATATTCTTTATCGTTTGCTAAATTTATTTTCTGTTCGAAGAATAATAATGTAAAATTGCTTGGGTCAAATCCTGATATCCGTTAGCATCCGATATTTGTCGCGTTTGGAAAATGCCACCAATGTTTAGAAAATGCATATACTACTTGGAATCAGTTCCATGTAAGACTTATAACACTTCAGAAACAAGTTAAACAAAATACAATCTTTAATTTAACATTTTTATAAACTGCTGTCTGCAGTTAAATAGCCCCTAAATTGTGCGTAAACAAACATTTTTTGCAGCAATAATAATCAAATACCTTTTATAGTTATAGGTTAGTTATAACTCATAGTTTCCTTGCACAGAAGCCACGACCATGGGCGGAGCTATAAAACGCGCGGAGCAATCAGATAAAGACAAAATAAAACGGATGGAATTTTCTCTTCATCTGATTGCTCCGCGCGTTTTATAGCTCCGCCCATAGTCGTGGCTTCTGTGCAAGGAAACTATGAGTTTAACTATAGACCATATATTTATAAGATTCATGCTGGTACATAAATTGCATTGTAGCGTCTAAGTGGAAACAAAATTTGTTTACGGTATCCAGAAGCGAAAATAAAGATATCCTGTAACAATGTATTGTTATTTTAGGGGGTCATCCCCTTATTTACTTTATTATTTCGTGAAAACTCCTTGATTAACTATTTGTACTTCATTTCTCGGGGGCAAGCGATAAAGTCACCCACACTGTACAACTGCCACCAAACGGAATATTTCAAATGGTACCCTTTAACTGTGTATACTGTGTTTTGTCGCCAGAACCTTCAGTTTGTCGCCAAAGATTTGAGATATGAACCCGCGAAATGGAAAATTACTACTTTTTTAGATTTATCAGAAATTTGTCAAGAACAATCCTTTTCAAAGTTTTTTTTGACGTGGACATTTACAAGTAATACCACATCCACATACAACATATACACGTAACACATTAACCCTTTCCAGTCCCAGTGATGCAGTTTGGCATCATCGTGTTTCTCATCATAATTTTTAAAAAAAATAATAGGGCTGACATCTATTGGGATTAATAAAAAATATTTTCGAATAGAAAAAAGTTTGAAGAATTGATGTGCTTTTTGATATCATAAATGGCTATAGACGAACAGAATTTTTTTTTTAAATGATGATGCAAAATTGTCATTGGGACTGAAAGGGTTAACGACAAATTATCTTATCTGGACAAATTATTTCCACCAAACAAACCTCAATACAACTTCACAATATTAAATTCCAATCCAATTAACCCATACCATTTTGCTATCGGATAGCCTATTCTGCTTAACATCGCGCTCAACCCCTGCCATTCAAGCATAGACACATGATAAAGATCGCCAACTAGTCCAGTTGCCCACATTGATACACCACAGATCTGAAACTACATTCAAATGTCATTCGCGGTACAGTACACGCGAAATGCCCGGATAACCGGACTGTCCTGTCCAGTTGATAGAGCTGATCGAAGTTAGGGATCATGTCACGTAGGTAGTTGGGAATTGATTTGCTTGGTTCAATTAATATGGTTGGAATCCATAGATAGTAAAAGCGTGTTGCTCTTGCACACTTTCTAGATGAGACACGTAATGGAGAATTAAGAAGGGATTTTGACTTCGCCCGGCAGCCATGTTGAGGTCAGCTTGAGGTCAGTTTTGTAGAAAAATACATGACATATTATAACTTAACCCGCTCAAAATCTTATATTTTGTACCCCAATTAAACTTAATAACTTAAATTATCTTTTTCATACATCCTTTATATCACTTAGTATTTTAACATCCCAACCACACCCTATAGGCGACAAACAGTCGCCTAGATCAATCGTTCCCACAGAAACTGTTTAGCCATCGCATTTTTAAAGTTGAACTTCAAACTTTCTCATACTCTGATTGGTCAGTGAAGCAGAGCTCGAGATTTTTCGCCATTTTTGTACACATTCGATCACACTCTCTCGTCGACTGCAGACGGCAAATCAACCTTCTCCTGATGACTAGTTACTAAATAAAAGATCTTTAATTACGCCGAAGTTTCCCTGTCGACTTATTTTACATACATTACTAAAATTGCGAATTTTTAGAAGCTTTTACCATATCGGAGTCTATGGCTAGTTGCTTTTTGATTTTTTTCGACGTTAATTATTCTTTTTGGATTCATGAACTCCTCGAGAGGACCTCAACATGGCGTGAGAAAAGAGTCAGTCAGCTTTTTAAGTTCTAATAGTTCTTAGTTCTAACTTGAACAAACTAGCTGCCTAGTGATTTGTTTGTGGGGAAAAGACAACGTTTCACGTAGCTGTGGCGCCAACGTAGGCAGTTCGAGTTGCCTATTAAAATTAAACAAATTCAAAGCTCATTCTTAAAACCAGAATAAAGTCACACTGGAGCTATATGACGGCATTCGGCAACGGGTATCGGAATTATGAACCGAAGTCAAGTGACGAGTCCAACACCTGAGCTAGCAACCAACATAATTTTATAGTGACAGTGCACGCGGAGTCATGACTTCGGACTAACACAGTTTTGACTTTAACCAGTCCCATATACACGAAATTACTCATTAGTAATTTCAATCACGATCCGTTTATGGCATATCTAAGACAAGGACAGAACCCATGAGAGTGTCTTTCGTGGCATGACGCCTTAACTCCCCTTCCCACACAGACCCTTCCTCAAGATCCAGGAATTGTGTAGAACTAACCATTTTGCGCTAAACAAAAACAAACTAGTATACAAGTTCGCCACAAGGGGGCCTTAACCGTATAATTGAAAAAAGCGCAGGTGTCCAACAAGAGCCCAAAGTCACTCCCGAGACCAATAAATAGTCGCAGGAGGGAAACAACTAAACTCGCCTTTGTTTTAGGAACAACACAAAAAGAATATCAATGGAATCCCATGAAATATATAATATACTAGATGGACTGTTCAATATTAAGAAGACAAAATTTATTTCATGGTATAATTTAAACGAGGATATATGTTTGGCGTTTGTCTTATTAAAATGGATATGAGGCATCTTCACAAGAGTTTTGTACGAATGGCACATAGCGGAGATAAATACAGAAAGGTAAACCCAATTAAAACCTTGCGGGAAAATTTGTTTAAATATAAACAAATCATGCGACACACAACGAAGAGTGTCATACTCGTCAAACAAAAGCATAACGTCACATTTCATGGCGAGAAGACTATGAAATTTTTTTTACACTCAGCGCCCCAAGCGGCCAATACCTCAAAATTTAAAATATTAAGCCTACACTATCATAACCGATCAGTGATCACGAAAGCTTAATATTATTACTTCGTATCTTGAATATGTTGCATGGTTGATGACGGATTACTCACGAGTGAGGTGTAATCACATTTTTTAAATGTTGTAACGCAGCATGTGTGAGATCATAAACATTTTCGGAAAGTCACGAACTTTCGGGTGTGGTCACGATGGGTAAACTATTGAAATAGTACAACCGTGCGCTACGGTTTGCGTGCGATACCTCACGGTTTTACTTTTTGTTTTTACCATATTTTACTATAGGGTTGTACTATCAGTTATATACTATATTTTAGATTTTAGTTGAAATGCTGTACTTGTTTGTTTTAGAATACTCTATATTACCGACATTAAAAAAAACATCATTGTGACCTGCCATGCTGCTCCAAAACCATCTACTCTATTGCACAATAGAAAGTTCACTTCACAAGTCAGTTCCAAAACAACATTTTTTTTTTAGTCTTTTTGACAATCACTCAAATTACCACACTCGAGCAGAAGACCTGTTTGATAACACCTGGGAACCCGAACCGACATTTTTTTTCCACACAAAAAAGTCTTTCAACAAGTCGTCCGTGAAGAGGGGCCAGACGACAATTCAACTTGACGCACCTGAACAGCAGACGATAATTAGAGAATGAAAAAAAAAATTTTTTTTTACTTAACCCAAGAAAGAAAAAAATTTATTGCTAAAAATTTTTTTTAAGGGAGAAATGACCGGCGGGTCTCCAAACCAAAGTGTCTCCATGATCTAATGGGGGATAAGAACATTTTTCTTAGCCACATTTCTACTGTTGTATTGAACATTTTTACAAACAATTTTTTAAATGATAAATGCAGGCAACTTACAAGGCTCTATAACCTCACTTTTTAAAATGGGTTCGAATTTTTTTTTTGTAAAATTATATATTGAAAATTTAAAAAATATTCGAACCAGTTTGAAAAAGTGGGATTACATGAGACATGTAAATCAGCTACAATTTATCATATAAAAAACAGTTCGTAAAAATATTCAATAAAGCCGGAGAAATGTGGTTTAACCTTTTAGGACCGAGCTATCACGATCGTATAAAAGGGAATGTTCAAGCTTTTCAAAAAATATCAATAAAGAAGCGGCTGACTTGTACCATTCGTTATTTGTATAAAAATGACGGTTTTTAAGGAGTTGCTGGCATTGATGCTGTGTAAGGTATTATTTCGATAAAACTCTAAAATTAGGTATCATAAACATAAATCTGCGCCATCTGATGGCCGGTCTTAAAGGGTTAAGAAAAACATGGTTTTTTTTTTTTAATTAGATTAACACAGAAGTCCTTTGGTTTGGAGACCCGTGACCCGCGATCATTCCCCTTAAATGAATTCTGGTATAATCTTAAGATCTCAAGTTGGAAATATGAGATCCCCCACTGTTAGTTGCTAATGGCTCCCACATTTTACAACAAGGAAGTGGCGTAGTTGGTGATAACTTTTCCTAGCTTCCTCAAACAGATAAATTTAGCGTTGCTTCAGAAGTACGAGGAGGCCTAAGGATTGTAGACATTTAATTTTATAATTTAATCTATCAAGAATTAATAACCTATTTCGAAAAGAAATGGGTTTTTTTAACTTGTAAGATGTATTAATACAGAGGCAATAATTTTTGAGCAATGATTTCGCTTAGATAATGCCTCTAAAACTATTTTCTCATCAATACTATTTTTAGCCTACTTTTCTTTTTTTTTAATTCGAAAGAATTAAAAAAAATGAAAAAGTAGGTATTGACATGCGATCGATGTCCGTCTGTCTGCCCGTACCCCCCTTCCCAAATCAGTTCTATACATCTGATCTTAAAAATTCTTTTGTTAGAAAGCTATGACCTCAGAAACCCAACTTTCATACTTTTTGTCCGCCTGTCTGTACGTCCGGAAGGACATAAGTTTACTATCTGTCGGCGAAATTCCCATTGAATTAGCATTGGAATTTAATGTTGAGTCCTTTAAATCACTGTTGCCAAATCAACAATGGCATGAGAAACTTTATTTAAAAATATTTGAAGCAAAATATTTTTTTATGAATCAGTTTGGAATGACGTCATAAAATGTAGCACAATGTGATTCTTTGATTGTTCAGTTCATTAATTGTTTACCAAGAAAACGGCAAGGCATATATTTTGCATACAATTATGCTAAGTTTTAGCTTCCACACTACGTTTATAACGTAAAAAGTGGAAGGTTTTATAATCGTTCAGTCCGTCTGTCTGTCTGTCCGTCTGTCTGTCACCCACTTTCACAGAAAGAACCACAAGTCCCACAGACAAGTGGGATACGTCATTTTAAAGCAAAAAATCAGATTAGGCTACATTCCAAATTTCATTAAAAAATTTAAATTAGAAGTTTATTTAAAATTTAAATAACTAATTTTTTTTTATCTACATTGAAATAACATGCAAATTCTATTTTTATTCATATTTTCACTGTTGTCATCCACAAGTCCCACAGACAAGTGGGATACGTCATTTTGAAGCAAAAAATCAGATTAGGCTACATGCCAAATTTCATTAAAAAATTTAAACTAGAAGCTTATTTAAAATTTAAATAACTAAGAATTTAATCTACATTGAAATAACATGCAAATTCCATTTTTATACAATATTTTCACTGTTGCCATTTCGTTAAACGTACGAGAAACTTTTGTTAAAATAAAAATACACTTTTGAAAAAATATTTATTTATGTGATATAATTCGGTTTGGATTGTTGTATTATCACAATAGAGTTCTTTTAATGGTTCTATATATATGTATGTAGAAAGATGCATAGAGAATTCTAACTTAACATAAAAAAATATGCTAAGTTTCGCTTTTATTTTTAAAGCATCAATTGTACAAATTATAAATTTTTTGAACTGTAAATTAATTTAACAAATTATAAATAAGTGAATTTTCGAAAGAAATGTAAATGGGAAATTGTGGCGACAAAAATATTTATTAAAAAAGATTACATCATTATTCTTCGAACTTTAAACAAATTTAGCAAACGATAAAGTCTAATTATTAAATCTGAGAAAGAAGATTAATGAAAATAGTTAATTTTGGCGTTTAAAAGCCCTGTTTTTATTAGAATTAAATCACATTTGCCATTCGCAACAATCGCTCGAGAAACTTTAATTCTTTTAGACAATAAATTAAAATAAATGTATTTTTGCTACATCGACCAGTTTGAAATGACGTCAAATATATTTCACTATGAGATTCTTTGTACGTTGATATGAAATGTTTTTATTCTATTTAAAAGCGAAGAATATTACATATTCTTTGAAATAATTATTGAATTTTCGAAATAAGAAATGAAACTAGCCAAATTTAGCATGTAAATGTTTTATATAGAATATCAATGCTGTGTTTGGCGCCTTTTTACATGTTAAACACAACTGTTGTGTGGAAGCGGGTTAAGTGACAGATTCTGTTACAAACCTACTTGTTAATTTACATTTTGTATTTTTTTAATGCAGTTTGGAGTGGTTTCATTACTTTTGTTATTAATAAATATTTAATTATTCTTCGAACTACAAATAAATCGAGCAGACGACAAATAATATTAAGTTAATTTACGAAAGAATATTAAGGAAAATAGTTGATTTTGGCTTTTAGAAGTTTATGATATAGCTGGATGCTGTGTTTATCAATTTTTTTTCCTAATGTGTATAAATCTAGAGTAGAAACGGTTGTTGATGATATTTACTGTTAAGAACCTAGTTGTTTCCCAATTAGAATTTCAGTAAGTATTTAAGTAACAGGAAAGTAGGCAATTTTAGTTCGTTAAGAACTTCTTGTTTGAACTCGATTTAAATAGTAAAATAGTCAATTCTAATCGTAATTTTTCTTTCGAAAACATCGAAGTAAATATTACCTATATTAATACTTCATAAGTGATATTTTTTCGTGATATAGGGGATTAGAACTGAATATCGTCGCACTAGAGCTATACGAGGACTATTGGCAATGGATGTTATAATTTAGAACCACAGTCAAGTAACGAGCCGACACCTGAGTAGTCACCTAACGCGACTTTTTAAGGGCGACATTGTACGCAGCTTCGGGACTTTGGGGCATATTCAACGTGCACTTCCTCTACATGATATTTCTCTAATATAAGGTATTGTCAAATGGAGTAACTTTTGTCAACTTTGCTTCTTTTTAAGTCCTCGATAAATACTAAAAAAATATTTTTGTATTTTTTTTTAATTAGTTACAACTTTGTCTTCATCAATAATACAAAACTAAATAGTCGTAGCTTTTTAATTTTTGATCCAAAGTTACGGTAAAAGTTTAAAAATACCTCAATCTATGGGTCAACCTTTACGCTCCAATCTAAAAATAAACCACAATTTATGAATCGTTCATCAATCTACTCCCCTACAAGCTACACCAACAACGACCATGTTTCCCGAAAGCAACAAAACCACTTACTTTCCCATAAACACACGTAGAGCATTCAATCGCACGAATACTCTAAAAGTTTAGACAAAGATCTAATCGAGATGAACAGAGCATCCTGTAGTAAAAAGAATCGGTTGGGTAGGACAGCGATGAATTGTTGAATAGGGTATTTGACTAAAATTTGTCTACTGCCTTAAAATGTTCTTATGCCAAAAATATTAGACCTGTATTTTTTCTTTTTTTCAAATACCCAATAAAAAGGGCGAAAAATGAATTTTAAAATTAGGACGAAAAATTACGCCCGAAAACGCTTTGTGGCTGTCACTTGTATATATGACGTCACTAGTAACTATAAACAAACTTTGAAACACTATTATGGAATTTACTTTAAGCAATTTTGAACTATCCACTTCTGTAAAACCTCCTTCCATTATCTATATAATTCTTATTTTAATATTATATTAGATTAAATCCAGTTTATTTGCAAGCAAAAAACATCACACCGGTTTGTTTATACATACTAGTGACGTCAGCCAAATCGACGTGTTTGTGATCACGTGACGTACCGATGAAAAAAAAAAGCCATTTGAAAATGATTTTTACTAATTATTTAAAGATTTATTCTGCAAAAAAAATGATCGGTTGTTATATTTGGTTCAAACAATAATTTATTTAACCCTTTCAGTCCCAGTGATGCCATTTGGTATCATCATGTTTCTGATCATAACTAAAAAAAATAATAGGGCTGACATCTATTGGGATTAATAAAAAATATTTTCTAATAGAAAAAAGTTTGAAGAATCGAATGATGTGCTTTTTGATATCATAAATGGCTATAGACGATCAGAAAAATTTTTCTAAAATGATGATGCCAAATTGTCATTGGGACTGAAAGGGTTAATATTGGAAGGTATTTTAGCGATACAGTCAAGTACCCTGTTCGAAACATATTTAACTTGCATTTCCTCTATACGAGGTATTATTCGTTGGACCCTTTGGCTGCAGAGGCCATTTCAAAGGTCGGCAGTTATTTTTGGCAATGCTCGGGGCCAGCCAACCGCATATAAGGCAAGTGGCTTTACCGACTAGGCTCCCCAGCACCTAGCACATAAGATTTTGGCTGCATTTTCCGTTTTATAGGTATGTATTCAAGATGGAGGGCTTAGGTTTTACCTTAAATAGCCGGACCAGAGGAGATGATCAGAAATTGAATAAATCGTGCTTTAGAAGGGAGGTAAGAAAACATTATTTTTTACAATAGAGTTGTCAATGAGTGGAATGCTTTACCAGATTGTGTTGTGCATTCGAAGAGAGTAGAAGATTTTAAGAAGAAACTTGGCAGTCATTGGAAACTGGTAATGTATTAGATTTATTTTGGACCAACCTTGCTGGGCCTCTGTCCTGTTGTTGGTCGACAATTTTTGTATTTGTATTTGCAATCGGGAATCGGTAAGAGGTCAACCGTGGAAGATAACATTATGTCTAATACTATATCAACTGGGCCACCCCTGCCCCCACGTGACTTGGGTCTATGAGCTGTAGTCGACATTATATTTACCAAACACTTATTCCGTCCTTTAAACATAAGTCTCTGGAGGAGCAAGCAGGCATGTCGCATAAAACGCAGGAAGCCAAGTCCATTCCAGAGACCATAAAAACCACTCAACTCCGAGCCCCTTATTCGAACAACCCCTTTTTTCCTCCATGTAAGTTACGACTCCCTTTGTGGCAGCAGCTGGGACATTCAAATACGAGAGAAAAGCGGACGATAAATTTGGTTTAGAGGGCATTTTCTTTTGAGAGAGAATATATTAGGGGAGAATAATATTGGACAAATGTACGTTGTTACTATACGTCGAGGGACGTTTTTGATGTTGGTGTACATGTTTTTGCTTTGAAAATTGTACCTTTTGTTAGCTGAAAATTTGAATAATAATTAATACTAGGAAATATAAATATCGAAAAAAAAGGGAAAATCCAAGCGGTTATTAAACTATTTTCTTTTATTCGAATGAATTAAAGAAAAGTATAACGTTGGTTATTGATATGAGAGATTTCAGTTGGTCTGTCTATTCGTCCGTCTGTACTTCCCTTTCGAATTGCGTTCTAACCATCCGATTTTAAAAATTGAGATTTTAAAAATTCGTATTTTTGCTTGCAAGGTATGACATCAAAGAACTTCGTTTTATACGTTTTGTGTCCATCGATCTTTTATCTGCCTATTTCACTTTCCGATCGAACCATCCGCACAGTTTTATGTAAATTTATGGCATCAATATGAAATACCGATCATTTACACTTTCCACGTATCGCAAGAACTTTTGTGAGTATTAAAGTAACGGTTATCTTTGTTGTTTCAGTACTTCTTGTCTTTTAAAGAAAAACAATTGAAAACAAGACAACAGAATTCACTGTTTTTGATATATGTATAATGTTCAACACTAAAAACATTTGACTTTTTTTAATTTTCTCTCTGTCTCCGGTATATCTTAATGATATATATGAAACTAGGTTCTTTTGTCGGTAAAAAAGCTGTGGATTTATGTATCATGTTTATGATGTATCATGGATTTATGTATTTATGTATTATGTTAATATTTTGACTTAGTAATATAAATTAAAAAATCAATACAGAAGCATGCCTTTAGCATCTAAATAAATTCGAGAAACTTTTTAAGTTTCTTTAATGCAGACGAAAATAAACGACATTTAAAACAGATGGCCGCTAACTAAACACTCGAAAACTAAGAGCCCGTTTCCAAATTAGAAAGCTCTCGAGATTCAAAGCTGTCACCTTGCTTCGAGTGGCACTTAACACAACACGGATTGCGTCTTTGCTTCCATGGTTAAATTAACTTTCACACCAATGAAAGTGACCTATATTTGATATTTGAAGAGCTAATTGTTAAAAAAAAAAGTAAAGCTAGTTCGAGAATTTCCCTCTACTTTTTTTTAACATATTAAAGAAAAGGAGAAGCGTGTAAGGAAAATTTTCTTAAGACTTGAACACTTTTTTTTTACATTAAGTAATTGTAATTCATATAAAACGACGGAAGAAGATTAGGTTATATGGAATTACCATAGCACTAGAGCTACACGAAGGCTACTGGCGACCGGCGTCATAACTCAGAACCCTAAGTCCAGTGACGAGCTGACAACTGAGTAGGCAGCCAGCGCAACTTTTGAGGGCGACATCGTACGCGGTATCATGCGTCAGGATTTTAGAGCATATTAAGCGTGCGCTGCTTCTACAAGGGTTATTATTCGTTGGACTTCTTGGATGCATAGACCGTTTATAGGTCGGAAGTTGTTTGGTAATTGTTAGGTCGAATCTGGGCCCTTTCGCATGCAAGTAGGCAAGCGCCTAGACTGGATTCTCCAAACCTCATAAATTTAAAAATAAAACTTCGGAATAAAATTACATCTTCTGACAAATCGCTGTACTCAAACACTTTTTTCAATCTTCAGCACTAAAATATCGTATTAAACATCAACCCTAAACTCCACCAACGCAGACAAAACTAAAAGTGCGAAAATGGCCGACCTTAAACTTCGTCCTAATCCAAATCACACCGCCAAGAAGTCTTACAAAAAACCGGCCCAAGGTTAACACGGGCCAAGAGAACATCCGTAACAATGCAGAGGAGAAATAACAAAGCAAAAAACAGTGTTGGAATAGAGGAAGAGGACAAATAAACAAGCTGGATTTGTTGGTTTGAATAAAGTGCAACGCATATTTTTAGTTTTAATTATCTGATGTTGAAATGTAAGGTAATGAAAGTATTGCGATGGAACGAAAATGTCCGTCTGATTGTCTGTCTGAAACCAATCTAAAAGATCACATTTGGTACACGAGTTCACAGTACCTATTGAACATCATAATATTAATAAGGTTTGAGAAAATCGCGCATGCGCAAAAGTTAGCCGCCATAAAACATTTTAGATTTTGAAGTTATTGAAATTACTCTGGAGGATATATAGGTAATTTAAACTACCTATAAATTTAATGATTTATTGAGTGGTAATGGAAAGTCGTGTAGTGTTACAACCCCCTGGTTTTAAGTTGAAAAATAAGAATTATAATGCAAATTCATTGATAAATATAATAGAGATCAATAGAGGTAATTCAAACAGAACCCAATAAAAGTACGATAGAAAGTTAAGGAGAATGCTTGCAGGCGCTATAAGAGAATTACACTCGAGACCTATTTAAAATCAGAAATTTAAAAATTTTATAATTATAAAATCTGTGGAACGTTATAATGAAGACCTTTAAAATGGAGACATCCGTAGAGTTATTATTCGGTTATTTTCGCGCAGTGAAAAATAAGCCAGCAAACAGAGTTTAAAAAATATTAGATTTATTTTATTCCAAGAAAAACGACTCATTTTCAAATTCCACAAATAATATGATCACAATTTAAAACACTAACGAAGTTAACCATCACTACAGAAAGATTGAATGTAGAAAACATCATATAATAGAGAATAATAATGGAGATATTTGGAAAATTATGACGGCATTTGGAAAATTCTGGCATGGTCTCCACTTGTAAAATTTCGAAAAATTTAGGTGTGCTTTTTTCGAGGATATTCAGAGATACGTATTTTTTTCCTTGAATGGAGACTACTGGAGACCTATAGTTAAAAAATTAATTTCTTACATACAGCAGTTAAGGAGAAAAAAAATTCACTTACAATTTTGTCAAATTTCAGCAATACGTTGTCGTCACCACCGTAAAAAAAACTAACTAGAAATTCGGGTTTGCTACCTCTCGAAATTCGTTGAAGGGAGAACATCAATTTTCATGCTTGGAACTTTTTTTAGTCGGTTTTTATCTTCAATCAATGCCCAAAAAGCGTGAAAAGTTCTTAAGGAAAAAAAAATGAATAGCACACCTGCCTTGGATTTTATTAATTTTTTTTTTGCGGTGCCATCTGTAAAAGATTAAGAGTATTTAAATGAATGGTGTAGTGTTACTGTAATGAAGACGTGAGATGTATAATTTCGTATAGAAATTGGTTGGTAGGAATCATGTTTCACTAAAGCTATACAAGGGATATCGGCGTTAGGATTTGTAATGGACAATTTGAAGCGGTTTTTGTGGGAAAGACAATGTTTGACGTAACTGTTGCGCCACTGTAGGCGTAACTATTCTAGTTTAGAGAGTCGAGTTGAATTAACGTCGTTTTAGAGCTACACGTGGGCTATTTTCGATGGGCGTCGTAACTTAGAACATCAGCCAAGTGACGAGCCGACACCCGAGTTCTAGTTTTGGCGAATTAGCTGCTGGGTGGTGTGCTTGTGGGATTTAAGACAAAGGTTGACGTAACTGTTATGTCACTGTAGGCGTGGCCGTTCCAGTTGTCCATTTAGATTCACGATGAAGTGCCGTTGTTTACACCTCAGCGGCACAGTTTAAAGACCTACTACGATAGAGTAGAGGATCCATAAATTGGTTTCGATAGGTAAAGTGATTTATTTATTGCCTATTACATCAATATCTGTTTACCCGTTTCAATTATAAACCAATTTAATACACATATGTGTCATCACCAACACTTTAACCTTTTATGTATGTACACTCTTAAAACAAAAGAGTGAAATTCACTCTATAGAGAAGTGCATTTTCGGCACCGGAAAGAGTGAAATTAACTCAGACGAGTTAAAACGCTCGTTTTAAGAGTGTAGGACGCAGATTGTTTTCTTTTCTTTCTTTTACCCACTCCGAAAAAGAGTGAAATTCACTCCTATAGGAGAAGTGCATTTTCGGCACGGAAAGGAGTGGAAATTGACTCAGACTGAGTTAAAACCGCTCTTTTGTTTTAAGAGTGTATTGAGTGGCAGCTGCAGCCAAATAATTAAACTAAGATATAAGGTCTGGTGTGTTTATTGCCGACTTTTGATGTCGTAAATTCAAATGGAATAAGTCAACAATGAATGACAGAGTTGATTTTAGTGGAATTATCGTCGCACTAGAGCTACACGAGGGCTATTGGCGACGGGCGGCATAATTTAGAACCACAGGCAAGTGACGCCAAATAAATTGCCGAAACCTATATCTTACTTACACTGAGGGGAAAATGAGTTTGGAAATTACTCTTCATACGTACGACACCGCATACATTTCCAAAGTAATCAAAAACCCTAGTTGAGTCGAACAAAGAAGCCCTCAAACGCGGCCTCTGTTCCAAAACGATGAAAAAATGTTGGAAAAACAGGCATTCCCTTACATGGAATACACCTAAAACGCCCCTGAAAAAAAAATGGAGAAAAAATGGTCCTTTCATAAAGAAAAATATTTAGGTGTAACCGCAAATAACTCACAAAAGGATGTTCGTGAATTGGAATACGTTACGGGGATTTGTGAAGGGATGTGGCTTATGATTAGAAGAATATTTAATAAAAAAATAAATAATAAAAAAACGTGGATCAGATTTTATGTACGGTCCCTTGGCGGATTTTTTCGATTGGCGATAATAATTTTTTCTGGCACTGCTAACTCGACTGATATTCGAATTCTATGACTTCGACAAATGTCGTTTTCCGGCAACCCTATCGGACCGTTGGTCATAAGAAATATTCCCATACGATCTTTTCTTTGAATCGTGTTTTTTTTAAGTCGCCAAAATACGGACTTTTGGCGCGATTTTGGATAGTTCGCCAAGGGGGACCGTACAGTAAAGCTCTACCAAACGTTGTTCATGGGTAAAGAAATCGATGGCTAAAATGTGGCTAGGGCCAACCGTACCATAAGGGGGAATGGGAGCGGAAGCCGGGTCTCCAGACTGTGTTAATTTTTTTTTTATGAGGAAAAATAATTTCTCAAGTCATTGCTTCGGCTGTATAAAATAGTACAGACGGCTTTTATTCTCTGATAAATGTACCTGGCTTAAATGTCTATATCCTTCATTTTTTTAAAAATTGGTGTGAATCTTTTATTTCAAAATCATGTATCAAAAAAATTCGAACCAATGTCAGAAAGTTAAATTATGGGGACGTCTAAGCCAGCTACGTGTATTAAAAAAAAATATTAAAAAATATTCAATACAGCGTAATTTGGCTTAAAAAATTATTTTCTCAATCATGGCGTAATTTGGCTTAAAAAATTATTTTCTCAATCATATTTTTTGTCACCATTTTGTATTTATAACTACAAAAGCAATTTTAAAATTTGAAAGATTCCAGATAGGATCGTTGGAAGCGTACATTTATTTTCACTTTGTGATATTCAAATTAAAATTTTTAACTGTAAATATAATTATTTTATTTTTCTTTAAATTATATTTCTGGCAATAGATGTTTATAAATGACTCCTCCATACCTTAAATTTTAAAATTTAATAAAATTATAAATGTAGAAAATCCTAACTTTTTGTACGATGACAAAAAAAAAATGAACGTCAAGTGACGGGTTTATACGTCTATATCCCTCAGAGGGTAAACATTTAAAGTCATTGAGCTAGAAGAAACGTGGAGTGAGGTGTGTGATTCACTGAACAGGGCAGCAAACGAGCCGGTTCAATAGCGAAACGTGGAGGAATACACGGCACTGCAGCAGAAACGAACCGGGCAGAAAACCTAGAAACTTGCCTATTTCGCTATTGGGTTCGTCTTCGCTGGTTCTTAGTTAGTGATCCACATGGTTATTTCTTAAAAAAGTTGGAATTTAAAGTTAAAGAAAGTTAATTTCTTTCGCACTAAAAATGTTAAAATACATTTAGGAGCTCAAGTCAATATGATAGAGGGGTCTCAACTCTCATACAAGCATTGCATACAAGTGTAGGGAAAATAGTCCTTTTCTGCCCTGTTCGCTCAAAAGGGTGTGAGTGGGTTTTCGGCTCGCTGACACCTCACTCCGGTTTCCCTTCTAGCTGAAAGTTTAAAATACATACTAAAATATTAAAAAATTCACTGAAATACGTTCAAGACATCACCTTTATTATTTTTCCCGCTGCGAATATGACATTTATAAAATTACGACTGACACTACAAGACGGTAAAATATGTTTTTGACAAAAGAGGACAAACAATAAATAATCCATAAGTCACGAATTTTTTTAAAAAAAGTACAAACGTCAATAGAAGGGAAAATATAGGAAAGGAATTACTGGGAAAAATAATGCGCTTGGCCGAATACCAGCCGTCAAAATCTATATACACACTAATACTCCGGAACGGGAGTTGGAGTGAAAACTAAATCTTTGGCTAAAACGAAATAAAAACACGGAAAAATTTAATATTTATGCTCTTTTGAGATAGTAGTTATTACTTTGTTTCAAATATTTTTTTTAAAAAGTTTTAAATAAAAGATTCCCTATAAAATTTCCCCATAAAATTTAATTTAAAGAAATAATTCTTTGATCGTTTTTATTTTGCTGTAATACTTTTAGAAATATACAATTTTTGCAAGAATTTCAGAAGGAATACCTGTTTTATTTTCCCATTATTAATTATTTCATTTATCACTAATATTGTAAAAGTATTTTTGTTAATTTTACTAACATTTTCCCTTTTTTTAATGTAATTATTTATTCAAAATCGTCGCTAAATGGGTTTAAAATTTTAGTTCACGTTGTGTTTTGTTTCCAATATACTTGGGTTAGAGTCCCTTATTACTCTACTCCAGTGGATTGTAGTGACAATCGTTTTTCGTGCAGGCAAATCGAGATTGCAAATGTCATTCTTTAGCTTCGTTAACGCAAGGGGATCGTTATTGGCCTATTGGAGATTAATTGCCTTGGGAGGAAAAAGGAAGCGTTCAAATACAACGAGTCAATCTTGAATCTTTAAACGTATTACGACAAACATGTGCAAAAAAAACCGAGTCAAACGGAACGCAACGATACATTTTTTCCCCCAAAAAAACGAAAACGAAAGAAAGATTATCTAGAACACACCAACACATTAACTTCTGGACAAGACTTAGCGCGTGACACGGCGTGACGTTTTTATTGCCACCCCGTCCGGCGAAAAACGTTGATGCGGAAAGAAACAATATAAGAAATGGAGAAAAAGAAAGAAAAAAACAAAGATGGCGCTGTTGTTCTGTATGGTTCTTCGCGTAGAGTTAAGATGGAGATGCTTAGCGAGAAGCAAAGTGAAGCCGTCAGAAAGTCGCCAATCAACCCTAGTAAACCCATAGATATCATAGTTAAAGTATTAGATTGGCAGATCACGTGACCTCCAATGCTAACGACGGGACGCGCATGGAGGCCAAATAAGAGGGCAAAATGGCCAGTGTTGCTGCCACTTTAAGGAGAAAAATATTACGAACAAATAACATCTAATTCTAAAATTACAAAAAAAATACTAGAAATAGATTTAAAGTCACTAAAAAGATTCCAAAATGCAGCTAGTATTTTAATGATATTTTTTTTTTTGTAATTTTAGAATTAGATGGAATTTTTTCGTAGTATTTTTCTCCTTAAAGTGGCAGCAACACTGGTCATTTTGCCCTCTTATTTGGCCTCCATGCGCGTCCCGTCGTTAGCATTGGAGGTCACGTGATCTGCCAATCTAATACTTTAACTATGATATCTATGAGTAAACCCAAACAAACCGTTCACTCCATGTTAGCTAATAAGGAAAAGCATTTTATTCCTTGAAAAGCGTTAATTAAAAATCAAAAAAAAGTATGTTTGCGCAGTTGTAGACTGCAGCACGAGATCTTAATTTATACAAGATTGTACACTCTTAAAACAAAAGAGTGAAATTCACTCCTTTCGTGGAATGCATTCCCTATAGGAGTGAATTACTCGATGGTTAAAGATAAAGAAACAATTGCTTCTTACCTTAAAACGAGGTTTACTTATGAGTATGTCCATTTTCGGCCGAAATGATTCTCAAGAGTAATCCTCTTTGTTTTAAGAGTGTAGTAATGAGTCCTGCGATTTCATTGGTTGTTTCGGTTTCACTCTCAAAATGACCGTCATAGATGAAAAGAAACTTTTCTTTCTACGCAAGCTTTCTTTAACAAATGATTTGAACAACCAACAGAGTAGCAAGAACTTGCATTTTAAAAATTTAATAAGTATAACATTCTTAGAAAACTCATTTTTGAATACCAAAACAAAAAGTTCCAGACAAAAAATGAAAACAAGACCGCGTCTTAGCTCTTGCCGTTCACGACGTGAAACAACCATTCTCTTCACATGTAAGAAACGTTGTTGTTGCCGACCCGGCCGCGCAACGGTTAGGGAGCTAGCCTTTGGAGCCTCTGGGTTCGGGTTCGAATCCCGGTAAGGGATGGATGTTTGTGTTTGTCGAGTATATGCGGAGTACGTGCTCGTTAAATCTGTTGGGTCCGAAAGTCTTGTGGTTGGTCTTTGCGAAGTTTACCACGGGCACAGGTCCCTGGAGACTATTTCCCTCCCCTTCAGGGACATGTCTAAATTGTGGAGGTGGCGATAGATGGCAGCATCTGTATTATATGTGTATGTATGTCGTGCCCGTCCTTCTTGACGATGGTTTATAAGCGGGTCTTTGTGACCAAGCCCACAAGCCTGAAAATATATGTGAACCAACCAACATTGATGTTATTGGATCGCGTTGTAATTATAGTTTATATTAGAGAGTCAGAGCGCCGCCAAGTCGATGTAAGCAAGCTTCTACAAAGCTTAATGTAAAATACCTCCAAATAGCACGCCGAGAGGCTTTATTTGGGCTTACTACAAGGCGATCGATGCCTTCACTTAGCAAACCCGTTTTTGTATTGGTTTTTGCCAGGTAGCTTCTCCATCTGCTTCTCGACTCTATGGTTCTTCGGTGTAATGGCGCTTTTTCTAATAAAAATTCTTATTCCTAGATGGAAAAAGATGTCGGGGGGCCTTTTTCTTGAAGATGGATGTGATATTTTTTAAATTGGAATGTGTGGTCGATGAGACCGAATGTTCGAATGCTTTCTGCTAAGATTAAAGGATAGCTTTATACACATCGGTTCCGGTCATTTTTGCCGTACTTGCGTTGACGCTAGGTTTACAGTGGTAATGTGAAGTCAATTGAAGATTTCTCAAGCAACGAGGAAAAATCCGATTCGGGAAAAATCCATCAATTATAGTTTCAAATAATAAGATGCAATTGAGGTTATATTAAATTTAAGATTTAGGCATTCTGATAAATTGAAACCAATTAAAAAAAACTTTTAAAAATGTATAAAGTGGTTGGTTTTAACAATCGCGAAATTAAAAAAATAATTGTGACCTGTTGTATTCCTATATCAATAACTGTTCAAAGTTAATGTTATACAAAGTATTCTGTGACCCTAAAACATATATAGCTAACCAATTAAATATTTATACTTATTGTTAAACATTACTAAACCTTTAGTTAAACTCATAGTTTCCTTGCACAGATTCCACGACCATGGGCGGCGCTATTAAAAGCACGGAGCAATCAGATAAAGACAAAATAAAACGGATGAAATTTTCCCTTCATCTGATTGCTCCGCGCGTTTTATAGATCCGCCCATGGTCGTGGCTTCTGTGCAAGGAAACTACGAGTTTAACTATAGACTAATATTGAGTGTTTCAAACCAAAATATAACTAATAATTTATAACTTATAACTACTAAACTTATGTTTAAATCTATGCGAGATCTGTAATGACATTCTTTTATATGCTATAATGGTTTTTAACTGACAATAATAAAATAATAAAATTCACTACAACAATAGAACAAACAATATTCTCTAACTAAAACTGGAATTAAACACAAGATCATTTCAGACCCCTATCAAAATAAATTGAAATTAAACGAAAACTTCGCAAAATAAATTTCGATACTGCCTCAATGTAAAGGAGAACTTGAAAGTTACAATTACAAGCTCTCTTCAAAGTACACAACCAACTAAAATCGCCCCTCCGGGCCTCATATCGAATTCTTGGTATGTCAGAATTGCAAGCCGCATTTCACATTATTTTAAAAAATAGTAATGGAAAAAAATAGTTAAAAAAATAGTAATGGAAATTATAACTCTGTAGATATGCTGAAATAAATTATTATTATCCTAAAAGTTCCCCCATTTGATTTAATTCCTTTTAAAAATGAGCTATGCCAACATGGAATAAGGAATTCACATATCCTAAGTATTATTAAGGATTAATGTTATAATTCTTCCATACTTAAGAGGGATGGTCACTGATCAGTCGGTCTTATCTTAGTCCCATAGACATAATACTTAAATTCTCAAATCGCAAGTTCTGTAAAAGTATTGCTTTTAAATTTAAAATAATTTTTCACGAGGTAAGAAAATATTAACAAAATAAGACAATTAAAACGAAACTGTAATTACCCACATTTATCCATTATATTTTTTATTTATATTCATTTTTAGACTCGTGCCGACATTTACAGAATATTTATTAGCATATCAGTGAGAGCGTCTTTGCTATTTCTAATAATTCGAAGGGAACAATTATCACCAAACTTAACACATTTTACTGTTGTTTAGGTCAAAAGGCTCAAAAGAGTGGAAACAGAAATGCGGAATGAAAAATTCTGCTTCGAGCCTCGATTGATAAATCAATGTCACGTTAGAACAGATCTGCAAACCGACCACCGATTGAAGAAAAAAAAAAGAATGAAAGCTGGAAGGAAATACGTCACCTCAAACAAGCCCAATTCTAGCTTTCAATACAATATCCGAAAACTCAGTTGACGTTACTGGTTTGTCAAAACAACAACACGACCTTTCCAAACGAAGTTGAGAGCGCCATTCCAATATCTTAATTGTCTGATTAATAATCCGATGGGCTTCTGTATCCCGTCATGCCCCGCGGTCGACACCCTGGCTTTGATAGATCGCCATATTCATAATTGCGCGCGCCTTTAAATATGTTCTCGGAATCGTTTCATAGAAAAGTTTCATTCCTACTATAGAGTAAGTGAAATGCAAAAATAGTGTTGAAATAATAGTTAAAGAGGTTATTTTAAGTAGCTATGAAATGGTAAATACAATGGAACTGCAATTATCGGAATTAATTTAGGCCAATAGCAATTCGGAAAATTAAAAATTCGGATAAAAATATTTTTTTCTTGAAAAAAAAAAGGTATAGTTTAATTAACTGCTATGCAGATAAACATATTCGATATAGTTAAAAAGGTAAATATACTTTTTAATTAAATTTAAAAACGACAACTTTTTTTTATGTGTTCAGCGTAGTAATTAGTAATAGCATTGGAATTCAGAAAGTCGGAGTTCTGATAGTGGGAGTTCGGATAATAGGTGTCTACTGTGTCGATTAGAAACTTGTAAAATATAGTAGCGGTCTAAAAAATTACAAGTTCGAGAATACGTTTTTATACGATTTAATCAATAGTTTTCAGAATTAACAGCCATTTTAAACACTTAAACACATACTATGCACCAATATTAAGAACATTTTATGAAACTTAATTAATATCTAAATATACATACGTAAATAGATGAATCTGCATAGTAAAATAGTAGCATATAATCCATATAACTTACCTAAAACAAAAGAAAAATTATTAGAATAATATGCACACGAATTTATAAAAATGCATCAACAATTAAAATTTGAACACACAAAACAAGAACAACCAAAATTACTGGAAATTATCTCTAAGTATAGCTTTAAATTTAAAGCATTTTCTGAAACCTATATTTTTTTTCCAATTTTTAAACTGGTGTCTTCAACTGCTTTAATTTCAAAGCATCACTTTGACGGATATTTTGATTTCAAAACAAAATATGCATTTATTCTACGTGACTTTCCAACCCTTTCAAACAGTACAGTGGAATTAACCTCTAAACGTTACGCAAAATTTGAATGGCTTTGGCTTGCCAGGAAAGAGATATTGAACATTGTTAAAGGCTCTGGGTACATTAATTGGTTGGATTGTGACTTTTATAGGTTTTCTAGGAAATCCAGTTATAGATTTATCGTTGCGGATGCAATTGTTAATTTGTGAGGATGATCTAAAGGTTTTTATGTAATGTACGTTACGGAGAAACAGACTTAGAAATACATATTGTAATCATGAATGAAAATATTTGAAATACTAATTTTAATTGGCTTGTTTCACGTGACGTAAATCATTCCAGCTTTCAGTCCTGGATTCCATTGGTGGATTCGGTAATTGGTGGTATGACACGGTAAGCTTTGCTCACTACATTGATTAACCAACCAATCGGAACCTTATTTTCATTTATGTGGAACTGTAGCCATTCAAGATGTGGAACATGCTCCTTTTTTAGATTGTGATGAAATATTTTAAACGACAAAATCTTTAAGAAAGGCTGCGTAAACTATTCTATGCTGTTTAACAAACATGCTTTTCTTCAGAATTTTCGAACGAAGTGACGGACAAAACATTATAAATGATAGAATCGCTTTATATTGGCTCTACTTACTTAACCTCGCGACCTGGCGTCTCCATTTGGGGAAATTTTTTAAAACCTCCCCACAAACAATTAACGTGTTAATTAGTTCCAAAATTGACTTGGTCCGATAGAAGAAGATCCAAATATCAGTTTTTTCAGCCTTTGATTACAGATATCAGTCATTTTTTATATAAAAAATGAAGTTGAACGACGGTCAATACGATATTGGAGTTCTTCAAAAAATTAATTTAAACTTTTTTTTCAAACTTTTCAAACAGTTCTTTTAGTAGATATTTTTAAAGTCATTTTGTATTAAAACCAATGTTAAAATAAACTTAACTACAAATAAGTGATACGGCCTTTTTTTCGTTGCATTTATAGCACAAAAAATGTGTATTTTTAGAGCTTAAGGCGTGTCTCTCAGTAACCGTTAAACATAATTTTTTTTTAAATATACTTTGCAAAACATACTTTTTTGCATATATTTGTATGAAAAGTATGTTTAGATTAAGGATATACGTGTAGGATTTTGCTCGGGTCTTATAAGAAGTTATGTAAACAGAGGGGAAGCGATGGGTATCAACCAAAATTCAATAAAATTATAATTGAAGAGCTTAGTGGAAGATCGTGCTATGTAACATTTTTGAAAATATTGAGAGTTTTGAGTCAATGAACATATTATTCCTTCTTTTAAAAATAACAAAATTTCAAGTTATGTTCACAAATCAAGAGTACAGGGGAAGAACCGCTTGATTTATTAGGAGTCGACCCGTAATGGTGTCTGCTTGGCGGACATTGGCGGCAGGAAACCGGTTTCTCTCTTTCTTCTTCGCTTGGTCCAAGCGTCGAAATCTTATATCGCGTGAATCTCGGTAGGTAGAAAAGTCGTGGTTTAGAACTTTTCAATTAATTTGAGAATCTTAAAATCTTAATTGTTTTAGAAAAATTCGTGATTTTCAATCAATCGTACTTTATTTTTAAAGCATGATGATGAACACAGTCTTTTGAATAAAACGAGGAACTGAATTTCAGGGTTGCAGTGAGAGAAGATGCACAAGAAAGTAAGAAACTGGTTTCCTACAGTTTAGGCGATTACTCGCTATCTTTGCCAAAGATGCCTGATGAGGAAAGTTTTCTACGAAATTAGGTGGTTTTTCTCCTGTACTCTTCTAATTTTAAGTTATGTACATTTTTTATCGTTTACAAGCCTCTTTTTAACATATCTAAATGCAAACTAAAAAGTTTAAATCTCATTTTATTTTTAGATTTCACATTTTTGGCACATAGCACGTTATTCCACTAAGTTATTCAATTCTGAAGAACACACGGGGGAACGCTATTGGTTTTGAGGGAATGGACAATTACAGCATTTTCCAAACATTTTTTTTTTCGATTAAGCATAGGGAGAAACCCCTTAATCTCGCATATTTCCGATTTTTAAGTGCAAATTATTTTGTAATTAATTTTTTAAGTTTACCTCCGAAATTTGGCGCGAAAACAGCGATGTCGTCATGGCCAGCTTGTGACGTCAGGTGTTACGAAATGGCTACTGTCAGATATGGCGTTCGGTAATCGCATGGTGTTTAAAGTTATTGTTGAGTTCGAAAAATCGTTCAGTTTTATGTTTATTTGTTAATTATGGGTTATAAGTACTGTATTGTGCTTAAGTGTACGAATACAACCGCAAAAAATCCAGATAAATACTTCATTAGTGTACCCAGGTGAAAAAATACATTTGCCAAAAAATAGTAAAAGTAGATATTGAGGGACTTTAAATCATATCTCAATACACTAGTCTTTTTTTTTTATTCTTGTCATGTCTCAGGCCATTTAACACGTGTTTCCCATCACCTTAACACTGCAGCACGGCTTCGGTGAGTATCACTTGAAGTAGATTTGCGATACAAAAGGCAGATGGCCCCAAACAAACACTTCAAGGTGAAAAAAAAAGAGTACTATATATATTTTTTTTGTAAGTATAGTATTTAAAAACATGGCTTGCGATTGAAGCAATTGAGAATCGTAGCTAGTTTTTTTTTAAGATTTATCTGTAGAATAATGTATTGATTAATATATTAGGTCTTCAAACTTTTAAAAAGGCCCTTAATTATTTCAAAATACTTATCGAATGTTTCAGAAATGAACAAAATTTACTCCAATTGGGCAAAAGAATTTAGTTAGAATATTTACATGAAAAGTAGGTTTTTAAGTAGCAAAAAAAAAAAATTGTTTAAAAATGTAATAAAACATTCGAAATAGCCTTTCGAAGCAAAAACTGAGGGTGTGTAACGCTACACGACTTGAAATTAAACGCAATAAATCAATACATATGCAATAACTTTAAAACCTAAAAAGTTGTACGGCATCTACCATTTGCGCATGCACAAATCTCAAAAAACTTATGACGACCGAAATGGTCCGGTTTCAGAAAGACAGACGGATCAATGTTCAAAAACCACTTTTTCAGAATCAGCACCTCCCAAAACGTGCAGAAAACACAAAATCTCCATTTCGGATTTTCAACCCCATCGCAATACTTTCAGAACCTTATATTTTAGAAAAGGAAATTGAAAGTAAAAAAAAAACTCAATGAAAGTGTCAGAGAGTAAATCAGTCCCAAAACGTCTCATACATTATTTATACACTTACAACAGAAGCAGACATACGTCAATATGTCATTACTCTACAATCACGGCAAGTAATAAAAGGATTCAAAACCAAAAACCGGCGCCATAGTTCCCCCCACGGATTTATACTAAACAAGTGTCTGCAACTTGACAGCCAAGTCTCAACAAGACCAATTTCGTTGTATTAAACATCAGTTTTCCACTGACTCAGCCAATCAAAAAGCAATTTTGCCTTTGTTACGGAATCGTAACCAATCAGAATTTGCGAAGCGACCAAGCGAGCCGTAATTCGGACTAACAATTGATTCACTATTTTGCAAAAAAAAACCTGTGGTTTTAGGTTTGAGACAAGTTTTTGTGAATAAGAAAATACAAATTTAACAATGGGAAAATATTTAATTTTTACTAAACCAAAACATCTTGAACCCTTGAGCAGTGCAGCTTGCATATCATAAACGATGACGTAATGGATAATGTACACCCATATTTTTACTTTAAATAAAATGCGAAATTTTTTGTATTTGCTAAGCTTTTGGGAGGTGCGTATTCTAAAAAATGGTGTCTGAACTTTGGTCGGTCTGTCATGCTGTCAGCCTGAAACCACTTAACAGCTCGAACTAAAAAGTGCTATAGACTTCAAATGTGGTGCACGAGTTCTTAGTACCTGTCGAACGTCATAATTTTCAGGAAAATCGCGTATGCGCAGAGTAGCTTTCATAGAACTTTATAAGTTTTAAAGTTTTAAAGTTACTTATAAGTTTTAAAGTATGAAATATCTTGTATACCATTTCTTCAAAGTGGACTCTTTCTCTACCCATAACATCATATTACAGGGTGTCCGTAAAAGAATGTCTGAACTTTAATGGTATATTACAGGAGTTTATTTTATACTAAATATAACAAATCATACATGACATTGAAGGAAAACTAACCTAGTTTTTCCTATACGTGCTCAATGTGTGCGCCTTTAGTGATACGGCACACATCCAAACGAAAATGCAATTCTTTACACACTGTCTGCAGCAAGTCCGGACTAATGGGAGCAACAGCCTGTGCAATTCCCGTATCACTAAAGGCGCACACATTGGGCACTTATAGGAAAAACTAGGTTAGTTTTCCTTCAATGTCATATATGATTTGTTATATTTGGTATAAAATAAACTCCTGTAATATACCATTAAATCTCGGACATTCTTTTACAGACACCCTGTATATTAGTGAGAAATAACAAAGAAAGATTGATATGAATTTTAATTCAGAAATCCATATTTATTCGGTTTAATAACGATAGCTGAGTGTAGCATTATTCTCTATTATTATCCGATGAATGTTGATTTATTCATTGGACTTCACGATGATGGCTCAAATCAATGCCTCTTGTAAACAAGGTCTTTACATGGGTTAAAATTTCACGTGTAAATTACATGTGAAACAGGGCCTGCGCTTCCATAAGGCTCGTTAGGCCCGGGCCTACACTCTTAAAACAAACGAGCGGTTTTAACTCAGTCTGAGTTAATTTCCACTCATTTCCGGTGCCGAAAATGCACTTCTCCTATAGGAGTGAATTTCACTCTTTTTCGGAGTGGGTAAAAGAAATAAAAGAAAACAATATGCGTCCTACACTCTTAAAACGAGCGGTTTTAACTCAGTCTGATTTAATTTCCACTCTTTCCGGTGCCGAAAATGCACTTCTCCTATAGGAGTGAATTTCACTCTTTTTCGGAGTGGGTAAAAGAAATAAAAGAAAACAATCTGCGTCCTACACTCTTAAAACGAGCGGTTTTAACTCAGTCTGCGTTAATTTCACTCATTTCCGTGCCGAAAATACACTTCTCCTATAGGAGTGAATTTCACTCTTTTTCGGAGTGGGTAAAAGAAATAAAAGAAAACAATCTGCGTCCTACATCTTAAAACGAGCGGTTTTAACTCAGTCTGAGTTAATTTACACTCCTTTCCGGTGCCGAAAATGCACTTCCCCTATAGGAGTGATTTTCACTCTTTTGTTTTAAGAGTGTAGGGCCCCCAAATTTTAGGGGCCCCTAAATTTCAGTTTCTATTATGCTAAATGCTGTAAATCCCCATTATATCAGTAAATTAAAAAAAAATTCTGATACTTCACTTTGTTTTTAGCTCGATTTTCGGAGAAATTGACCTAATGTGATTGTTTTGATCGATGTTTATAAGGAAGCCAATAAAATTGTAGCACTAATGTGATAAATAGGTCATATAGCACCATCATTACTGGAAAGAATACACAACGTTTTCCGTAAAGGGGCCCCCAAAATAGGTTGTGCCTATAGTCTGAGTCTTACTAGAACAGGCCCTGCGTGTAACATAGTAAGAGTAGTCCACTCTGACCATTCACACACCTTAAAAAGTTGCCGAATTGTCTTTGGCGTTGCTCTTCGCTTCAGTGCTTGCTTAAACAGCACTACTTCGATCGAGTCATTGTTTGGGAGCAAGAGGCCTTCTTTTAAAGAAGGTGTTGTTCACATACTCCTGCACATTCATACTTTCGATGAGAGGAAGATAGGCATAATCGAACAAACTCAAAAACAAAACAACGCCAGCACAAAGCCAAGTTGGGAACTCAGATTTCACGGTCAAAAAAATATCCCAAACCACGGAAAGGTTCGATCCATCATGTAAATTGCATTCCTATCACAAAGGGAATAACAAAGTCAAAACGTATAATACGCATCCATCAGCCAAAAAACACGAACGTAAACACGCTATTCGCGGCGATCCAATTGCAATCGATGATGTCATGAGTCTGGTATCCGCTTTACACGTGTCGAAACTAGTCATCCAATTTTGACGTATAGTAATAGGTAGAGAAGAGCACTTGCTTTAGCGGGGCTATCCTTTTACCGGCCGAGGCAATTTAAAACCAATAAAAAGATATATAGCTCAACAACGATCCGCTGTGCATTCACTGCTTTGATAAACGCGGGTTGTTATATCGCCAAGGTTGTCATGACTAATTTAGAAGAGGCACTATGCAGGGACACTATTTGTAGCATCTTTCGACGAAACGCTGAATATAAGGGATTAATCAAGGTGGGGGGGAGGGACGTTGTTCAGTTTTAAGCAAAGTAAGGGTGCAATTTCAGAAGGTTGAACGAATTTATAATTGAACCTAATGGAATATTAAAAAACCCTACACTGTACAAAAAAAAGCCGTATAAGTTGCCTCGAAATTTGGATATTTTAACATGCACCAAAGTTCAATGATGGGATTCCCATAACCGAAAAAATTAGTTGCCATATGCCGGCGTTAAAATAAAATTTTAACCAAACTTGAACATGTTTTTTGTGCAAGAGAGGTCAGAGAGTAAAACTCCAGTTATCCAAACTCCAATGGTATTCTGCTCCATCCATTCATCCCTCCATAATTCAAAGTTTATTAAGTAAAAATATCAAATTTTAATTTAATTAAAAGTTATTTTTCTTAACCCTTTCAGTCCCAGTGATGCCATTTGACATGATCATGTTTCTGATCATAATTAAAAATTAATAATAGGGATCTATTGGGATTCATAAAAAATATTTCCTAATAGAAAAAAGTTTGAAGAATCGAATGATGTGCTTTTTGATATCATAAATAGCTATAGACGATCAGAAAAAAAATTCTAAAATGATGAAGCATAATTGTCATTGGACTGAAAGGGTTAAAAAATAGTTTTTGATCTCATATTCAACATACATACGTATTTCATTAAAGTATACTTAACTGTTTCTGAAAGAATACGATAAGAAGGAATTTTCGATTTTCTAAATTTGAACCGCTCCCGATTGATTCGGATAATTCGAATTATTCGATATCGAACAAATTACGAACACTGATCCTATTAAACAGCCAATCATTTCATCACTCTCTTTTCAAAAACAAAAGATAACGAGCCAACAACATACGATAAATAATCTTTGTTTACAAATTAGCCAGACACAAAGGTTTAGGAATAAATAATAATCATATGATATCAAAAGTTTATCCAATCAATGAAAGTAGTCAGGAAAAAAATTGCGATACACAACTTATCAGCTTGTAATGGTAGCGTTGGAAGTTGCCAACGGTGAAAAATAAAAGTAGGCTTATTTATAAAAGAATTCTTAAGTAGCGATATCGTTTGCTCGAAAAGCAGCTTGAAGGGGAAGTGAAGAAAGACAGGTTTGATAACGCCATTTTTTTTATTAACAAAAAGTATTTCGAAGATAGTGATAAATAATCACGACTTTTTGATACATGTTTAAAAACGTACACGTTATTGTAATATCTGAAGTTTTAATCTTGTATTGAAGAAATAGGGTTAGGAGAGGAATTTCATGTTCCGATGGCACGAATTTTTGTTTATGTAATGGGTTTCCGAGTTATCTTGTGTTTTGATTAGGCTTAAACATAAAAAAAAGATTTCAAGGTATTTTGTAGAAAAATGTGTAAGCAGAAACTAGGACGCTAACTTTTGTTGAACTGTGTAAATGATATTGATAAAGAAAATCGCAAATTGACACTCTTAATACGTGACTAATCGCTGCTTAAAAATTCAAAATAAAAATCGGCTACATTCAGTTCGAAAAACACTTGAATTTAAGAGGCATTCTCTTTAATTTGACTATTCTATGTTCACAATTGGTTCCACTAACGGAATGGAATGCATCAGTAAGCTTTAGAACAACTTGGGTTAATAATATAGTGATGCTGAAAAGCAATTAATGTTTATAGAACTAGTCAAATTATTAATAGAACTAGTCAAATTATTAATAGAACTAGTCAAATTATTAATAGAACTAGTCAAATTAAAGAGAATGCCTTCTAAATTCAAGTTTTTTTTTAACTGAATGTAGAATCCAAAAAGCGGAGGGTTTCACTATTCATCCCTCAGTTAACGGCGAAAGTACTGAAGAAAAAAAAGAACACCACAAAACCCAGTAGCCGGTTCCATCATCAAAGGATGCCGCCAACATGAATGCCAAGGGGTAACTACAGTTGCAGTTAAATGGGGGGGGGCTAAAGCGTTATTAAGGGGGCTAACGTCCCTTCCCCCAGAGAATGTCATTGTCGTTTCTAGGAATCATTTATCAAAAATTCTCGGCTTCTTTCATTCGCGAACTCAGAAATTGGGGTTTCTAAAGGAGTGACAGAATTCCTCAGTCCTTGGAAGATTTCCTACTACGCTTCTTTCTTTTAGTATTTTAGTGAAAGAAGTGGTGTCTTCCCCGTGACTAGAATCCCCATCCTTAGAACCCAGGTGTTCGGAACTGAACAATAGCACAGCGATGGGGTGGAAAAGGGGTTGTATATGTGATGATGTTAGTGTCTCTTTTGTTATTCCTAAAGGAATTGCACGTAAATTGTAGGGAGGATTTTCACTACATGGTCCCTCAAGAGATGACCAGGTGTTATGCCGTGTTTAGAAAAGGAACCCAACTCTGAAGTAGGCGTGTCGGAAGGGGACACTACAATGGGGGGAAGCTTTGGAATGTTCATTTGGAAATGTTATACCAAAATGCGTCCATCTTTGGTCACTGAAATGCACTAGCATTTTTGTATTTATCAAAATAAAAAAAGTTCAATTTTTAAGTTTAAGTTATTTTTTAGCCTATTAAGGAAGACTTTGTGAACGAACTTAACACCTTCATTTCCGTATAAAAATGTTAACTTTAAGTTTAAGATCCGGGTTTCGTGTAACTTAATTTGTTCGATACTTAATTTGTTCTATATTAATTATTCAGGACACACACACACACAAATGGTCTTCATTTGTCTTATACATTTTGTTTAGGTTGATAAGCAGAAAACTCATTTTCGCGTGGCAAATTTTCTTGCCAATCGTCGTTAATGAGTTAAAGGTAAAGAAGTTAAGGCTAAAATAATGTATTAAAATATTTTTGCTTTACTTATTAGAGTGAAACATTTTTGGTTTCCCGCATAATTACCTACAAATAAATTTACTGCCACAAATAAATTGCTCCAGAGAAGTTCTCTCCTCCTAAAAGACGATGTATATAGAGAACTGAACTATGAAATTCTCCTAGGTACAGAAAAACTATTCATTTTACTACAAATTAAAATTCTTCTAAATGAAGTATTGTAATAGTCCGCACAGTGGGTCAAAAGTCGTAAAACGTGGCCAAAAGTCAAAAAATAAAACTTTGAATAAACATTTGATATTTATTTGGTACACCTGCAGACGATATTTCAACGGATTGAAAACCGTTAATATTCTTTTTGCTTGATTATTATATTTACCGTACTACGCGCTCTAAGTAGAAAAACAAAGGATGATCATTTCAAATGTGATTTTGACTCTTAACAGTCACAGAGAATTTTGTGCGTTTTAAAAATAGAGATTAAAAATGCAAAACACACCTGAAGGTATGTTATGTTATTTTTAGTTATGAGTTTTTATCGTATTTTTAATATTTCATTTAAAATTAAATTCATTATTTCCCCGTCATAATTCAATAGTTTAACTGTAGACGTTTGGGTTAAAAAAAAAAAAATCCCCCCTATCCCCCCGCTAAAATATGTTCTATGATAAAGTTTAGAACCTATATAAATGGTTTCAAGTGAAATCTCGTCGTAAGAAAGAAAACTAATAATTTAAATTAATGCGTAAATCGTAAACGTACATATAGTACTAATATTTAGTTGTAAACATGGTAGTTGTGAGGGCAATTGCACCCTCTACCCCGGATTTGGAAGTTGTAAGAAAAATACGTACGTATATATAATATACGTTGTAAGAAAATTAATAATGAAATAGTAGAACGGTTTAAAAAATTATTTCGCGTATTTTTTCGCTTTCGATTTGAGTGTAAAGGTACATAGATAATTCTAATATGTAAAAAGAAACAAAAAGTAAAGAAAACTATATCTGGCGGAAAATCAATCGTTAGCCTACAAGCGGCAAACCTTAAATCCGGCCCTGATTTTAAATGGAGTTGAGCATAAGAAAGAAAGCGCTCTCATGTTGTTTATTGTTTGGATAATTACTTCACTTGGCTGCTATTCCAAAACATTAAAAACGCGCAATTTTTTTTTTTTTTGAGTTTCTGATCATAAATAAAACAAGAAGTGCATAAAGAACTAAAATAGCCTACTTTCCTGTTACTTAAATACTTACAGAAGTTCTAATCGGGAAAAAAACTAGGTTCCTAAAGTAAATATCATCAACAGCCGTTTCTACACTAGATTTATACACATTAGAAAAAAAAATCGAAACACAGCACCCAGCTATGATTTAAACTTCTAAAAGCCAAAATCAACTATTTTCCTTAATATTCGTTCGCAAATTAATTAAATATTATTTATCATCTGCTCGTGATTTATTTGTAGTTCGAAGAATAAATATTTATTAATAACAAAAGTAATGAAACTACTCCGAACTGCATTAAAAAACAAGAAATGTAAATTAAAACTAAGCATAATTGCATGCAAAAGTATGCCTTGCCGCTTTCTTGGTAGATAATTAATGAATAACCAAAGAATCAAATTGTTCTACATTTTATAGCGTCATTCCAAACTGATTCATGAAAATATTATTTTGCTTCAAATATGTTTAAATAAAGTTTCTCATGCCATTGTTGATTTGGCAACAGTGATTTAAATGACTCAAAATTGAATTTCAATGCTAATTCAATGGGAAATTCGCCGACAGATAGTAGATTTATGTCCGTCCGGACGTACAGACAGACGGACAAAAAGTATGAAAGTTGGGTATCTGAGGTCATAGCTTTCTAACAAAAAAAGAATTTTTAAGATCCGATGGATAGAACCGATTTTGGAAGGGGGGTACAGACAGACAGACAAACGGACAGACAGGCGGACAGACAGACGGACAGACATACGAACAGACAGACATACGAACAGACAGACAGATGGACAGACAGACAGATGGACATCAACCGCATTTCAATACCTACAGTGATTTAAATGACTCAAAATTGAATTTCAATGCTAATTCAATGGGAAATTCGCCGACAGATAGTAGATTTATGTCCGTCCGGACGTACAGACAGACGGACAAAAAGTATGAAAGTTGGGTATCTGAGGTTATAGCTTTCTAACAAAAAAACGAATTTTTAAGATCCGATGATTAGAACCGATTTTGGAAGGGGGGTACGGACGGACAGACGGACATCGACCGCATGTCAATACCTACTTGTTAATTTTTTTAATTCTTTCGAATTAAAAAAATAAAAGTAGGCTAAAAAATAATTTGAACATGACTTATTTTCACTAAATATATTCTATACATAATGTCTGAAACATACCCTAAATAATAGTAAGAAACTAGTAATAAAAAGTAGTACTAGTAATAAAAAGTAAAATAGTAAGTCCGTAACAAAGAATTTAGAATATGCAGAATAATATCAACCGAATATTTAATAATGAATATATATTTTACTTATTTTGACTCAATTTTGTTCTTAAAATAGTTCATAAAACATAATCTAATACTTCATAGTTCGTTTAAAATCCGTCAAATACTTTTGGCCATCTTTTGCGACTTTTGCCCCACTGTGCTCCGTCTCAAATCAAACTCAGTACTAAATCAAACTCAGTACTATCCGTCCGATTAAAAAAAAAATTCTGTATTACAAAGGTATGACATCAGCGACCTTCACTTCTTTCTCTTTGAGTGCCAGTGGCTTAGTGGTAGTGCTTTGCATTGCCATGACACAGGTCCGGGGATCGAATCCCGGATTGGGCGAGGTTGACCCATCCTTTCATCCCTTGAGTGAGTCGATAAAATGGGTACCAAGCATGCTTGGGAACTAAAGACTGGGGGTTCCGCGTGAGGCTGACCACCTTACCGGGACATATGCCTAGCACCCCAGATCCCTAGGTCACGAAAGCTGAAATGGGCACGGCAGGCCTTGGCCTAGTAATGGGCTGCTGCGCCGAGGAGTTTAGTTTTTTCTTTTTATCTGTCAACAGTCTGCACAGTTAAATCACATTGACATTTATTTATTATTTATTAAAATTGCTGTTTCCACGTCAGCAATCGCATGGGAAACTATATTTAAATTGAATACATGAAGAAAAACTTATTTTCGTCATTAAATCAGTTCGGAATTACGTAACAACGTCCAGCAGTATGTGATTCTGTATGTTTCATTATTTGTCTATTAAGAAAGGGGCACACAGCGTTCCATTTTTTGCATAAAAAGCTGGTTAGTTTTGATTTACGTTTAAGCGTGTATAACTGTATAAATGCTTCAAAATAACAAATTATCATTGTGATAATTTATTTTGGCGGTTTTTGTTGTCCTAAAGTAATTTGAAATTTTTTCAGTAAATAGGAAATTCGGAAAATTCTATTGTGAGAATAATTGATAACGGTCATTGCCACACCCCGAAACCCTTTTGAAGAAGTTTAGAAGTTACCATACTATTCAAAGTGTCAACCTCTTTGAGGGGGACTAGTTACTATTTATCACTATCCATTTAGACCTGCCTGCTTTACAACCGAATCAAAGGCTTGACATGATAACATGTACACAAAAGAGTTGGATAAATAAAAGAAGCAAAGGTGTCTCATATGGCGACAGGCATCTAGGTCTGTCTGGGTTTTAAAATGGTAACGTTTGAAAATATATAAAATTCCTATACGCAATTAAAACATGAATTGAAAGTAATTGTAAGTTTTAGGAGCACCAAAATTTATTTCAATTCTAGGCATATTACTAGAGGAACTGATTAAGGGTCTTGTTGGGTAATAGTTCGCCATATACAATTCCAATGGAGAACCAAAAATGGATATTTATAATTATAAAATATAAATAAGACGATTTTTAATTAGTTTTCAACAGATATTACAAGAAAAATGTATTTATACAAGATGTTTTGCAAAAATTCAAAATTTTCATTTTTAAAAGCCTTTTAAAAATCTTACTACTCACAGTTTAAAGAATTTTTAAACTTTTTCTTTGAACACATGTTCATCAAACTGTGGAAGGATTTTAATCTAGCCAACAAAGCAAAGTAAAGGTTTATGTGCAAAGGTAAATTTTGACTTTTAAAACTTTTTTTTTACCTTAAAAATAAAAAAAAAAAACAGATCTTATTACGTCCACACTTTCATGAAACTCATATTTGTCAATGTAAAAAAAAATACTCTTTGGGGCTCTAGCTTAAATATTTACAAAAGCCTTGGGGATTTATGAAAAACCCGAACTGAAAAATTGAAAGTGAGATAATTAAGATAAAGTTTCAATTTTTTAATAGTGCCAACTGGGAGGCAAATTATAAAATTAAAGAACTTTGCATCATGGTTTAAAAACAAAATTTTCAAAAAAATGACATTTTTGATGATTTTGAGGTACTGTGTATCTAAGCTTAATAAGGATTAAGCTTTTATAAGGATATACATTATGATAATCAGAGCTTCAAAAGTTGTCAAAGAAATTTGGAACAAAAACTACTTATACGTATTTACAGGAGAGACCAAAAAAATGAACGGATTCCTTTCGGCATTTAGTAATTCAAATGACTTGTGACCAAACATGGCTACCGAGACTCTCAGGATTGAGGAGAACCCCTCCCCTTTCATTCCTCCCTTGCTGAAACTAACAGGTCAGTGATTAATAGTTCACACACAGGCCTTTCAAGAGGTAACGAAAGGGCTTACGATTGAGGGAATGTGTATGTGCTACATTGTACACGTTGCTAAGGGATGTCTCACGTTTTCATATTGCAATTTACCTGAACCCCCTACCCGGCAAACCACCCGACCCCAACGTGATTAATTATACCATATAGAGATTCTGACCATGAAGATTCTGGCCACGGGGCATAAAGAAGTAGCGTGTAAGGAAAACGGTCTGTGGACTTGACTCAGCGTAACAATTAGCGGTTCAGTTATTTGGGAAGAAAAGGAGTTGTGTGAATTTTTTTAACAGACCGTATTTTCTTGAGGCAAAGAATATTATTTATAGCTTTTGCCCTGAAGTATTTTGCCTGAAGTTAAGACCTATTTTTTCTTCAAATGTGTTTTATTTTACTGTTATTTCTATTTTAATGCCTAGTGGAAAAATTCTTATAAAACAGTACTTTCACTGTATATAAGACTTCGAAACCAATGAATTTAGTATAATAGACTGACGATACAACCATACCTCTAAACTGCAGAGTAAGCCGAGTTTTATGGTTGTAACAGATTGTTTACCTAGCATATATTTTTAATGAGTCACTTGACAATTTTACAAGATAATAAATACTAAATTAATAATTCTTGAAAGTAAAGGTAATCCCATTACTTAAGAAGGTATTCTTGCAAAAACAAGATTAGTGATATTGGCGACGGTCCCAATAAAAACAGCCACTTTAATCCAGCCAAATCCCCTAAAACCGTCGCCAAGTACACAACTTCTAAATAAACATAACCTAAGGAAGGTAATAAAACCCTCACAAAATCCCTATAGAATCAATTTTAAGCTTTCTACTTCTACAATTTTGGCAACGTTCATCGTGTTCCTAAGGTAAAATAAGGATGCTAAGGAAAATACCATAATTATACTTTTAGACATTATTTAAATAAACAAAAGCAGTTTTGAAATTCATAGGATCAAATTCTGCTTTATTAAGATATAGTATATAAGATATATAAGTATAGTATCTATATATAGTATATATATAGTATATAAGATATATATGACCTGAATATGGTGTTGGAGTTCACAAATTTGGTATTTAATTTCAATGTATTACTTTTTTCCAGCTTCATACGTCATTATTTTAAAACACCGATTTTTAGCTTTTAGGTACACTTTCCAGCACAACTATTGCGTGTATCTAAAAATAATTTTTTATAGAAATAAAAAAAAGTCTATTCAACGCAATGAACCTCTAGTTTGACGATAAAACATTCATAATTTTAAGTTATTAACATAAATAGAAATTTTGCGCATTTCTTAAATTAGAAAAATAGTCTTATTTTTACTCACTGAATATTTTTTGTTCACTTTGTTAAATAGACATAAATACGGCATCACAGAAAATTTCAACCCTTCTAGTAAAACAGAAAGAGAGAAAAGTGTTAAGGCTGAAAATGGGTGTTTTGGAATAATGAAATTTAAAGATGGCAACAAAAATATATTGAAATTAACTACCAAATTTGCAAACAAAAAGCCAAATATTCGAATATGCATCATAGAAGTTTTTTCGTAAAGGCACGATTCAGTAACTAAAGTTGAAATGAAAATTCGAGGTTAGTTTAAGTATAAAACTTGTAGGTAAATTTTCTTTAAATGTATTCATCTATTCAGTGGCAATCGAAAGTTGTGTAATTGTGACACACCCTAGTTTTACTATTTAATGTGACACCAAAAATTTTGCCCCCTTTCAAAGACAATTTGGAGAAAATCTCTGAAGTGTTTCCAAACTTTAACTTCATAAACTGTTCACATAATCGAGTTCAAATACGGCGCACTCTTCTATCGCACTCAGCCAAATGGCGAGGGATTTGGCACACTTTAAAATGGCGGCCTCCGCCATTATTGCGGGAGATGCAAGATGATGATGATTATCTTTTTGGTTTTATAGGCGTTGCCATTTCGGGATAGAGAAATTTAAGGGAGAGATGGAATGTTTCTCTAGGGGAGATCAGTGGGTGGTAAATTGTTTTGCAGGGGGGAGGACGGGGGCATAGAATAAGTTTAAAGCGGCAGAACTGAATTTTGTGAAACTTATCCTGTAAGGAACATTAAATTTAATGAATTTAAAATATTTGAATATTTTGTGCATCGCCGATGAATAAATTTTTCTTTACTTGCGTTGGGGTTAAGAGTTGAAGTGGTATAAGTAACAAGGTAGATATTGATTTCTAGGCAGATAATCGTAAAATAGCTTATATTTATCGGAAAGACGCCAAATCTAATTTAGATTAGGTTTATGCTTTCCGGGCTGTTAATTTTTACTTCCATGGAGATTTAACGCAGCCAATTACCCTTCGTAATTTAGGACACTGGTCAAGTGATAAGTCTACGTTAATTTACCATTACGAAGTGCACCGGAAATAATTCAAAATATATAAAAACAATCGTTGCCAACTTACAGAGATTAAATTTTACTCAAAGAGTTCCGCATAAAGAAATTAGATGAAGTAAATAATTTTTTCTTTCTTTTGTCTTTTCACTGTGACTTTGGATGTGAGAAATCACCTTTTATAAATAAAAGAAATTGCATTAGGTACCTATGAATCCATGGGACAGAAAAAGGAAGACCCTTCTCAATCTAAAAATAACTCCAACCACAAAACACGCACAAAACCTTTAATTGCCAAAACAATAGAACTCTATTCTCCCTTCAGGGGCTCACATACCCTATCCCGTGGGAATAGCAGCATTTATGAGTCGTATAAAACCTTAATTAAGAGAGTGGAGGCACAATCCAGGCGATTTTATACTCCCGCTGCTGGTTAGGTAAGTTTGAATCATCGTCGCATTAGATCTACACGAGGATTATTGGCGACGGTCGTCTCACGTCGTAATTTTGAACCACATTCAAGTAACGAGCCGATATAAGAGTAGACATAGACATCAGACGCAACTTTAAGGATCGTACGCAGCGTTATTAGGGCTTTGAAGCATATTTAACGTGCACTCCTTTTATAAGGGGTATTGTTCGTCAGACGTTTTAGCTGCATAGAACGTTTATAGAACGGCAGTTATTTTGCGAAGCTAGAACACGAGACCTTTCGCATGTCAGGCAAGCGCCTTAAACGACTGGGTTCCCTAGCCCCTTTCTTTTCCTTGGGTTTAGACTTTTCACTGTAACTTTGTGTGAGATAAATCATTCAATAAATCGAAAAATATCGCATTAGTTGTCTAAAAGGTACAGAAAAAAATGACGACCCTTCTCAATGAAACAATAATCCCAACCAGAAAACATGTACAAAATCTTTTATTGCCGAAACAAAAGAACTCCCTTCAGGGGCTCACATACCCTATCCCGTGGGAATAGCAGCATTTATGAGTCGTATAAAACCTTAATTAAGAGAGTGGAGGCATAATTCAGGCGATTTTATACGCTCGATGCACGGAAGGCTGACTTGTCAAGCCTGCGGGTAGTTGTTACAAAGGGTGTAATGTCCGGCGATACGGGTGCTCATCTGATAATGAATTTTGTAAGGTCGGATGGTTTGATGTTGCGAAGGAGCAATGGTTGTGAGATACTTTGTGGGTTATTAGTGGTATTGCTTAGGAATCTGTTATGGAAATATCTAGAAAAGGTTACAGGGAAAGAGACGGCGACAGGTTCAAAATATCTACATTTCAAGTTTTTTAATCACTTAAGTGTCTACTCACGAAAAAATATTACAATACACATCTGAATACGAGACTGTGGTTGGCAAGGATGGTAGTTAATTCCAGTATAAATTTGTTTCCAGCTTAAAATGTCATTCCTAAAAAGTATCAATTTTCAGCCTTAAGGCGGTGCACTTTTCTCTTTATAAGGACAATTTAAAAGAGGCGGAGCGTGGTTTATTTGTGGGAAAATAGACAATGCTTGGTAACTAGTGCGTTATTAATTTATGTACTCCGTATTTATTGTGTTAAATTAACGTCGCACTAGACCTCACGAAGGCAACTCGGAAACGAGCCCCGTAATTCTGTACCACGGTCAGAATACGAGACCGTTTTACACTCTCAAGGCTACCGTAGGACAATATTGTACGTGACTTCAGAACTTTGAGCATCGATGGATTTAACGTGCTCCAGCCTATTATGTACGGCGTTATTTACGAATGGGATATTTTTCTTGTACTACATATAATTTAAAAGAATAGCTAGAGTGAGGAAACATTCATGACATACCATCTCAATTCCTCAGGGGAATGCTGTCCACAGTTACTCCCATTTTATAGAAAGTTCTAGGCTTTTCTTTGTCAAAATGAAAAGAAAGTGCATTAGAAAAGCTAATGCCTCCTAAGCCTAAGCGCAATATATATAAAACTAGTTTTGACATCGAGATCTTATGTAGAATCAGTTCTCGGCGAGTTCATCTCCTACACTCTTAAAACAAACGAGCGGTTTTAACTCAGTCTGAGTTAATTTCCACTCCTTTCCGTGCCGAAAATGCACTTCTCCTATAAGAGTGAATTTCACTCTTTTTCGGAGTGTATAAAATAAATAAAAGAAAACAATCTGCGTCCTACACTCTTAAAACGAGCGGTTTTAACTCAGTCTGAGTTAATTTTCACTCCTTTCCGGTGCCGAAAATGCACTTCTCCTATAGGAGTGAATTTCACTCTTTTGTTTTAAGAGTGTAAATCTACTGTTTAACTTCTTTTTCTCGGATTTCAGGGGGCCTCTTTAAATTTACGCCTTGCTGTAAATCAATCTCTACATCTTGTAGGCAACGTAAAAAAAAAAAAACTGGAGTACGGCTGAGTTAGTTAAATCAACGTGGCATGCTGTGATGGTTCAAAAGGTTGCACAGGTAACTCAATCTCCCCCCCCCCCCCCCAGACCACCTGGTGCATATCAGGGGGAGGTTCTTGACAAGAATCGACTGCGCGTATCAACAGGTGAAGCGAAGTGAATTGAGAAGTTGACAGTTGCGGGTGGAAATTCGCAAGGTATGCAGTGTACGACTCAACGACCTAGGTTGATTTTGGTTGGTGAAGTCAGTTGAATCCGAAATGAATCAAGATTGGCGAGCCATGTTGTTGGTGGAATGTCTCTAGCTTAGGCGCCAAACACTATATATAAAGAAAAATGTAATTTTGGAATGTTTTTGAGTGTTAAAAAGTCCGCTCTCGCAATACCAAAATAATATCTAGTTGATACCATACGATATGAAATACAGTTAGGATGCTATAATACGCGACGGAACTAAGATTTGTAAAGGATATCAAGTTATTGGAACAACTTTCGTTTCCCTTTATTCACTGCCGAAAAGCATAACCTGTCCGCCAGAAATTAAGAGTTGAACAATAATGTACCACTGTCATTTCCAACTATCCCCAGTGTCTTGGTCTCGAAAAACCCGCCAAGTCATTGCGGCGCCAAACTCACATGACTTTGACAAAACAAAATTTTTACTATAGCATCTACCTCTGTTCAGCTTATACCCGAATAAGAAGTCGTTGTTGGAAATTGCAAGCTATGCATTGTTGCAAAAAATACAGCTCTGTGGGCGGAGTACCAAATGTCGATATAGTAATGTATAGCTATTCGACTAAACACGGGTCTTCGTATACATTATTATACTTATGTTGTATGTCTATTATACTGACGGTGAATAGCACGATTGGTGAACGTTGGAAGTGGTTTTGACAGTACAATGCACAATCGGAGGATGTTGTAGGCATGTGGTGTGGGTGGGTGATATTGGTAATAATTGGAATTCTGGATTTCTAACTGGAAAAGACGTTAGGATGGGATGTTTTTGTCGAATTCTTTGAATAATGAAACAATTGTGTATAGAAAATTCGAAACGGTTATTGAAAGATGTATCGAGTTTGGATGAGACAGGATGTTCCGCTAAATTGCGTTTCAAAACTGACAGCTAAAAAGTTTTTTTTTTATTTATTTAGTAAAATGTCAAGATTTGTAATGCATTTCAAAGACAATGAACGTTACGAGGAACAAGTTTAGTTTAGTTTGAATTATCGTCGCACTAGAGCTACACGAGGGCTATTGGCGACCGGCGTCGTATTTTAGAACCACAGTCAAGTGACGAGCCGACACCTGAGTAGGCACCCAACGCATCCGTTAAGGGCGACATCGTGCGCAGCGTTAGGACTTTGAAGGATATTTAACGTGCACTCCCTCCACACGGGGTATTATTCTTCGAACATTTTGGCTGCACGGGCCGTTTATAGGTCGGCAGTTATTTTGGCGATGCCCGGACCCGAACCTGGAACCTTCCGCATGCTAGGCGAATGCCTAACCGACTGGGCTCCCCAGCCCCTTACGAGGAACAAGACTTCATGTATAACCTGGTTATAGCGTCATTCAAGGAATGTTTATGACGTAACAAACGAGTAACGATCTCCAGTACAACAACACGTATCGGAAACACTATAATAGTGTCAGGAACTAAATTAATGACACACTTAATTAAGAGAAAAACCCAATACGACAACGAACAGTGGTTAAGGGTAACAATATGACCATGATTAATGTGCCCATAACACCCAATACTCCCCACGGTGCTAAAAACCATTAATTTTTTTCCTGATATTAAAATGAATCCAGAAGCTATATTTTTTAAAAACACGTCCACAGAGTGATTCGGGCGGCAATGATAAATTATGGTCGACGTTGTATCGTTGATTAATAGGCAATACAGTTGAGTAAAGGTGTAACTGAGATATTTGGACAATTTTTATTTTCAAGAACCTAATATGAAATGGAAGTACTGCGACGAAATAACGAAAGGGAGATTGTGTGTTTTAGCTTCCACACTACGTTTATAACGTAAAAAGTGGAAGGTATTATAATCGTTCAGTCCGTCTGTATGTAGGTCCGTCACCCACTTTCATAGCCCAAACTACAAATGCTACGGACCGGACAAGTGTGATACGTCAAAAAATTCAGCTCATCGAAATTAGAATACATTGAAAATTTCAGAAAAGAATTCGAAGTACTACTTCAATTATTTAAAAAAAAACTGCAAAATTTAATGCTCATTTAAAAAGCATAAGAAGCCATTTTTATTAGAATTAAATCACCATTGCCATTCGCAACAATCGCTCGAGAAACTTTAATTCTTTCAGACAATAGATTAAAAGAAATTTATTTTTGCAACATCGACCAGTTTGACATGACGTCAAATATATTTCACTACCAGATTCTTTGTATGTTGATATGAAATGTTTTCATTCTATTTAAAAGCGTTGAATATTACATATTTATTCTTTGAAATATAAATTAATTTTTGCAAACGATCAGTAATAATTATTGAATTTTCGAAATAAAATAAAATTAAACTAGCCGAATTTAGCATGTAAATGTTTAATATAGAATTAATGCTGTGTTTGGCGCCTTTTTACCTGTTAAATACAACTGTTGTGTGGAAGCGGTTAAGTGACAGATTCTGTTACAAACCTACTTGTTTTATACATTTTGGAGGGTACTGATTCCGAAAGAGGTTTTAAAATTATTATAACCACTTTTTAAACATATTTCATCAAAAGCAGCCATTTAATTAGTCGGTTACAAAAACAGGGAGAACACGCGAGACAAAAGTGGGCAGTTTTTAAGTTCTTTGCCATTGGAACCAAGTCACATCATACGCCATTAAAAACTTCCTAGTTTTGTCAAACCAAAGCAACGCCATATTATTTAGGGCCTTACGCTAGCAATGAAACACAAAAATATAATCGATAACAATGATAAATTACCCTACACGCAGTTTATTACATAAAAGCGTTAAGTGCTATGTGAAAACAAGAGAAAATGACTAGTTTCTGAAATAAAGATTCGAATGGTAGAGCAGATTAATGTTTTTAGGCTAGTTGTTGTTGTTGTTTTTACTAAAATGATTCGAATTCTATTTCGGAGATTTGGAACGGCGATAATTTGGTTGTTCTTTTTCGGTTGGAAATGCATTTCCGATACAATTACCCGAGTTTCGGTGAGGATATCTTGACACGTGATCAGTCGGCGTTTAGTTTTGTCGCGTTATTAGCAGAGATGTCACGACATCGCGAATTGGATGTGCGATAATGTGATGATTAATTGACAACGTCGGAGAGAAACAGAGACAAATTCAGAGGATCCTGCCAACATTTGCTTAAAAAGAATCGAGTTATGTATTTCGCAGAATTGTTTCACAAAGCTAACTTACCTTTGGGAAAATGGACACGGGCCGAATATTTTATTGTTAAATTATTCAGGGTGCCCGTAAAAGAATGTCCGAGTTGAATGGTATATTACAGGAGTTTATTTTATACTAAATGTAACAAATCATACATGGCATTGAAGGAAAACTAGCCTAGTTTTTCCTATAAGTGCTCAATGTGTGCGCCTTTAGTGATACGGAATCACTCTTAGCAAATTGTAGAACACAAAACGCTTTACGCTCAGAAGTCGCCGTTTTGAATAGATGACACTGCAACTGTGAAAACGACGCACGTAGCCGTACAAGCGCATGCGCTTAACTGAAACTGTTGGAGTTATTCTTTATTCGCCACCTTCAACCACATTACAATTACACTTCAACCACAATACTATTACAATTTGAAACTCGGACATTCTTTTACGGACACCCTGTATATAGAAAATTAAAAAATTCAAACCAATTACAAAAGGTGGGATTATAGATCCCTGTAAGTCAGCTACATTTATCATATAATCAACAGTTTCTGAAATATTCAATACAGCTGCAGTAATGTGGCTTAGAAAATTAGCATTGTCACATGACACCTTGACCCAACGAGCTACGTTTGCCCTACTCCAAGCCTGACGATTAATAGAATCGAGTTAAATTTAATTGAATTATCGTTGCCCTAGAGCTAAGCAGGTGCTATTGGCGACGGGCTTCATAATTTATAATCGCAGTCAAGTGACGAGCCGACATCTATAAATTGGTACTTAAGCAACTTTCAAAGGCGACATCGTAAGCTGCGTTGGGACTTCGAAGTATACGGTGTCCGTAAAAGAATGTCCGAGTTTCAAATTGTGCCCTGACATCACGCTTTGTGATTTCTTCCCTTTGGGGCTTCGTAAAAGATCGTGTCTACGTTCCAACCCTACCCCACGATTTACCAACCTTGAAAGGTAGAATTGCACAGGCTGTTGCTTCCATTACTCCGGACTTGCTGCAGACAGTATGGGAAGAATTGCATTTTCGTTTGGATGTGTGCCGTGTCACTAAAGGCGCACACATTGAGCACTTATAGGAAAAACTAGATTAGTTTTCCTTCAATATCATGTATGATTTGCTATATTTAGTATAAAATAAACTCCTGTAATATACCGTTAAAACTCGGACATTCTTTTACGGACACCCTGTATATATTTTACGTGCCCTCCCTCTATACGGAATATTATTAGTCGGACTATTAGCAGCACAAACCATCTACAGGTCGGCAGCTATATTGACAATGTCCGAACCTGGGACCCTTCGCATACAAGGCAAGCGCCTCACCAACTGGGCTCTTCTCCTCTTACCATTAAAAGAACTAATCACCGGATAAGCTAAATCCGGCATCGGGCAACGCATTACTAACAAACAGCAACTAAACTACACATGGAAAATCGTGACTACGTACTTCCCAGGGCATCCCCATGAAGATCAAAATTAATAAAATGTTTTGCTGCTATGTAACAGCGGGAGGCCCTTACCAAAAAAACAACTCATTATTTAGGTAAAATAGTCAGAATCTAGTAAAAGAGCAGTGCCTCTTCGATATTGTTAGTTTAAATTGAAGTATATAAGCTGATAGTCGGACTGTATATGGAAATTGTAACATAAATTTATGGAAATTGATATAGGATGATTATAGTTTGTTTTAAAAGTGATGAATTGTTAAATAAGTTATATGGAAATTGTTAAATAAGTTATGGAAATTGTTAAATAAGTTTTGGAAATTGTTAAATAAGTTATGTAATCTGTTAAATAAGTTTATGGAAATTTAATAAGTTTATGAATTGTTAAATAAGTTTTGATTTTTAAATCCAGTTTGAGTAATTGAAGTTTGGAAACATGAATTTTTTACGTGTATTAATAAGTTACTCTGGTAAACTTTTCGCGAACGCAAATCTCGCCCAAACGCAATCTTTGGCGAAAAACGGGATTTTTTTGGCTACAAAGCACGGTTAAGAAGAACAAATTGGGAAAATTCCTTTATCCTTGTCTGTAACGTGTATGTTCGGAATTTAAAATGACACTTATATGAAGAAAATGGTTTTTGCTGAATAAACTTTAGCAATATTAAATAATTTCAATTATTATTAGAACAGACTGAAGCAGGGCTTCCCAACGGGTAGTATGCGTACCACTGATGTACGCGGGAAATTTCAGGTGGTACGCGTGAGTGATGTGAGCAACATGATGCTAGTAATACCTTCTGTACGCATAAGCAGTGAGCACGCAAACACATTACTTATTATTTTAAACAATAACATTATTTTAAAGAGAAATCTTTAATTAACTTCTGGATCGGATGTAAAACCTAGTACCCTTTGATCTTCCGGCAAGCTCTGCTATTTTTGATGCCATTTGTTACAAGTTACTTGTGTGAGAGAGGATTTTCTGAGCTCTTGTATATCAAAAATAAACATAAAGAATAAGTGTTGAAGAGAACTTAAGAGTGAAGACAAGTTTCATTACTCAAAATGTTGATATTTTAATCACAGGCAAACAACAAGTTTCGTACTAAAGACTATAAAAGTATGTATTTTATATGATGATTATTTTTTTGCTGAGTTAATACTATTTTTTTTATTTGTATGTTTTTAGCAAAACCTAATAGCGAAATGGACAGCATCATGAATTTGACCACGACAGATTTAAAGCGTAACATCCCCGTATTACAAGGTCGTCATGGAGGGATGAGTTGCATTTGTTATTTTCAATCACCTAATATGGTAATGAAAGAGTATTGCGATGGGATCGGAAATCCGAAATGGATATTGTGTTGTCTACACGTTTTGTAGGGTGCTGATTATGAAAAAGTGGTTTTTAAACATAGGTCCTTCCGTCGGTGCCATTCCATCCGCCTGAAACCGCTCTATAACTCAAAATTGAAAGAGCTATAGACTTCATATGTGGTACACGACTTACCAGTACCTGTAGGACGTCACAAATCTTTGGATAAAATCGTGCATAGGCAACTTCCATAGCACTTTTTAGGTTTTAAAGTTATTGAAATTACCTTATAGGGTATATTACCTTAAAATGTGTATTGATTAAGTGACGGGGTAATTGAAAGCCTTGAAGTGTTACACACTCCTAGTTTTAAACAATGAAACTACATTAAGCAACACCATAAACACTCCTTTACTATGACCATTACAGTTTAGTTTAGTTTGAATTATCATCGCACTAGAGCTACACGAGGGCTATTGGCGACGGGCGTCGTATATTAGAACGACACATCAAGTGACGAGCCAACACCTGAGTAGGCACCCAACGCAACCGTTAAGGGCGACATCGTACGCAGTGTCGGTACTTTGGAGCATATTTAACGTGCACTAACTCTTCCGAAAGCAAGGCGAAGAGAACAAGATACAAACACCACTCTGTTATTCCAGAAAAAAGAGAGGCACCAACTAATAACAGAATCGTGATATCTTCTGGCAATTAGGGGGTGCGGCAGGTAGCGCGGTGGGGGTGGCAATAAGCCCCCTTTGCAGACGATTTATGTGAAATGTGCTACCTGAAGTTCGCTACCTACCCAAGCAAGGGGGGGAGGGGTAATTTAGGGGGGTAGAAGATTTTGGGAGGTAAATGAATATTTTGGTGAAACATTAAAAAAAAAAGGAAAGCAAGTAGTAGTATAAGGTAAAGTCAGTAGTAGAAACTTCTCTGTAAGACCATGATAAATAGCAAGTTTTTTAATCCAGACTGTATTGGGTACATTTGAGTAGACGGTGACGCAAAACATTTAAATAAAATTAAGTTTTTTAAATACTAAATTATATGGATAAAGGGTTTTATTATTATTCTTTGCAGTTTTTACAAAAAGACTTCAATATTTGCAATAAGAAAATTGTGCTCGATCTTTTTTGTGCTTATTAAAAGAAACAAAATTTAACCGTACAATAACGTATTCAGCAACCTCAAACGTACTGTACCACGGTCCACGGCCTACTCAACTACTAAGGCCGCAAACAAGCCCGGGGACGGAAATTTTGACGTCATAGTTCCGAGTGACGTTGTTCCGAAGATGAAGACAACCTGTCTCGAAACCTGTTCGGAACCACTCGTTCACGGCTAACCACAATTTTAGGGTTCCGAATGCGTCCGAACTAGTTTCTCGATCTTCGGCACTGGGAACAGTGACGTCAAAATTTCTGTCTACGCTCATGTTTGGGAGAGCTTCACTGGCCTTGTTATTGAAGTTGGCCGTGACTGGACGCTAATAAATAGAATCTATTCCAGTATTCCCACACCCGAATTCTTAATTTACCCTACTATAGCGTAATTTAGAAACACAGATTTTGATGAAACAATCAAAAAAGCAATTTCGAAAGCAAATAAAATAAAAAAGTATCAATAACCGCTCTTAAAGACGTTATTGATACTTTTTTTTACCGTTATTGATACTTTTCTCTTAAAGACCATCACAAAATAAATAAGTGTTTAAATCCAGACATCATTGGGTACATTTTAAGAACATGGTTTACAAAACAATTTAATATACATATTTTATTAATTCTTCAATGCTTAACAATCTTAACAAAGGGTTTTGTGTTGATATAAAAACTCATTAAAATAATAAGACTTTAATGCCTGCAATGAAAATAATCTTTTTTACCCCCTGTGCTTATTAAAAGGAACAAAATGTAAAAGTAAAATTAGCGGTGATAAGACTTTGTTTAAACAACAAACACAACTTAGTTTAAAAACCTCATAAACATACTAGAGATGGTAATATATTCCAGCATTTCCCGTAGCCAAGTGCTTCCTTGTAAAACTAAAAAAAAATCCCGAAATGCCCCAAAGCAAAAAGATCCATAAAGCCCTGTGTTCAAAGCAACATTTAATTCAGTAACACAAAGACCCATTCAAACATAATTAAACCCGATATAAGTATTTAAGAAATACCAACAAACTAGGTTATACCAACATATAACAAATCATAACAATTAAAAAGAAAACCTTTCATCAACAAACATTTTTTAAAAAAAAATCATACACCGAACTTAAAGTGAGGAAATATTTTTTTGTCACCTCGTTTCTCTCAAACGCTTTTTTTTTATTTCCCAGTGACAGACCACTCACTTGGAAAGACAAAATGGAACATCAAAAAAGACACTTGTGAAAAAAAAAATTATAAAAGAAGAATCTTTAAAGTTATTTCTAGTTGTGATTTCTCGTAAATTCATGTCTTTGAAGTATATCGGGTACTTTTCCCACTTTCTCGGGCGCAAAAAACTCGCCAAACAGAATCAATCTGGCGACAAAGCACAGTAGACACAGTTAAAGAACTACAGTAGATACAGTTTGAAAATATTTACTTTTGGTGGCGGTTACAAATTTTTTGGCGACTTTATCGTTTATCGCGAAAGCGAAAAGTACCAACTTTTGTTCTAAAAATTAAAATTAATCACCGACTTTCTCTCACATAAAGCTAGCTCCTCGTGAAGTAAGTTATTTTTGTAACAACGTGCAAAAAAGTTAACTTTTTTATATCATATTCATTCATAAATCGTTGCGAAAATGACACTTTACGTGCTTACGTCACAGACAGTGCCGAAAGTAGTACTTTCGGCACTATTGCGGTAAAGTAAATAAGAGTATCTGATTGGTAGAAAAACAAAATGTCATGAATATCTCCATGGAAACTAAATGATGTCACGAAACTCACTTATTTCTATTGGTTCATTACTTTAGCATTTTCTAATATCTCCATGGAAACTACAAGTACTACAAAAATTATTAAAGGAAATTAAATAAGACAAAAGGAATTCTGGAAGAAGATTCAACGAAGCTTCCTTAGCTGCTTTTTCAATGTAATCTGGAAGTTGGTCGAACATCATTTCAAATTCATTTTCACCCATGTTCGGTAGCACTAATGTAAATACTATTTTAATTCAAAATAGAAAATTATTTTACAACTTTTCTTTTACTACTTTGCATTTTCGAATATCGCCATGGAAACTAAATGATGTCATGAAAATCACTCATTGGTAGAGAGACTTTTTTGCACGTTATTATAAAAAATAATGTAAGCAACACGTGTCAAATATTACTTTATTAAGCTCTTGTCATTATTTCACGAGACCGTAGGTCTCGTGAAATAAAAACCTCTCGCTTAATGAAGTATTATTTTCGGCACTAGTTGCTTAAATACCTATACCGTCGTTTAAAAAAAAAAAAAATTAACCATCTTAAAAAAACTACAATTAACCACCGTGAATCAAATTAGCACGAAAACTTCACCATATAATAGACTCGTGACTTCAACTAAAAGTACATAACTTAACCACTATCTACAACAATAAGCACTATCCCAAGCATACAAATTTGACACCAAGTGTCGAAAATTCAAGCCTATCTCCCAAGTAAGTAACAATCATGTCCAACATACAACAACCAGATAGGACCAAAGACTTCGATAAAAATAGTTGTGGATGACCAACCTAAAAGGAGACTAACATTAGTCACGTGGGTTTAGGTTTCGTCACCGAATGTGCCAAATAGTAGTTATATTTTAAGTGTTCTAAACGATGGATGCGGTTTTCAAACGTTCGCGAATATGTATGTAATATTTTCTTCAATAATATACTATAACTAATCTCAAAAATAATCCTACGTAAATAGTAAATAGGTTTATCGTATTTTGATGGAAATTAAGGTTAGGTTAGTTTAAATTATCGTCGCACTAGAACTACACGAGGGCATTGTCGACGGGCGTCGTAACTTATAACCACAGTCAAGTGACGAGCCGACAACTGAGTAGGCACCCAACACCACTTTTAAGGGTGACATCGTAAGCACCATTGGGACCTTGGAGTATGTTTAAAGTGCACTCCCCTTACACGGAGTATTATTTGTCGGACTTTTTTTTTGGCTGCACGGGCCGTCTATAGGTTATTTCGGCAGTTATTGGTTATCCGGCAGTTATTTTGGCAATGCCCGGACCTGAACCTGGTACCTTTTGCATGCAAGGTGAACGCCTTTACCGACTAAGCTCCACAGATCCAATTATTTACAAGACTAGGGGGCTCTGCCCCCTGCTCGCTGTCGCTCGCCAACCCCCCCCCAAAAAAAAGGCATCGAGGAATAAGGGAGACACACCTTCCAGAAAAATTTTGGACTTGTAAAATCACTATTTCATCCTGTTATGGCTGCTGACACTTTAAAAGAGCTTACTTTTTTTAATATAGAGAGATTCGAAACAACGCAAGATTCAGACAGATACGTTGCGGAACATTAAAAAATAACTTGAAATACAAATTTTATTATGGCACTTTTCAGCGATAAGTCGCCAAAAAATCACTCTTTCTCGCCAAATCTGAAATTTATCCCAACTCCCTCCTCTACCAGCCTTCCTAACATTAGCAATCCATTCTAAAAATGTCGTTGGTTAAAGGACCACAATTAATTCGCCGCACGATCTAACCATGATAGTTATTTTAAAAACGCCACAGCTCATACCTATCAGAGGTGCTAAAAGTAAATTATCAAACAAATGAAAACTTTTATTTTCCAAGATTGCGTGCCCAACGGGAAAAAACACTTGGCATGCACAATCGGTAAGGGGTTTTCTTTGGTAAGGAAATTGCCACACCTAGTTGAAGATGTGTTCATGCATTCATGATTAGTTTGGTTCTTTTGTGTTTTAATTAAAGGTCTGTTCAGGAGTTTGTTGATGGAAAACTTAGGCCTAACATAGATTTTATCCTGTGTTTCTAAATCGAGACGGCTTTTGATTGATGGTTTTCAGTAAGGGAGGTTTTTATAAAAGGATCATAAAAAAGGACGATACATTGACATGTTATTGTTAAATAAGGGAGTAAAACACCATTATTCAAAACCTGATTTCATAAAAACTAATTAAGATAACTAAATTTTCTTTTACTATATTACAGTGCTAACCCTGTTAAAGGAAATGAACTAAAATCTAAGATATATTGAAAAGGAAAAAGTTATTGTTTTTCGAAACACAATACTCAGGGTTTTCAATCAGACGAAACAATCATTTATATTGCCAGATTACAAAAGCAAAACTTGATAACAAAGAAACTTAAATAATGTAGCTTTGTAATAACACCTTATATATTAAAATTTAATTAAAAACTAAGAAAGAATAATTACTAATTAAATATAGGCCTTTAAAAAGTTAGTTTCGGTTTCGAAATAAGATTTCCGGTTGAATTCGACTAATTTTGTTAATTATTAAAATAATCATAACTTCGTTTCTAGATGACGTAAAATTAAACTTCTGGCGGTTTTGGAAACTAGAATAATTGGCCTATTAAGCTAAAAAAATTATAAAAAAACTTCTTGAATTTCATAAAAATAGGTATTTTAACGTAGGCGGATATTAACGGGCATCGTACGGAACATTGGAACTATTAACTACTTATATAACTCTGCTGATTGCGATGACAAGCAGACCTTTAGTAGGAGTACCGACACACCTAAAGGAATACACTGAAAATTGTGCTTGGTCACATGATATTGTCTGTAGCGCAAGCTGAGGTGAAATCCCCTTTTTTGTATTCGTTGAACATTTCTCAGTTGTTCAATCCAGAAAAGTTACCACCGAAAAAAAGGTGAAACATTCACCATCACGTCGCTATGACAATATCTGGAAACCACATATCAGGGACTAGCACAATTTAACAGTACGCATCGTCAGGATATTAGAGCATATTTAACGTGCACTTCCTCAACATAGGGTATTATTCGTTGGACTTTATGCCTTTCACAGACCGTTGATAGGTCGGCAGTTGTTTTGATAATGCCCGGTTCCGAACCTGGAACCTCTCGCATGCAAGGCAAGCGCCTTATCGAATGGGCTCCCCAGCCCTGTTCATACCTAGCAATTCACTTATAAAATATATTTCAGGTACTATAGTAGCTCTGACGCAAATAAGTCGATTCACAAAAGATTGTTTGTAGTCCTACCTCAAGCATATTATTTTCTAAAAATAAAAATCCAATGTTGTTGTTGTTGTTACTAATGCCACTCGGTAACCGAGCCCGGAGTAGAGAACTACCCGATTTTAAGGCGAAGTGGGGCGGCTTCCGTTTTTATTGAGCGCCACAAGGGAGGAAGTCCGACTTTTGCTCGTCAGCATAACACATCCGTTTTACAGGAAGGTCCCTTTCACACATCCATTCTCACTCACATATCGGAATTTTGATCCAGATCAAAGGCCGATAACCCCCTGATCTGGTACCCCCAGAGGTATTAATTTGGTATGGGAACATGGAGGACTTTGTGACCACGACATATTTAACGTGCCCCAGCCACCATTAGCAACGCGGCGGTCTTTAGTCGAATATAAGCGCCGACCCAGCAACCATCAGAATTGCGAGCACCGCCGAGGACAGAACCCACAACCCTTCCGATGCGAGCACGACGCTTCACACGACTGAGCTACCGCGGCTCTAAAAAAAAATCCAATAGAAGGGTTTAAGAACATTTAGTCAAACCTCGATAATTCGAAACCCAACATTACAAAATTAGTTCGTCTAAAGCGTAATTCAACTTATCTGAAAACATTTACCCTAATTACAGTAGGACGGTTGGTTGGTTGGTTGGTAGACATATATATTCAGGTTTGTGTGCTTGGTCAGCGACCCGCTTATAAACCTTCGTCAAGTAAGACAGACACAACAGACAACACACACACACACATAAGTGGATCCATCTAAGTTTTAGAGACAGAGGCCAACTAGAGGACCCCCAGAATTGGCTTGTCACCCCCAGAGGTATTGATTTGGTATGGGAACTTAGAGGACATTCGGACCCAACAGATTTAACGAGCACGTACTCCGCATATACTCGGTAGGTCTTCAGTGGTACCGGGACTCGATCGCAGGACCTTCCGATCCCGAGACCGAGACGCTGACCACTAGGCTCACTACGGCCCCCAGTAGGACGGGAAACACGATGTAGTGTAAATTCAAACTTAAAAAAAATCGACTAACCCATGTTTAGACTAATACTCTTCAACGTAACACGCATTAATATCTATCTTTACAAGAAGCTGTTTTAAACGATTTGGTTATAGGCAGTTTGAACAGTGATTAAGTTTCAATATTAATCAGGTGAAACTAAAGTAACTGGGGTTTACTGTAACATTCACAAAATCAGTAAGCTCAAAATATGTTAATTAAGGAATAATTATAGTCTATAAACCGCTAAACAGTCACCCCAAAAGGGTTTCATTATTGAAAAGAATACATTACTGTCACCTTTTGACATTTTGAACTAAATGACCATAAAAAATACGTGACAAATACAAGAAATGCCATTAAAATTGTAAAGAAGTGTCCTTACACAAAATAAATATAAAAAAATACAAAGTATCCTTAGTAATTTCCTTTCTAAGAGCTTAAAAAATCACATGGCGTGACCAATCACAAAAAAAAAACTTTAAAAAAGTAGCAAAGTCATAATGAACACAATTCATGGTGGTAACATAAATATGCATAAAGTCACAAATTTATTAACACCTTCATTGTTGATTTGAAAATAGTGTAAATGACATTATTGCTAAAATATTAGTTTAAGTTTGAAACAGCACTATGATTAAACTGACAAAATCAAATTTACAGACTTTGGATGTTCTTTATAAAATAAAACAATATCTTAGAATTAGTTATAAAAAATCTGTATTATATGTCTCCATTACGATTATTGTTTAAAAATATTTTTCCCAAAAGTAATCAAAATTTAACATTAATTTTAACATTTATAAACAACTAATAAAGGCGAATGAGCCCGAATGACCGCTGGTCTCCAAATCAAAGGGGGGAATGGGCGCGCTGGACCGGGGGTCTCCAAAGCAAAGTGCATCAGTGTTAATCCTATGGAGAAAAAACTATTATCTCTGCCACATTTCTCCCGCTGTATTGAATATTTTTGCAAGCGGATTTTTTTGTGTGATAAATGTAGCTGACTTACAGGTCCCGACCAGTTTTTTTTTTATAATTTGCAATAAATAATTTTACACAAAATATTTGAAGCAATTTCCAAAAGTGGGAAGATAGAGACCTGTAAGTTACAGGTCCCGACCAGTTTTTTTTTAAATTTTCAATAAATAATTTTACACAAAATATTTGAAGCAATTTCCAAAAGTGGGAAGATAGAGACCTGTAAGTTATCTGCATTTATTATTTTAAAAACCGTTTGTAAAAATATTAAATACAGCCGGAGAAATGTGGCAGAGAAAATTACTTTTTCCGTTGGATTAACCCAAAGGCACTTTGGTTCGGAGACCCGCGGTCATTCGTGCTCAATCGCCCTTACAATGTAGTCAAACCGAAACAGCCATTTTTCACTATCACGAACGGAACTGAACCCAAATATTAATGAGAAAAAAGTAGAAGCAAAAAATCTGACTTCCATATTCACGGAGTATTTTAAAAAATAATGCGCGACTATGGAGGAAACACCGAAACGCCAATGAATAATGTATTAATTTTCATGCGAGAAGGAACCCTACACCTCAACTCCGCACGAACGCTTTTTTAATGGCGGACGAAAGAAAAATGGACGCAAAGTGGTGTTCGAAGTGTTTTTGGGGGGTAAATCTGAAGGAAATTGTTTTCCGTGATTGGTTAAGTGTTTACTTGATTTTTTTTAATATATTATTTTTTGTTAGAAAAAAAAATGGGAGAAATTTTTTCTTACGTTAAAATAGATGGTTTTTTTTAAAGTGATACATTTACTAAAAGCCGCGAGATAGATTTAGTTGAGGCACAGGTCTAGTTATAAGGCAATAGACAAATGTGAGGAAGGAGTAGTTTACTTCCCTGCCAGGACTAACTTAAAAAATAGAAAAACTTAGAAATTGAAATCGTAAACATTTAAAAAAATATATGCAATTTTAAGTATAGTTGTAGGCTACGCATAGACATTCCATGTATTTATGGACCGCACTTCAAATTCACTTAAAATTGCAGCAATTTGAAAACCGCAGGTGGAAAAAAATTATTTTCTAAGTCGCATTTCTCCGGCTGTATTGAATATTTTTGTAAAGTTTTTTATATGATAAATGTATCTGGCTTACAGGGCTCTATGATTCCACTTTTTTAAATTGGTTCGAATAATTTGTGCAACATTATTTATTCAAATTAGAAAAAAATATATTAGAACCAATTTAAAAAAGGGTGTGATAGAGACCTGTAAATCAGCTACATTTATCACATAAAAAACAGTTTGTAAAAATATTCAGTACAGCCGGAGAAATGTGGCTTAAAAAATATTTTTTCCATTGGATTAACACGGCGGCACTTTGGTTTGGAGACCCGCGGTCTATCGGGCTCATTCGCCGTTAACAGTTGGTCATAAATGCCATTTGCAAACGACCCCCTATTTCAAATAAACATACTATAGTATCAGGATTTCAATAGGAAGATTTAGCCGAGCGTTTAAAATTCGATAGTCTACATCACGGGCTTTTGATAACGTGGAATTCAAACCCAGATAGACGAATTGTCATATCGATTTACCATCATGCATACGCTACGTATCGATATAGTTATCGATATCTTTTTCATACGCCTTAAGAAAAAGTTTGGAAGCAATATGGGATGGGTTTTTTTCTTTGAAAAAAAAAAGAAAGCTATAAGATTTTATTGGAGTTATTAGAAAACACTATAAATCCTTTTTTGATATTTAAGAAAAAAAATCTGACAACTAAGATTTAAAACAAAAAAAAATCAAAACCTATATAATGGTTGTAAGGTTTATAAGTCTTTTCATACAAAAATACTTAGCGTAATATTTTTTGTAAGAAAAGAAACTGAAAACTTTTGTTTCAAAACTGATGGAAAATGATAGGTGACGTTTAAAACACCACAGACCCACATACGTCAATTTGTTAAAAATTGAACTGGTACACACACATTTTCCTAACGTCACGTCCCATATTTATTCTTTAAATTAGTTTGGATTATCATCGCACTAGAGCTACACGAGGGCTATTGGCAACGGGCGTCATATTTTAGAACCACAGTCGAGTGAGCCAAGTGACCGACACCAGAGAAGGCACCCAACGCAACCATTAAGCAGCGTTAGGACTCAAAAGGATATTTAACGTGCACTCCCTCCACACGGGGTATTATTCGTCGGACATTTTTGGCTGCACGGGCCGTTTATAGGTCGGCAGTTATTTTGGCGATGCCCGGACCCGAACCTGGGAACTTCCGCATGATAGGCGAATTTTATTCTTTATTTATAATAAACGTTTGAATTTCGTTGGTTAAATGTACCCCTGTTTGCTCTTTGGAGACACTATATTTTGAAATATTCTAGCAACTAATTTTTATCAAATTGTACCCAGAAAGTTTTAATCACTCTTCACTGTCAAAATTTCAGAGTTAATTTGCAAAAGTTAACTTTACCTTCGGAAAAATCACTAAATCAACACAATGAAACGAGTAAGAAACAAGAAGTTCTTAAAGAACTAAAATAGCCTACTTTCCTGTTACTTAAATACTTACTGAAATTCTAATCGGGAAACAACTAGGTTCATAACAGTAAATATCATCAACAATCGTTTCTACACTAGATTTACACACATTAGAAAAAAATCGCTAAACACAGCATCCAGCTATAATTTAAACTTCTAAAAGCCAAAATCAACTATTTTCCTTAATATTCTTTCACAAATAACTTAATATTATTTATCGTCTGCTCGATTTATAGGTAGTTCGAAGAATAATTACATATTTATTAATAACAAAAATAATGAAACTACTCCAAACTGCATCAAAAAAATTAATGTAAATTAAAAATAAGCAGAATTGTATGCAAAAAATATGCCTTGCCGCTTTCTTGGTAAACAATTAATGAACAATCAAAGAATCACATTGTGCTACATTTTATGACGTCATTCCAAAATGATTCATGAAAAAAATATTTTGCTTCAAATATTTTTAAATAAAGTTTCTCATGCCATTGTTGATTTGGCAACATTGATTTAAATGACTCAAAATTGAATTTTAATGCTAATTCAATGGGAAATTGAATTCGCCGACAGATAGTAGATTTATGTCCGTCCGGACGTACAGACAGGCGGACAAAAAGTATGAAAGTTGGGTCTCTGAGGTCATAGCTTTCTAACGAAACAAGAAGTTTTAAGATCCGAATGATAGAACCGATTTTGGAAGGGGGTACGGACAGACAGACGGACATCGACCGCATGTCAATACCTACTTTTTCATTTTTTTAATAATTCTTTCGAATTAAAAAAAAGAAGTATAGGCTAAAAATACATTTCATGACTAATGGATTTTAAAAGTAGAATCAGATAAAACATCAATTATAAAAATGCACGGATACAAGTTCACGAAGCAGTATCTAAATATACAATAATACATACTTGAATACTTGTGTATATGCAGAGTAAAGCAAGGGAATAATCGCATAACTTACCTAAAAGAAAGAGATAGAAATTAGTATAATATTTAAACATTTTATGTATATAATGAACTATTGCAATTAATTTAAATTAACATTTAATTTGGATCAAAATACACTCTTAAAACAAAAGAGTGAAATTCACTCCTATAGGAGAAGTGCATTTTCGGCAGCGGAAAGGAGTGGAAATTAACTCAGACTGAGTTAAAACCGCTCGTTTTAAGAGTGTAGGACGCAGATTGTTTTCTTTTATTTCTTTTACCCACTCCGAAAAAGAGTGAAATTCACTCCTATAAGAGAAGTGCATTTTCGGCACGGAAAGGAGTGGAAATTAACTCAGACTAGGTTAAAACCGCTCGTTTGTTTTAAGAGTGTACATGCAAAATATGGGTGAATATTTGTAAAAAAAAAATCCTAAATTATAGTATTTGTCTTTTCTTTTACCAAGGTACACATATTTATTGTAAAAAAAATTAATTTCGAGAAAAAAATGTAAGTGGGACATTTTAGAAAGTAATGTGAAAGAATATGAAATTTATTTGACAATTTTTAAAAAAATTAAATACACAGGCAATGAATGAGTTTTACAAATGTAAATTTACAATCTTTAAATTTTAAGTATACAAAGAACATAAAATCTGTAAAAGGTCATTTTAAAATGAAAACCAAAGGATATTTTAGAAAAATAATAAAAACCTATAAAATGAAAAAAAAATTCTATAAATTAATAAGAATAACTATCATTTTTAATGGAACGTATATTATCAAATAAGTTTTTTCCTAGAAAATTCGTTTAAGTTTAGTCGTCTTTTTAGCATCCACACTACGTTTATAACGTAAAAAGTGGAAGGTATTATAATCGTTCAGTCCGTCTGTTTGTCTGTCCGTCCGTCACCCACTTTCATAGCTAAAACTACAAATGCTACGGACAAGTGTGATACGTCAAAAAATTCAGCGCATCGAAATTAGAACTCATTGAAAATTTCAGAAAAAAATTCGAAGTACTTCAATTATATAAAAAACTGCAAAATTTAATGCTCATTTAAAAAGCACAGGAAACCATTTTTATTAGAATTAAATCACCATTGTCATTCGCAACAATCGCTCGATAATACATTAAAATACATTTATTTTTGCGACATCGATCAGTTTGAAATGACGTCAACTATATTTCACTACGAGATTCCTTGTATGTTGATATGAAATGTTTTCATTCTTTTTAAAAGCGAGGAATATTACATATTTATTCTTTGAAATATAAATTAATTTTTTGCAAACGATACGTAATAATTGTTAAATTTTCGAAATAAAATAAATGAAAATGTTATATACGAAATAACGTTAAATCTACTAAATTCCTTATTTTCTGAAAATAAATACGAAATTACCATTTATCATCATCATGACGTGCCTTCATAAAATGCAGACTAATTTATCTAGTTTTAGGAATACTTTTTCCAGGAAACGTTAAAAGTAATCATTAAACTAACATAATATAATTTTTTCCTGGGAAAAATAGCAAAAATAATGTCGTGTATTACTATTGGATCGCATTTACATTTAAATTGTATCATTTTGTTTGGAAAGTTGAATAGCTAAAAGTAAAAATGACTGCCATTTTTTACTTTATTTTTTTATAGCAAAGGTTAATGTAATACTTTCAGTATAATCTGCTATATGTAGATGAGTAGGGCGATTGCTATTACTTGCATACATTTCTAGGAATTAAATATATTCGTCAAAATATTTCAAAGTATTTCGCAAAGTTACGTTTTTTGTATCGAAAAGTTAGGAAAACATTTTATGGAGATTTTTGGTACTTTTCCATTTCTTGTACACAGGATATTTAAAGTGCCCTTCCTCCACACGGGGTATTATTCGTCGGACATTTTTGGCTGCATTTGCCATTTATAGGTCGGCAGTTATTTTGACGATGCCCGGGCCCGAATCTGGGACCTATCGTATGCGAGGCGAACGCCTTTACCGACATCCCTGTCGAGTGGTCGAATATGGAGGGGAATGTTTACCACATTTTGGGCATTTTCGGGTGTAAGAGGGCAAATAGAAACTGGCCATTTTGACAATTTTAACACGGCCTATGGGAAAGCCCTCTAACTTCTATAGAAGGGCCTGGATACAATCGGACTTCTATTTTTAAAAATTAAAGCTGATATTAGAATGGGAGGAAATTATAATATACCGATGGAGTGCTGACCAGTGGAGAAGGGATCAATTGGTATAAAATAAATGTTTATACATAAAAAAGAAACAATCACCGTTATTAAGGGTACACCCGTGCAACGCCGCGTTTATAAAGCTAGTATTAATAAATGCGTAGAATATTTTTTTTTATCGGAATTGAAGGTTAAAATGGCCATTTACTCATAAGTTTTCTTGTAGAAAAGTTTTCGCCTTGGGTGCAAAGGCTGTCCCTTGGTTTAGCTTTCATACAAAAAAAAATAGTTTAAAAAAATTCAAAACCCCTAAACTGGTTTTAAACAAACTGAAAATTGTACCTAAATACTGAAACCAAAAGTTTAATAAATAAAAATCGCCAAGAAATCGCATTGCGTGAATAGCGCGTTAATGAAATTGGTTTTTTCTGGCGGAAAAAGTGGGTTTGATCGCCAAAAAGGCGTTGTCTGGTCCGGAATTATTTATGTGACGTCCGGACAATGCATGTTTCTTCGTGTTTTTAATAATTGATACATGGAGATACAGTCGAGTTCGTATAAAGACATCCATATTTGAAGATGAGAAACTAAGTTGATGGTTAGGAAGGATGGCCAGTCCCATATTAAACATAGAGCCTAATTTTAGGGATCGCAATATCCATTAAAGTATTGCTTTAAAATGTATGCGTATATTCACCATGTGTGAAAAATATGAAGATCAAAAGAAATGGGAAGGAAAAATATTATCTGATTATTTATATTTTTAAGTTTTAAAATAGCAATAGCAATATTGCTTTAAAATGTATGGATATATTCACCATGTGTGAAAAATATGAACATCAAAAGAAATGGGAAGGAAAATATTATCTGATTATTTATATTTTTAAGTTTTAAAATAGCAATAGCAATATTGCTTTAAAATGTATGGATATATTCACCATGTGTGAAAAATATGAAGATCAAAAGAAACGAGAAGGAAAAATATTATCTGATTATTTATATTTTTAAGTTTTAAAATAGCAATAGCAATATTGCTTTAAAATGTATGGATATATTCACCATGTGTGAAAAATATGAACATCAAAAGAAATGGGAAGGAAAAATATTATCTGATTATTTATATTATTAAGTTTTAAAATAGCAATAGCAATATTGCTTTAAAATGTATGGATATATTCACCATGTGTGAAAAATATGAACATCAAAAGAAATGGGAAGGAAAAATATTATCTGATTATTTATATTTTAAGTTTTAAAAAGCATAGCAAATGTGGTATATTAATGTGCATGATCGGAAGGATATACTTAATTCTTTTCAACAACTAAAAATAATATAATTTTTCTTTTTTCTCCTCGGCACAACATCCCGTAAGTGGGCCAAGACCTGCCGTGCCCATTCCAGCTTTCTGACCAAGGGCTCTGGGGTGCTAGGCAAATGTCCCGGTAAGGTGGTCAGACTCACGCGGAACCCCCAGTGTTTAGTTCCCAAGCATGCTTGGTACTCATTTTATCGACCCACATAAGAGATGAAAGGCTGAGTCAACCTCGCCCAATCCGGGACTCGATCCCCGGACCTGTGGCGTGGCAATGCGAAGCACTACCACTAAGCCACTGGGCCTCCTAAAATATTAATAAGCAGAGAAAATTTTCTTTAATATATGTTTTGTTGATAAAATTATTTTTATACCTGGTGTTTTGCAAGTAATTTTGAAATAATTGCCTTTAACATTTGCTGAGGGCTCGGTCAATTTTCTGTGATTTGTGGTTTTGAGCGGTAAAAATACACATTTTTGTTATTAACAGTGCATTCTAGGTGTTGTTTAAATCCAAGATGACTTGAAAAATCTTACAACACAATTAAAAAAATCAGCTGCATCGGTATCTGTATTTTTGGAAAGATTGATCACTCCAGTTTATAATAGGAAAGTTTTAAGAAAAATCGTAAAATAAAGTTGGTGAAGTGAATTCTACAGTCTCGGGTATAATTCACATCAAAAATTAATTCACATCCATCCTAGGACAACATCAATCCTAGGACAACAAAACAAATCGGAAATAAACAGCCGTTAGGCTTAGTATCAAAAAGACAAAATAAAATATCACTAATATTATATTTTTCGCCTTCCAAGCTAAACTATGCTTGCCAGAATAGCAACCCGCTTTCATCAGAGACAGCAGAGCGGATCGCTAATGGCCTAAAGGACATTACATTGTCGCCAGGGCCGGCTTTCTAAATAGGCTAAGTAGGCTGTAGCCTAGAGCGGCAAATTTTTTGGGGCGGCAAATTTTACGACCAATTAAAGCAGCATTCAGCATAAAAATATTATTATAAAGATACGAATATTTTTAAGAAAGAAAACAAATAATCTATATTAATGTGTAAACCGTAAACGTATATTTAATACTAATATTTCGTAGCAAACATGGTAGCTGCGAGGGCAATTGCACCCCTCCTCCCGGATTTCGAAGTTGAAAGAAATATAGTCGAACAGTTTTTTAAAAAATCGCCTATTTCGCTTTCGATTTAGCGTGCAAAGGTACATAGATGATTCTAATATGTGTATCTATTTTAAATTAAATAGCACATACCACCCTATTTTGCAGCTAACCAGCTACCTTTCCCCGAAGAGGCAGAATATTGAGACAGGGGCGGAAAATCAATCGTAGTCTACAAGCGGCAAATCTTTAAATTTGGCCCTGATTGCCGCGGAAGGTGGGAGGAAGCGTCCGACAAAACTACGAGTTGTCGTGACTTTACTGAACCCATTAGCAGCAATTCGAAATAGAGTGACTCTAAACATGCGTGCCAACTGCACAGTAGTACCATCATTAAAATCTCTCACGACAGGTAAAAAAAACGAAAAACGTTCATCAAAACGCCCCATGCCCATTGTAGTTTCATGATAAGCGTGATTTTTAGCCACTGGGAAGTGAAGACTAATGATGTATACAAGGACTGGAACTTATACTTTTATGATTCCGATGCTAATGGATTTGAAATGGAGGGAGTAGTTGCAAAAATACCATTCTCCGAAGTGTAACTAAGGTATAGAGTCCGGCGCGTTCATTGGCGACTTCGTCTAATTGAATTTACCATTAACAAAAGTCGCCAATGAATGGGTCGGACCTTATATCTTAGTTGCACTTTGGAAAATGGGAGTTTTGTAATTACACGTTATAAATGGAGTTGAGACAACTTTATTGTCAGCAAACCTGCCTGATGGCCACACCTTAAGAGTAGTGGTCACAAGTCAGACTTTAGACCCCTATGCATTATTTTTAATGTCTCAATAGTGTCAAACAAGTGTATTAAAACAGAAAAAAACATCACCAGGTAATAGAATACTAAAGACATAACAAATTTGAAGAGAGGAATCTAGTGAAAATATCATCCAATAATTTCCAAAGATTTTAATTTTTTTAGACTTGTGTAAAGATATAATTCTGCGAAGAACCTGCGAAGTTAACTTCCGTGGCATGAAAGTATGAAACCTCAATAACAAGTGCAAGAAAATATGCTTATTTAATTTTAATTAGGAAAAATCATTGCTACCAACTTTTTTTCTTTCATTGTGTTTGTTTCTAACAGGGCTGCACTTTAACAAAGACTTTTGAACACTCGGCAAGTTCTTCAGAATTGAGACTTTTTGTGCTATGCTATATGATATGAAGACTATTTTTTGCTATCAATATAAAAGCTCAGAAATCCAAAAGAATGCCTTAAAAATTCATAAATAAGAAGAAATTTTTTTTATAATAGTGATATAATTTCGTGACAACCATTTGAAGCATCAAATTGCAAAACTCACATTCTACAAAGTATAACTATAACATAAGGTTCGCTGGTTAATAATTCCATCGGAAAATGAGCGTTTAATAATTGCCTGTCTTGTGCTTGTAGTGCAGCAAATGTAAGCGATGAGCTAATTTTAAAAAAAATAAAGCAATTGTGCAACACAACACCAAGCAATGAAGAATGGAACAAACTTGCTTGGCGATTTCGTTCGATTGAATTTATGATCGCCAAAATTCGCCGATGAACGTGCAGTACCCTCTATCTTAGTTATACTTTGGAGAAAGTGAAGTCGTGCAATTATAAGTCATCTTTGTCTCAAAATTACATTCCGAGGACTCGTTCAGCGACAACTGCTTTTACAAACCGATTCTTCTTCTCAAAAAGAAAGAAAAAAGGGAAGTTACGGGGGTGACTAACCGAGAACAACGCAATCTCTTCATCTATCTCCAGATACGTACTCTCGAACACAAAAAGGGAAGGGGGGGAGGGTACGTTCCAACCAACCGCAAGTCGGATTGATTACGACGATAATGATATTTTCCCCTCATAACAACCCCCCCCCCCCCCCTCCCCTCCAGACAAAAAAGAATAACCGTCACGATTACACAAAAATCTTATTATTTTTTCCCCCATGCACAACAATATGGGGCAGGACGAAAAATAAGTTACACCAGACGATAATTTGGGTTCTTGTACGTTAAACGTACCCCCCCCCCCTTTTTACGGTACACAATCAAGACTGACAGGTACCGCCACTTCTAGAAGGGGGGGGGGGTATTTTTTTTGGTAGAAAATTGGGGAAAATGTTCGTTTTTATTTGCTTCTCCTTTAAAGGGGAAGGCATTTAATGTATTGCTTATTTTTAGAGAGTAGATATAGTTTCGTTTAGATTGAACCTATTTCTGTAAAGAGCGTAAGGTTTATGGATGTACGTAATTAAAGCTCTAATGTATTTTTTCTGCAGTGGTATATATAGTTAACAGTACTAAATCAATTTTCATCCAACACTCATATTAAAAATTTTGTATATAGTTTTAATTGTCAATTTCTTTTTACACCTTTACTCGTTAAAATTTAAATATAACTAATTTTGTGACTAAATATACAGATATAGTTTTGTGGACAGTAATTAAAGTAACGTACACTTTTTAAAAAAATATTACAAATTTAATAATACTGTAGGAGAGTTTAATTTGCAGATTGTTTTTAATATTTTTCTTTTAATGTATACTATATTGGGATAAATTAAATAGAAACTCGGTTTTCCATTGTATATTTGAAGATATGAAAAATAATTTTTTGGGTACTATGCCTCCTTAATATGTCGTAGGTTTAAATTTTGAAAATCAAAAGTTTCTACATTGTTCACTGACGTAGGAAGACGCCATAACAACCTTGGCGATCCGCGTCCACCTAGGTTATTTTTCTGGTGAACACACATCGATTCGCAATGTCCTAGAGGGCATAAAAAGCGACACTAAATTGCCTCGGGTGGTGAAAGGCAGCATTCGCCAATTTTATCCAAAAAACATACATAATGTAAATAACAACCAGTTATTTCCTCTCCATTCCTAGTTGTTGAGCCGCCATCTGCTGTTGATTCTTGAAGGGGTCAAGAGATGTTTTTCGCCGCCAGATGGCGTTCCTATTATCGTCTGCGTCAAAAGAAGTGGTTGTATTCCTTTCAATTTGTGAAGAAGAGTGTGAATATTCGGGAAAGTTGTTTACCCGAAGTCCATGTTATACCTGGTTCGCTTTTTGGCTTTTTTCTTCTATTATTATTATTAGATTGTATGGGAAGTTGAGGTAAAGCAACACAATTGGCTATTTGGAACTGTTGGAGGTTTTTATGATAAGTTGGGGGTTGGCTATTTATTAAAGAGGAATGGGCGCGCTGGACCGCGGGTCTTTAAACTGAAGTGCCTCAGTGTTAATCCAATAGCGAAAAAACTATTTTCTCTGCCACATTTCTCCGGCTGTATTGGATATTTTTACAAACGGTTTTTTTTTTAAATAATAAATGTAGATACTTTCAGGTCTGTATCTTCCCACTTTTTGAAATGGCTTCGAATATTTTGTGTAAAATTATTTATTGAAAATTTAAAAAAATATTCGAACCTATTTCAAAAATTGGGAAGGTCGGGACCTGTAAGTCAGCTACATTTATCACATAAAAATGCGCTTGTAAAAATATTAAATACAGCCGGAGAAATGTGGCAGAGAAAATATTTTTTTCGCCATAGGTTTAACACTGATGCACTTTGCTTTGGAGACCCCCGGTACAGTGCGCCCATTCCCCCTTAACGTTGGCTTGAAGCTAAAATGTTATAGTGGAGTTACAAGGTCGTGAACAGGATACATTAATCTTGAGTCACAGTCAGATTAAGGAAGACTAGAATCTATGCTGTGGGTTCTGTCCTCGGCGGTGCTCGCAATTCTGATGGTTGCTGGGTCGGCGCTTGTATTCGACTAAAGACCGCCGTGTTGCTAATGGTGGCTGGGGCACGTTAAATATGTCGTGGTCACAAAGTCCTCCATGTTCCCATACCAAATTAATACCTCTGGGGGTACCAGATCAGGGGGTTATCGGTCTTTGATCTGGATCAAAATTCCGATATGTGAGTGAGAATGGATGTGTGAAAGGGACCTTCCTGTAAAACGGATGTGTCATGCTGCGAGCAAAAGTCGGACTTCCTCCCTTGTGGCGCTCAATAAAAACGGAAGGCGCCCCACTTCGCCTTAAAATCGGGTAGTTCTCTACTCCGGGCTCGGTTACAGAGTGGCATTAGAAACAACAACAGAATCTATGCTAAAAGGAGCAACTCAAGTTTTAAGCCGATTCTTAATAAATGTGAACAAATTTGACTATTAATTGTTAACTTAAACAGTTAATTATTAATTTCTTGAATTTCTTAAGTAGGAGAAATTGTCGAACATTATATAGGTATCAACTTGATAATAGGGCCAGCTTACGGATTCTTGTGATACGCTTGTAATTACTGGTAAATATGATAGAAAAGTTTTTCATCAACGTGGAATATTTGTTTAATATCTCATCGGTCAATGTATTTTTACCGCATTTAGAGAAAGTGCAACAGAAGCATTAGACTACCAAAAGTCGATTTTTCATGCTTGTTTAAAACTTTAATAAAATTGAATTTGCTCTCCTCAAAATTCTCTACGACATAAACAAAAAAGGTCATGTGTTTAATGAGTCAAATTGATGCTTTGTTTGTGTTTGGGTTATCGAGGCGGGTAAACTGTTAAGGGTTAGTTTTGATTATCGTCGCCCTAGAGCTACACGAGCTATTGGTGACGGGCGTCATAATTTAGAACGACAGTCTAGTGACGAGCCGACACCTGAGTAGGCACCTAAATCAACTTTAAGGGCGACATCGTACGCAGCGTTGGGAAGAATATTTAATATGCACTTAATCTACACTGGGTATTATTCGTCGAACTTCTTAACTGCCGTTTATAGGTCGCAGTTATTTTGGCGATGCCCGGACCCAAACCTAGGACCTTCCGCATGCAAAGCGAACACCTTAGGTGGACTATTAAGAAAAAAAAAAGACTAAATATTTAAGATTTTTTGTTTGTAAAATTCTTTGTCTTCAATTTTACAAGAAAAAATCTTAAATAATTTTTTAACAGCTCCCCCTCCCCCACAACCTAAACACAAACAAAACCACTTCACAACACTTCAGCCACAAACAACACATTCGTGACTTTCCCAAACACCTTGGGCAATAAGCGCAGGTGGCTCGACAGGTAGCTCAAAGCCGCCTACCTGTCTGTCGGGTTCGTGTTTTTTAAGTGGACAACATTAGCGGGCTCTTCGTTTGGGGCAGGTGAACAAACACGATTTTCAGTCGGCAGGTGGATATTAGGGATTGTGTCATTCAGTTAATAGTTTTTAAGTGGATAGCGTCAATGAATTTTAGGTTGAATTATCGTCGCACTATAGTTAAACTCATAGTTTCCTTGGACAAAAGCCAAGACCACGGGCGGAGCTATAAAACGCGCGGACCAATTAAATGAAGACAAAATAAAACGGCTGAAATTTCCTCTTCATCTGATTGCTCCGCGCGTTTTATAGCTCCGCCCATGGTCGTGGCTTCTGTGCTAGGAAACTACGAGTTTAACTATAGAGCTGAACGGTGGGCTATTGGAGATGGGTGTCGTAATTTAGAACCACAGTCAAGTGACGACACTTGAGTAGGCACCAAACGCATATTTTAAGGACGACATCATACACGGCGTCGGGACACATTAAGCTATTCAATCTAGACCTCAATTTCATTCATAAAGAACTGTTATCATTCAAGACCTAAAACATGCCCATTACATTTATCCTTAAAACCGTCCCAATTTTAAATCTTGCAATACAAATGAAAACTTATCCCAAATCACACAACTTTAAAGGCCCAATTCTTACTGAAATTCTGCTGACAATCTTTATACATTAAAATAAACTACTTTGATAAAAATTAATAGTTTAACCAATTCAAATCTTAACCATGGTTGAGAATAACTTCAAATTTAAACTATGGTTAAAAATAACCTTAAAAGACGTTCAAATCCAACAATCTAAACTAAAATATCAACCAAAAAGTTGGATCCGTTCTTACCAAATTTTCTGTTCCAACATTTTTTTACCAAAATATCAAATGAAATAGTATTGAATTTATTTAATTTTAGTTTAACTCTATAACTAAAATACAAATGAAATACATTAAAATTTGTCATAGATATTAATTAACATTACTAAATTTTAATCAAATCATTTTAATCCACCACTTATTTTAACTAAAAAAATTCAAAAACAATCAAATCCCAACCGAAAAAAACGGGCCCCAAAAATTACTCCAATACAGTTTATAATGAGGACCCGTTACGTCAAGAGCAGCATTCACGATAACAGGTCCTTCCGTTCTTATTTGCGAAATTTATTTATCCCGTTATCCGGGGTGAGTAATTATCGTCTGCGAATTCGAATCGAGATAAAGTTCCAAAGAGAACATGGCGGTGTTTCGAGATTTGATACGGAATTTCGAACGCTGTTCACGTTCGGTATATACGGGGATTCGAATGAAGTTGTGGTTTTTAATTAGTTCGGGAAAAGTTGAAAAAGGAAAAGTTTTGTTGTTTTTGTGTTATTTGGGTCGCGACGTGGTTGTTTCTGTTTTACCGTTTCCGTAAATAGTACGGCTATTGAAATTTATTCGTCGAATATTTTTTAGGTGGTTGTAAATGCTATGAATTAGTGGTTTTGTACAAAGTGTGTTCCGTTTAAAATTTCTGAACGAAAGATAGCACAGTGTTCCTGAATTTAAAATATATAAAAAAAGAAACATATTTCTTGTTTTGCGTGGCAACAGCCCCAGCTGTATTGTTTTCATACTTGGTCCTTCCGTATACTCCTGGCCAACCTAAGTTGGGTAAATAGAAATATGCTATGAAGAAGATCCTTCCGCGGATGTAAAGAGTTCCATAAATTATTTGCGAATCCATCTAGAAAACTCGTTTAAAACATTAATTTCGTTTAAGGTCTAACAGATTTGAATATTATTTGAGAAAATTTGGCAATTTTATTGGAATAAAAAGTGTATTTTGGTTAAATTGTATTCAGATCATTTTGTTTCAATGGGCGAGGCTGCGATATGATTTATTGTCCTGTATCATAGTACCGCGCTTTTCCCCCTGCCTTTTTACTCTTTGTTTTTACCCAAGTTAGGTTGGCCACAAGTGTAGTTACATTTATTTTGGTATTCGCAAAAGTGAGTTTTCTAAGATTCGAACATATGGTTTATGTTTTCGAATGTTGTGTAGTAGTACAAACTGTTCTTTCTCTAGCACTATAGCTTTTCTCGTTTTCGTGAATCACGTTAAATAGCTGTCCCACAATATCGCTTAATTTCTCCGCCTAAGACAAAATATCATCGACACCGATGTTTTCCAACAAATTTGATGTTTTGCCTACTTGAAGTTTAATAGAATTAAAACTTGTAAGTTTAATTTTTTTTTTGCAGTCGGAACAAACACGAAAGTTGCACGTAAAGAACTGTAAATAGTCGAAAAACTCGCATTGAGAAAAAAATGAGTGTAAAAAATACATTTACGTTTTTCAAATGGCATTTCATTCGAAAACATGGTAGTTCCGTTCTAAAACCCTAGAGCAACTAAATTTCCATAACGGAAATAAGCAATTCAAGCAATCATAATATAACTGAAAAAACTCATAGAAAAAAAATTAGGCTTCAATAACAATCAACATTCTGGAACTGAAATTGTGATTGCTGATCTCCGACCTAAAGATATATTACCGTATATCAGCAGGACATCTAAGCTCAAATAATTATTCGATTCACAAAACCGCAAAAATGTTTTCTAGGAATTCATAATGAAGCAAGAGATTTTGTGTACAACATTTGAGTAACTGTGCAATGCACGGATTTTTAAGTATACAGGTGAAATGGAAAAATTTTAGAGCAATAGTAACAAAATCCATTTACTTTTATTCACAAATTTTATAAATTCAATCCGTTATATGTATTTAGTCATTATGCTAACTGAAATAATTTTTCGCATCTTCAAAATTAATTCAGTTCCAAAACCATAGATAGCTTAGCAATTAAAAGCGTGGTAGATATTTTAATTTATTTTAATAATAAATATGCGGATTGTCGGTTTCTGCAATATGTAAAAACATAATTTTAACTTTGATAATAAGATATCACTCAATACTTTTAAATCTATTTTTTAGAATAAAAATAACTTTCGATAAATCAACCGCATAATGCGCCCTATCGGAGATGTTTTGTTTGTTTTTTGGTACAGATTTGTCCTCTATTCAAGTCGAACTCTTAAATATTCCAGAATCAATAGTTTAGTTTGAATTATCGTCGCACTAGAGCTACACGAGGGCTATTGGTGACGGGCGTCGTATTTTAGAACCACAGTCAAGTGACGAGCCGACACCTGAGTAGGCACCCAACGCAACCGTTAAGGGCGACATCGTACGCAGCGTTAGGACTTAAGGATATTTAAAGTACACTCCCGCCACACGGGGTATTATTCGTCGGACATTTTTGTCTGCACGGGCCGTTTATAGGTCGGCAGTTATTTTGGCGATGCCCGGACCCGAACCTGGGATCTTCCGCATGCTAGGCGAATGCCTAACTGACTCTACTAACGATGAGTCGTGACAACTCGCCAGCGTTATGGCAACCTGCACTCATCAAGATAATTAGCTTAGTTAACGGAGTGTGGATCGCTATGATCCAGGACAAAAAATGCCCTTGACGTTGAAAGGAAGCATTCGACAACACTACTTAGTTTAGTTTGAATTATCGTTCGCAAACTAGAGCTACAAGCGAAAGCTATTGGCGACGGTGTCATTTTTAAGAACCACGTCAAGTGCACGAGCCGGACACCTGAGTAGGACACGCAATCTAATCGTTAACGGACGACATACGTACAGACAGCGTTAGGACTTTGAAGGATTTTAACGTGGCACTTCCCAGTTCAACACGGGTGATAAATACACGGACAAATTTTGGGCCACGGACACGTTGTATAGGTTACGGCAGCTATTTTTGGCAATGCCCTAGACCGAACACTGGAGATTCTTTTCGCATGTAGGCGGATGCCTAACCGACTGGGCTCCCCAGCCCCCTCGACAACACTACGATTGTCGCGAATTGTGCATGTTTCAGCCCAAATCCACATTGAGTCAATTTTATTCCAAACTCTTACAACTGAAGTTCCTAATTGTAACACAATCCCTGCAAACCCTAGGAGAGGGCCAAATTACTAAACCCGAGAAAATTCCCAAACAAGCCTATCCCCCTTAAAACCCCCCGAAGGGCCTTAAACCTCCATATAAAACGATTTCCCACCACCACAATTACATATCTCCCCCCCCCTAATACGTTCCAAAGCGCCCCCCTCTAAACATCTGGCAGGGCCCTTTTCAGCCTAACCGACAATGGAGCTTTTCACGGCAACAAAGATCGAAAGAATTTCCATCCAGGGACGTCGTTTGAAAAGACGCAATAGCGACGCTAAAAAGGGATCCTATGGAGTTCAGAAGAAGATGTAGATGCTGAAGTGCGAAGACTAATACAGAAACCGGTTGGCCAAGTGAAGCCATCGATTGCTCTGTAGTAAGCCCAGACAGGTGCTTTCGGCGAAGTATTTGGCGCTATTCTACAGTGGAGTTTGTATAGCTCTTTGAGGGATAAAGAAGCATAAACCCATAGATATCATAGTTAAAGTAATAGATTGGCAGATCACGTGACCTCCAATGCTAACGACGGGACGCGCATGGAGGCCAAAATAAGAGGGCAACATGGCCAGTGTTGCTGCCACTCTAAGGAGAAAAATACTACGAAAAAATACCATTTAATTCTAAAATTACAAATAAATACTAGAAAAGGATTTGAAGTCACTAAAAAAATACCAAAATGCAGCTAGTATTTTTACGATATTTTTTTGTAATTTTAGAAATGGTATATTTTTGTGGTATTTTTCTCCTTAAAATGGCAGCAACACTGACCATTTTGCCCTCTTATTTTGTCCTCCATGCGCGTCCCGTCGTTAGCATTGGAGGTCACGTGATCTGCCAATCTAATACTTTAACTATGATATCTATGCATAAACCTGTTAACTGATTATCAGTTTTTCCAACAATATACATTTTTTTAAAAAAGAAATTTTAAATTTTATGGTTTTACTAAGTTTTAAAATTTGAAGCAAGTAGGATTCGTTTATAATCACCTGAAACAGAAATCGAATTTGTGAAAATTACAAAAATTAAATTGTTATTTGAAAATTAACATTTTATTCTCATGCAGTGGAAACAAGTTTACACATTATTTAATTTGCTTATCCCTCAGAGGATTAGGCTCACTATATCGACTTGGCGACTTTGACGCTCTAATATAAACTATAACTACAACGTATTTTTCGTACCTGTGAGGGAAATTACTAGCATCTTACATTAATTCAGATCGCGTGCTACAGCCTACAACTGCGCAAACGTTCATTTTTTTTAAAAAAAATATTTAATTACCGTTTTTCTTGGAATAAAATGATGCGTTTTAGCATGAACTAAACATTGAGTGAGTTGTTAATATCTGGGCTTACTAGGATTGCTTGGCGACTTTCTGATGGCTTTTCACTTTGTTTTGCGCCAAGCATCTCCATCTTCTCAGCTAAGGGACGAATTTTTTGGCGTTCTAAGTTCGGGTGTTGCTAAGGGATGGAGTTATTTGTTGTTTGGTGAGTGGCAATGGGATGTTTTTTTGGGGGGGGGGGGGGTGAAGTGACTTTTGGAGGATATTTGGTCATTTTGGGTCATTGAGCTAGAAGAAAAGTGGAGTGAGGTGTGTGATTCACTGAACAGGGCAGCTTACGAGCCGGTTCAATAACGAAGCGCGGAGGAATACACGGCACTGCAGCAGAAACGAACCGGGCAGAAAACCTAGAAACTTGCCTATTTCGCTATTGGGTTCATCTTCGCTGGTTCTTAGTTAGTGATCCACATGGTTATTTCTTAAAAAAAGTTGGCATTTAAAGTTAAAGAAAGCGAATTTCTTTCGAACTAAAAATGTTAAAATACATTTAGGAGCCCAAGTCAATATGATAGAAGGGTCTCATACAAGCATTGCATACAAGTGTAGGGAAAATAGTCCTTTTCTGCCCTGTTCGCTCAAAAGGGTGTGAGTGGGTTTTCGGCTCGCTGACACCTCACTCCAGTTTCCCTTCTAGCTCAATGTTTTGGGTGGATTAACCTTACACGCAGCATTTCTTCAAGGGGTAGATAAATATCGTCACGCTAGAGCTACACGAGAGCCGTTGGTGACGGATGTCGAAATTTAGAACCGTCGTCAAATGACGAGCCGACACCTGAGTAGGCACCCAACTCCACTTCCAAGAGTGACATCGAACTCAGCACCGGGATTTTGTAGCGTATTTCACAAATACACTCTCACTTCACGGATAATAATTCGTCATTTTTTTTGGGTTACACAAACTATTTATAAGTCGGCAGTTATAACAATGCTAGCGCCCGAACCTGGGACGTGGGCCGTAGTTAGCCTAGTGGTCAGCGTCTCGGTCTCGGGATCGGAAGGTCCTGCGATCGAGTCCCGGTACCACTGAAGACCTACCGAGTATATGCGGAGTACGTGCTCGTTAAATCTGTTGGGTCCGAAAGTCCTCTAAGTTCCCATACCAAATCAATACCTCTGGGGGTGACAAGCCAATTCTGGGGATCCTCTAGTTGGCCTCTGTCTCTAAAAATTAGATGGATTCACTTATGTGTGTGTGTTGTCTGTTGTGTCTGTCTTACTTGACGAAGGTTTATGAGCGGGTCGCTGACCAAGCACACAAACCTGAATATATATGTCTACCAACCAAATCAGATGTCGATTTTATTATTTGACAGGGGCAGACAATTTCGAGGTATATACTGGTGGCCGTGTTGGTAGAAGTTATGTAAAAAGATGCTTTAGGTGGGAGGTGGCACCACAGATCCGTCTAAATTTGTTAACAATGACCTCTCCGTGGCGGCCCGTCCGTGGCCGAGTGGTTAAGGCATCAGCCTAGAGATTCAACCTTCTCAGGAGTGCGGGGGTTCGAATCCCACCTACTGCCAGTCATCCTATAAATCGGATCCGTGCTGGAAATAGTAAAAAAAATCCTCATCACGGATGCGCCCGAGTACACAAGGACAGGCGTGCTCGTTAAATCTGTGGAGTCCAAAGTCCCGACGGCGTTAGCGTACGATGTCGCTCGAAGTTCCGTTGGGTGCCCACTCAGGTGTCGTCCTCATCACTTGACCAGGGTTCTAAATTACGAGGCTTTATTGGCTGTGTTAAAGCTCCTGAAGGATGCTAGAAATAGACAGCCGGAAACGATTACCTTACTTACTCTCCGTGGCTGAGTGGTTAAGGCTTTCAATTTGAGATTGAACTTTCTCTGAGTTCAAACAACACCTCCTGTAAACAAGACCTCTGCTTGCGTTGTCATTATACGTGTATAGTCTGGCTGCCACAACTTGGCATCCCAAATACTTTGATTGTGGAACAGTCCACTTCGAAAAAAAGAAGGAAGGTTTTGGGCAAGAGTTACTATGTTTGGCGATTCATTGCTTTTATGGGCGCATATTTCTTTAAGGTTTAGAAACAGATTATCAATTGAAGGGTAGATCGAACTTGCATCGGGTTCACTCTTATATCGATTAATGATCAAGTTAAGATAACAAAGAAATACACGTATAATCGCTACCCGCTACCAGCAATCAACAACAATCCTCTATCGCCGATAACTGATGTGTAGTTCTAGTGTGATACACTATTATTGATACACTCTGTGATACACTACGTCTTGAGCTGGCAACCCTGCCTCCTTCGGCTTAAAACTTAAATTCAAAGTGGAATCTTCCACAATCAAAATATTTGGGATGCCAAGTGTGGCAGCCAGACTATAACGTAGTGAGAGTAGTCCACTCTGACGAATCACCCCAAAAAGTTGGCGAATCATGTCTTGTCTTTACTTTTGAGATTGGTTAGATTGGACTACTTCAATCACGTCATTATTTGAGTGCAAATGCCTTCTCTAAAGAAGGTGTTGGTTCAAATCCTACCCTCTTCCATTAACAAAAAACAAATTTTCCATTATTAATCACTGAGGTTCCCGGGTACACAAGGGACAAACGTGCTCGTTAAATCAGTCCGAATTCCCGACGGGCGGGAGCCGGGGATAGCCTAGTGGTTAAGGTCTCGGAATTGGAGTGGTTAAGGTTCTCGGAATCGGAAGGTCCAGCGATCGAGACCCGATACCACTGAAGATCCACCGAGTATATGCGGAGTACGTGCTCGTTAAATCTGTGGGTCCGAAAGTCCTGTGGGCGGTCATGGCGCAGTTTCCCACGGATTCAGGTCCCTGGAGACTATTTCCCTCCCCTTCAGGGACATGTCTAAATTATGGAGGTGGCGATAGATGGCAGCAACTGTCTTGTATGTGTGTGTCTGTCTTACTTGACGAAGGTTTATAAGGGGATTTCTGACCAAGCACACAAACCTGAATATATGTCTACCAACCAACCAGTTATTTCCCGGCGTTATTGGAAGGTGTCTTTCAAAACGTCCTCTGTTTGGGTGCAGTCAGGTGTCGACTTCGTCACTTGATCACGGCCGATAACTCCAACACTCTCCAACCTACCCTGTTTTTATGTTTTAGTTTTTGGCATTGTTTAAAACGAAAATGTTCTATGTTGTCAGTTGAAAAATGTATCTGAAGACATACCGAGTATATGCGGAGTACGTGCTCGTTAAATCTGTTGGGTCCGAAAGTCCTCTAAGTTCCCATACCAAATCAATACCTCTGGGGGTGACAAGCGCCAATTCTGGGGATCCTCTAGTTGGCCTCTGTCTCTAAAAATTAGTTGGATCTACTTATGTTTGTGTGTTGTCTGATGTGTCTGTCTTACTTGACGAAGGTTTATAAGCGGGTCGCTGACCAAGCACACAAACCTGAATATATATGTCTACCAACCAACCAACCAACCTGGGACGTTTCGCATGCAAGGCAAGTCTTACCAATTGGGCTCCCCAAGCTTTCTTCTTCAAGGGGCAAATTGCGCGGTTTTATTAACCGTTTAAGAACAGAGACCATCTTAGCAGTGCGGTTCTTGAACGGTTAATGCTGTGATGAAATATTACTTTTAAACTATTAAAAAACTCCTTGGCGCAACAGCCCATTACTGGCCGAGGCCTGCCATGCCCACTTCAGATTTCGTGACTTAGGGCTCTGGGGTGCAGAGTATACGTCTCGGTAAGGTGGTCAGCCTCACGCGAAACCCCCAGTGTTTAGTTCCCACAAGCATGCTTGGTATCCATTTTATCGACCCACTCAAGGGATGGGTCAACCTCTCCCAATCCGCGATTCGATCCCCGGACCTGTGGTGTGGCAATGCGAAGCACTACCACTAAGCCACTGGGCCTCTTTAAAACTATTAGTGTAACTTATTTCTTACCCACTTTTTCTTTCACATTAAAAAGGAAACAATTATGTTCCTAATAAGTTTTCTTTCCCACTTTATACCCACTTGATAATCACCATTATTTTTTTTTAATCCAGAAAAATATTAAATAGTAGGTTACGGTATGCAAAGCTTCGAAATTTTAAGACTCGAAAAGTAATTAAAAACACTGAAAAGCAATAAGTAACTGCAACCAGGCCAACAACAAAGTGATTGTACGATTGTTCAAAACGGTTAAGAAGCTTAAAATCTCAACTCGTACAAAAATCGAAAAGTTTATTAAATGCCAAACGCCATGCGCCGTCCGATATCAACGTTTATAAGCCAAACAAATTTAGAAGCCGCTAATGTCGCTTGTCACTTAGCAAAGGCGATAAGCGGGAGGAAATCCAGATTTCCGCGTTGATAGCGAAAGTCATTGAGACAAGTTGGTCAAGTGTCTTGCTTAAACGCTTTTGACTTAGTTTTTGTTCATGTAAAGCTTCAAAATGACCGATTAGGTACGTTTCTTAATTTTTCAGAGCTAGAATCAGGGCCGGATTTAGATTTTATGTGCCCGTGGTTTTTTGTCGCCCCCTCTTCACACCATCGCAAAGGAGGGAGAAATTCGACCTCAGAAAGGTCTTTGTGAAGATAATTTGTATTTTAATTCACATCGTGAAATAAAATTAATTAAATAAAATAATGAGAGAATCAACTGTTTCTAAATTTTGGTATATAAGCTATAAATAAATAGGACAACGAGTTATTAAAATTAGTTTATTAAACCATTTAATACTTCATTATAAACTTAGAGATACACATATACACTATATTTTACTCAAGTTAAAACGGATATTAATATACAAGACTTAAATGTTTCTCTAATAAATCATAAATTTATACGAAATTGGTTAAAAAACAGAATTTAAACGAAATTGGATTTAATCTATATTATTGGATTGTAGTCTAACATTTTATGGAATTTTCTGACAAGAAAAATGCGGAATTATTTGCACCCTCATCATGGTGCGCCCCTAGCCGGGCTATGTAAATCCAGCCCTGCTACACTCTTAAACAACGAGCGGTTTTAACTCAGTCTGAGTTATTCCACTCTTTCCGTGCCGAAAAGCACTTCTCCTATAGGAGTGATTTTACTCTTTTTCGGAGTGGGTAAAAGAAATAAAAGAAAACCAATCTGCGTCCTACACTCTTAAAACGAGCGGTTTAACTCATCTGAGTTAATTCCCACTCCTTTTCGGTGCCGAAAATGCACTTCTCCTATAGGAGTGAATTTCACTCTTTTGTTTTAAGAGTGTAGAATAGTTATCTCCATTCCAGTCATGTAATTCCCTCCTCTGGATGATAAGATTTCCCATTTTTCTTAAACTTTTATGCATTTATTTAAAACCTTTTATAAGTGTCGTTTTTAACGTACCCTAAGTGCAAACGAAAAACTTTAAACCTTATTGTCACTACGAACGTTCTTCCACTAAGCTCTTCAAAAATCCCAATCCCTTACAACATCTCACAATTCCCGGACTTTCATAAACATCGTAAGTATCTTACCAGACCAAAGACGGGAAATGAAACGGTCCATTTTTTTTTATAAAGTTCTAACTTTCCATTATGCATCAATAATCCTCCATTTATTTACATTTTAACAAAATTAAACCCAGTTGAAGAGTACAGGGGAAAAAACGCTTAATTTCGTAGAAAACTTTCCTCGTCAGGCATCTTTGGCGATGATAGCGAGTAATCGCCAAGCTGATGTAAAGGAAACCAGTTTCTCACTTTCTTGTGCATCTTCTCTCACTGCAACCCTGAAATTCAGTTCCGCGTTTTATTCAAAAGACTGTGTTCATCATCATGTTAAGCTTTAAAAATAAAATACGATTGATTGAAAATCACGAATTTTTCTAAAAGAATTAAGAGAAATTTTAAGATTTGCAAATTAATTGAAAAGTCCTAAACCACGACTTTTCTACCTACCGAGATTCACGCGATGCACGATTCCGACGCTTGGACCAAGCGAAGAAGAAAGAAACCGGTTTCCTGCCGCCAAGCAGACACAATTACGGGACGACTCCTAATAAATCAAGCGGTTCTTCCCATGTACTCTTCAGTTGAGTAAATCTGATAAAACAATAGATTTTGCCGTTGATGTCCAAATTAACACATTTACTCTTTTCCAATTGACATTGCAACAACTTTTCGAATATCGCTGATAAAACCGTAGATACGGTATTTTTTCCGGTCAAGTGTGAAAGCTGCAACTGTCACTCTGTATCATACGTCACTGTAAGTGCACAAAAATTACCGGAACCTTGTGTGTGAAACGGAGCTATGTTGCAAATGATTGGGTTGTGATGAACTAATAAGCTGATAAGATAAAAAAAAAAAAGTTAGTTGTTTACTTTTTGATAAGAAATGTTCTCGTAGAATTAAGATTTCGAAAATATTTTTAATATAACAGTCCTTCATAAAGGACTTACTTTAAGCATAATATTGTTGAAATTTCTTAAATAATATATTTGACATTCTGTAGTCTAATCATGAGTTAGTTTTCAATGCAAAGAAGTTTTGAATGTAAAAAAAAAATTCCATCCTATATTAAAAAGCTTTTACCGTTAATAATTTAGTCGTATAATTATTTTGAATAAAGAAGTATGTTTACGTTTCTAAAAGCAGATTTTGAATGTTGTATTTGTTTCGTTCGTAAATATAATTCAGACTCGTGTTTCTGAATCATAACTGAAAGTTTCTACATTGTAAACGCTCTACATATATGTTAATAATTCATCATCTCACTATATATTTTAAAAAAATCTAAATAAGTACATCTTAAAATGAAGTCCAAAGAAAACTTTCAACAAGCAAAGAGCATAAATTATTAACCGCAATTAATATTTTACACAGATAATTTTTAGAAAACCGCCCCCTCCCCCAATAAATAATTCAAAACCCTCATTCCGCCATTAATACTTAATCACAATCAGTTATCGCATTGGCGGGGAACGAAACAACGCCAACGAGAGCCAAGCACGCCAACCAATCATAGATAAATTTAGTAGAGAGTAGAAGACTAATTATCAAAATTACTACATCAGCCAGAGGGTTGTAAATTATTCATGAAGATTCCGCTAGATTGTTAAAGGGTTAGGGGAAGAATATCTTCCCAATTTTAATCTGGCAACACACCCAAGGATTAGGAATTCAGACGATTTTGTCGCAGGTATAGGTAAAGAATGAAGGTTGTTCTTTTTTTCTTTTGGGTTTTAAGATGCTGGTGTTTTGGAGATAAAGGTGTTCTGTGTTAGAGATTGATAAAAGTGTAGCAGTAATTCGGTTTTAGGTTTACAGCTTTAGACGTTTTTTTTTCACCGTTTATTTTATTTTATAATCATTCAACACATACAGATTCAAATCAAAGTTTCACTTTTAAGAATGGGGTTGTTTCACGGAGGATCTTGCAATAGCTCTGCGGTTTTGTTTTCATGTCTCTCGCATTACTTTTGTTGATATTCGAAATTGAGTTTAAGAATAAGTTATTTGAGTTGTTATTTTTTAAAATTACAACTTCTTGCTGGGCTGTTGGTTGTTTTAATCATTTATAAAGGAAAACTTGCATTGAAAGAAGTTGGAATTTTAAAAAATTAACAACTAAAATATTCTCTTCGAAAACTCACTCCCGAATACCAAAACAACAGTAATTCGAGAGACATGAAAACAAAACCGCAGTGCTATTGCCAGATCCTCCGTGAAACAACCCCATAGGTATTCGATCGAACAGTAAATTGGCTTGTTTCAGATGACGTTACTCTTTCTAGTTTCTTCTTGCTCATTCGGCGATTTCATTGGTTGTTGCGGTTTAACTCTAAATGCGAGGTTTCTCTTCTATTGTGTTCTATTTTACACTACTTTACGATCAGCTTGTTTTTTTATTAACGCTATTTATAAAACTTTATCGGTTTGAATTTGATTAAATTTCAACCATGCAAAGCTGTACCAAAATGTCAATGTTGTTGGAAAACTTAGGTTTAGGTGATATTTTGTCTTATGCTGGGAAAATAAACTAATTTGTATGACGGCAATTTAACGTGATTTACGAACAGAGAAACGCTTTAGTTATACTGAAAGAAAAGTTAGTACAAAACATTCGTTTCAGTTTGAACGCATTATCGGTAAGAAAGGTTTCGGTAAGAAAGCATTATATCGTCTAAAACAAATGTAATTCCAGAATTACCAATAATGAAAATACCGTTGCAACTGTTGCCATTTAAAACATGCCCATTATAATAAGTTGCAATTAAAAAAATTACATAAAAACAACTGCACTGGTCAAATTCGATCCATCATTTTCATTTCAAGTTTACAGACATTTAGTGAAGTGAATTCTTGTTTTGTATCAAATCATTTAAATTACTATAATTACTTTGGAGAATATTTGAGAATTAAACCAAACGTATCCAAATTAAAGTATTAACATTTTCGACTTAACAAACTATTCTAAATACATATTTAAGGGGGAATGCTTTGAAGACCCCCGGTCCAGCGCGCCCAAAGTGCATCAGTGTTAATCCTATTGAGAAAAAAACTATTTTCTCTGCCACATTTCTCCGGCTGCAATGAATATTTTTGCAAGCGGATTTTTTTTGTGATAAATGTAGTTGACTTACAGGTCCCGACCTTCCCACTTTTTGAAATGGGCTCGAATATTTTTTTTTAATTTTCAATATTGCACAAAATATTCGAAGCAATTTCAAAAAATGGGAAGATAGAGACCTGTAAGTTATGTACATTTATTATTTAAAAAAAAAACGTTTGTAAAAATATTTATGACAGCCGGAGAAATGTGGCAGAGAAAAGTTTTGTTTCCCCATTGGATAACACTGAGGCACTTGAGTTTGGAGACCCGCGATCCAGCGCGGCCATTCCCCCTTAAGTCTTAAATTTAATAATATTTAACTTTCAGTAAATGGACTGACAAAATAAATAATTCTTTCAAAAAACAAAATTCAACAATCACCCGTTCGAACTTAAATTCAGTTCAGTTCAAGGAACGATAAATTAAAATTATTAAAGCGAATAAAGCGATTATTGCCAGAACAAACATCAAACGATTTTCAATTAAGATAATTTTATTACTTCGAATTATGCTCGATGGGTGTAAGTAATCTTTTATTAATAAACTACAAATAAACTCCAACTGCAGAGCATTTATTTCAAACATCCATTAATCTTTGTAAGTGCATTAAAAAGAAACGCGATTTGTTTGGGTTTAATGGCAACGGATCATATAAAAGATCAGCTTCACAAAAGAGTGCGTTAGGCTGTTTAATACGAATAAAGAATAATTGTAGAGAATCTTCTTTTAATTGCATTTCTTTATATAAATTAAAATAATTATTTAGAATTAAAGTAAATGAACTTATATTTAATCGAGAAAATGTTCGTATTTTATTTGAAAGACAGAATTCTTTTAGAATAAGAACGCCTAAAAAATCATTTTAAAGTATACAAAAGGGAAATACAATGTTATGTATATATTTTTTTTATTGAAAGCACAAATTACATAAAACATCGTAATAAAAACGTTATGAAGTATACATTTTGAAGAAAGATAAAAAAAACGCTGGCTTGTTATTTTTCTGAAGGAAATATTATAAAAAAAAGAATTAAATAATAATATTTTAAAAATGCATAGACCCATTCAGTTTTCCCAGCTTATAATGTTGCAACAACTAGAAAAAGTATATTAAAAAAGGGCAGAAGGAAACTTAAGAAAAAAAATATATCAATGAAGCCTACTTTTAAAAAAAATAATAAAAAGTAAATATTTTATTGTTGATCTAAATTGTCTATTATGCTGTTTAATTTTAAAATGGAATGGTACACTCTTAAAAAAAAAGAGTGAAATCCACTCCAATAGGGGAAGTGCATTTTCGGCACCGGAAACGAGTGGAAATTAACTCAAACTGAGTTAAAACCGCTCGTTTTAAGAGTGTAGGACGTAGATTGTATTCTTTTATTTATTTTACCCATTCCGCAAAAAGAGTGAAATCCACTCCTATAGGGGAAGTGCATTTTCGGCACGGAAAGGAGTGGAAATGAACTCAGACTGAGTTAAAACCGCTCGTTTGTTTTAAGAGTGTAGCTATTGAGCCTCCAGTTTTAAAAAAAAAACATAGGCCTATTATAGAACCATAAAAAGGCTAAGTAAGGCAGTAAGGCTTTTTATTTCTTAATGTTAGGATAAGATATAATTTATGAAATAAAATTATATGTCTTCATAGAACTTCATCGATATTATATTGCATCCATATATCACATCCATAAAATACTAAAAGTAGAAAGACGTTTGAATAGAGTTGGAAATAAATTGCATGTTTCGCAACAGTCACTTCAGCTTTTGGTTGAAAAATATGACATCGTAAAGATAAAAATAGTTGCGAAATTACTTGCATCGTATACTATTCATGTAGTTCTACGTAAATTGTTATAATTAATCAGTATTAGCATACTACTTGCAATAAGTTACGCCAAGGCCATACTCCCAACGAGGAATAAGGAAAACTTATTAAATAAACTACATTAACTTCGCCTTTGATATAAATATATTAAGGCATTACATGAAGGTCCAAAGGGGAACTTAAACTAGTTGAATTAGGTTTAATCACGGCCTACTCAACTACTAAGGCCGAAGAAGCTTTCCCAAACAAGCTCGGGTACGGAAATTTTGACGTCATAATTCCGAGTGACGTTGTTCCGAAGATGAAGACAACCTGTCTCGAAACCTGGTCGGAACCACTCGTTCACGGCTGACCACAATTTTAGGGTTACGAATGCGGCCGAACTAGTTTCTCGATCTTCGGCACTGGGAACAGTGACGTCAAAATTTCCGCCTACGCTCATGTTTGGGAGAGCTTCTCTGGCATTGTTATTGAAGTTGGCCGTGGTTTAGTTCCACGCCGAGTTTTTCTGCGGCAAGAAGGCTAATAGCGGGATTCGAACTCACGGCCTTTGATACCGATGCTGAAAGCTGTTATTACTCGGCTGTAGTTCGAATCGATACGTAAACGAGGATTGACAAGAAAATTTAACATTCGAAACTGAGCTTTCTGCTTAAGTTTATCTAAATAAACACAATAAAACCCAACACACCCAATATACTTATTGTGCAGACTACAAAATAAACTAGTAAAATTGTCTGTGCACAGAGGACTGATGCACATTAATTAAGCAAATTGTAATGAAGTGACTTTCTCATAAAAATAATATTTTTCGTAATGACTGACTTTCATAATTGAACTGTAGTGAATTGAAGAATGTATAAAATTCGTGGTTGCCTTGGCGACAGATTAGTGAGAACTTGCTGCGATTGTGACTGTTTAACATCGTTTGTGCTGGATCTTACAAAATTCTACCGTTTTGACTTGTACGTTTGTGTTTGTCCTAAATAAAAAATGTATCGTCCTAAGAGCAGTTCTTTAAGCACAAAATAGTACAAAATGGAACGTAGGTTTGCTATACCCTACACCTATTTAGCTTTGTATCAAATAGGAAGTGAAATGTTCACCACATTTAAGCATTTTCGTTGCTTGGCAACTTAACGCAAATCGCCAAATCGACACCGGCCATTATATCATACGTGTTCTAATTTTAAAATAGGAAGATGGAAACGCAAATAAAACATGCGCAAGCAAGTTTACAAGACTATTTTTAATTTACAGAGATACCAAAAGATTATTCTAAATTACCATTCTGACAGAACTCGAAAGAAAAACAGTTATCTCTACAAAAATAAATTACATTAACAAACAAGACATATCATTTCTTTACAACCTTGCTAACACAAAAACATGAGACACTAAAAGTCAAAGTATCTACGAAAAAAGCTATACTCGTACACAATGTATATCTTCCAAGCGAACGTTCGCAAGCTTGCATTGAATATACATAAAAATGGAATTTTTATAGAATTTCTAGTCACGCGGCAAGAGATGCTGAGTTGACATTTTGCAGACATTGTTGGTCACTGACATTTTTATTATTTCTTATAGAGGACAAGTTTGGTCAAAGTTTTCCTTCGTGATAACTCCTCACTGAGCTCACATTTAAAATTCATAAATTTGCATTTTTAATCAGTGGTAACAGTACCTAAAAACTAAGGTAAAAAGTTAGAATTAGTAGAGCCTTGCACTATTAGTAGGGTCTTGCCAATTTTTGTTGTAATATGTGATATTGTTTGTTACTATGCAAAGTTTATTGTTGTACTATTTAAGAAATACAATATTTGGTAACAATTTGTCGATTAGGGCGAAAACCCTGAAGACTTTTTGTTTATATTTTTTTGTTTCTTTTTGACGCTTCCGAATTTAGGCTATGAAAATTATAAAAAATTTTACACACATTAAAAATAACCTTTTCGGGTATTTTTCAATTTCGTGGGAGCAAGCCATAAAGTCGCCAAATATACAGCCGCCTCCAAACGGAATATTTCGAATAGCAACCTTTAACTATGTATACGGTGTTTTGTCGCCACAGATTCTCATTAGCGAGATTTGCTCCCGCGAAATGAAAAAGTTCCTTTTTTCCGATACATTGTATATTTTGCTTAGCAAGTCGTATATATCCATACTTGTCTCGCAGCCTTATATTCCCTAAAAAGGCTAGAAATCAAAATCATTTCATGACAAATAGGCTCACGTCAACATGTCTGCCATTTTACCGAGTTATATATGACGAAAATGTGCTGACGCGGCGCGTCATATCAAGTGATCAATTCGCCAGTTTATGGAACTGAATCAAAACGGCGATGTTGCAAGTAAAAATGCTCGGCTTTTAGCCGTATACTCTGGTTACACAAAGGTGTAAAGAAAATCGTGGGTAGTTTTCCGTTTCGTGGCTGCAATGCAAGCGATATAGTCGCCAGAAAACTCACAAACACCGCCTGACCGCCAAACAGAATATTTTTAATGGTAACCTTCAACTGTGTATACTGTGGTCCTTTAACTGTGTATATTATGTTTTGTCGCCGCAGATTTACGCCCGTGAAATGAAAAAGTACAAAATCTTGTCAAAATACAATGTTTTCCAAAAGTGACCGGTCATTGAACGGAAGCCATGGCGATATCTTGCTAACGAAACCGCCAAAAAAAACCCAGTCAACTATATGCTTTTGGTTGATCAACTGACCACTTTTTGGTTGTTTTTTAACTAACCACTTTTGGTTGTGGTTGGACTACTCGTTCTATGGCAACACATGTGTGCATTGACCAAGGAATTGATTATTTAGATTTGTTTGCTTGAATAAGCATTCACGGCCGGAAATGTCGCCAAACCAAATCTTTGGCGACAAAACACAGTATACAGTTAAAGTTCGCTAACATAAGGCGACACAATTTTTAATCTTTATCAATTCTTAATTAAATAGCCGGACATTGTTTTTCATTTAAAATTTATTTTAATTTGCTGTTACTATTGCGATTATCACACCTTGTGAAAAAAAAACATAGAGCAATACTGCCGTGGGCAGTTAAACTGCAGCATCTAGACTAATGACTTGGACCATTGTTGCAAACACTCAATAACTCAAAATTATAAGAAAGTATACTGAAAGACTGATTATATTTCGGCAAAAATGGTCCAACTCATTGTTTGCATGTTTACCCGCCCACGACAGAATACTTTGACAGAAGTAAGGATTTGTAATACATAAGGTCTAAAAAACTAAATACCACTTCCAATGTTTTCATACCCAACAGCGCAATGCGATAATGCCGGTGCAAATCGACGTAATTTTGATTTATGGCCTACAATTGGGATGAATCCGGGTTCTTCGAAAGTAAATGACTCACTCGTAAAAGTGACCATGCGTCCTGTTTACCATTTCGTGTTGAAAGTAGTAGCCTTGCTTCGTAGAACAGCCCCGAATAAATCATAAAAAACTAAATTATACTTTATTAAAGGATGTCTAGCAAAATTCATATTTTAATAAAGTAATGGGAGTAAAGAGAACGAACTTATGAAATATGTGTCGGGCCTGAGTAACAATAAGAGTAGTGGGCTGGACAAAATCGATGTTTCTATTTTGAAAATTTTACTTAAATACCATCCTAATTATGTTACAAATCTTATCAATAACCTAATTAAAAATGGTATTTTTCCAGATTTTTTAAAAACTGCTGTTGTTACTCCAATCTACAAAAAAGGTGATAAAAACTGTTTGCCCAACTATAGACCAATTTCAGTTCTTACCTCTCTTTCCCTTTTAATTGAATATTGCCTAAAAATTAGGTTGCTTAATTACTTTGAAAGCCAGAATTTTTTCTCATCTAAACAATTTGATTTTTTACCACGCCGCAATACAGAACTTGCACTTATTAACTTCTCTAAATTTATTTATAACAGTATTGACCAAAATCATATCACAGTTGCCGTTTTTATTGACATTTCCAAAGCTTTCGATTCTGTGAATCACAACATCCTTTTGGATAAATTGTACTCTTATGGTATTCGTGGCCCGATCCATGATTTTCTGGGTTCGTATTTGAGAAACCGAAGTCAATTAGTTAAAATTAATAATACTCTTAGTCCAATTTCCTTTCTCACCAAAAGTGTTCCTCAGGGCTCCTTACTTGGTCCACTTTTATTTCTAGTTTATGTTAACGATTTATTAGCTTTAGATCTATCTGGTCTGGTGAGATTATTTGTTTTGCAGACGATACCGCTCTTCTATACTCCGGTAATAATCAAGATGATCTTAATAGTTTAATCCAAGAAGACCTTATCAAACTTAAATCTTGGTTTGATTCTAATGACTTACATATTAATGCGACAAAACAAAATACATAAATTTTAACCTAATTAAAAAGAAACCAATTTCGACTAATTATCATAAATAACTGCAACGATAACCTCTCCTGGTTTGTCAGATGGAATGTGTAGACACATTAAGTACCTTGGACTTCACATAATCAAATCTTAAATGGAATTCCAATTTATCTCTAACAGTATGCGGTTTTTCTTTATAAATTTTATCATTTAAAGCAGGGTTCCAAATGTACGCTAACTAGCGGGTTCATACCAGATTAACCTACATTTTATTCTTGGGCTGCTAAGTTTGTACATCAAAACTAAAAAGGAATAAGTGTAGACTTAAATATAAATCCAGTACTCCAGATTAATACAGGACAACAAGTTTTCACACTATAAATGTAATTTTATCAAATTTAGTGAAATTGATATGAACTGAAAATTAGTCCAATCTTCATTTCTCATATAACAGTATAACAGCTGAGTTTTTCAAATTTAATTTATTAAAAGTTGAAAATTGTAAAATATCATTTAATTTGCTGTACGCATTTTCAAAAATCAAGTTAAATGCAAAATTACCTGTTTAGTCAGTTAATAAATTTCTTAATCATATTGGGTTCATCCGAATCTATCGATTGTCTATTTAGGGTGGGGACTACGTATCAAATATATCCATAGTCAAAATCTCCAAAATAAATTTATTAAATTAATTCTTAATTATAATAATCGCAGTATTACATTCCAAGATTACAAATTACTAGACATACTTCCAGTTCATCTTCTACACTTTTATAAAAATAGCTACAATCTCTTCTTAAATCCCAATTTATGTGATAAAAGAGAAATAGTCAATCCTAGACGACCAAACGTTATTTTCAATATACCCAGAGCCAACAGGGAGATTTTTCACAAAAGTTTTATTTATTTAGCTCCTAAACAATGCAATAATCTCCCTGTTGATCTGCAAATTATACCAAATGTCATCGTTTTCAAAAAAAAGCTAAAAAAATTATCTGTTTTCAGTTGATAATTTAATTTGATTCAATTTAATTCAATTTTGGGTTCTCTATTGTTTATTTTTAAATAGCACCGACGACTTTGCCAAATTTCATTGTCATATCTACCCTGTATTGTTTTATAAAAAAAAAATGTCTTTAATTTCTTTTCACTCGTATGGGATTCTAAATCCCCAGAGTGTTTATTTTGTACTTGTTTTCTTGATAATAAAAAAAAATAAAAATAATAATATAAAAAATATTCGTTACAAAATAAAAAAGATAGTTTAATAAAGATTATTTTCTAAATTCTGTTTGTACAAGTAAACAAAATACATACGACAAATGAAGGCCTTAGTCCAGAACAATTAATGCAGGGCAAGTTAAGTTACACGAAAATCGAATTGAAAAACGTTTGAGTTAAGGTTTTTATTCGGAAATGAAGGTGTTAATGGTATTCGCAAAGTCGTTAATGAGTTAAAGTGTCTTGTTATTTATTCAGAACTATGGATCTGCATTTGTCTTATATTTTGTTTGTTAAGATCAAACTAAAGACGAAAATTTATTTCCGCATGGCATGTTTTTCTGCTCGTAGTCTTTATTGATTTAAAATTATGAGGTTTTTATGAGGATAGCCAGTTGTTTATAACATATTTTCGCTGTGAGAGAACTAAAAATGCAATTATGCTATTCCAATGACACGTTACGGCAACAAAAAAATTACACAGAGCAAAACTTAATCCAACCAAAATTAGCCAGACCTTTAAACCTTAAGCCTATAAGTATTTCAAAAAAAACAATGAAAACAAAACAATCACGCTTTCTAAATACCTTGACGGGCATATTCATGCGAAAACAAACCCTCACTCAATCTCCAAGCACGAAAAACAAAGTATCTTGAACACTCAAAAGTGGCAAACAGCTGTATTGGGCTATTGGAGCAGACACGCGAGCCCCTACGACCAATGGAGAGCTTAGTTGAAAAACGTGCTAAGTGACATTTTTGAAAAAATTGAGATTTTTGTGTCGATGAACAAGAAAATATTATTTCCTCCTTTAAGAGGGATTGTCAGTACCATTATAGAACTAATGCATTAGTTTTAGAATCGCTACTTCTCCGCAGAAGTATTGCTTTGCCCTGTTAGCCCTTTTTCCCCAGGTATGGGAATCAACATAACATCGAAATAAAACAAATTTAACGAAAATGTTATCTGGCTATTTAATTATATAATTTTGAAGGTTTAAAATGCTCAAAATATACAGCAGATTGCGACACTATTTTAAAACTTTATCAATTCATAATTAAATGACCGGATGTTATTTTCTTTTTAATTTTCTTTAAAATTGATCTTATGATGATTCCCATACCTGGTGAAAATGGGATAACATGGCAAAGAAATTCTTTTGCAAAAGTTACGATTTCAAAACTAATGCATTAGCTCAAGTTCATTTTCTTGTTTTCACCTTTTTGTCACTTAACACGTTCTCCAACTAAGCTCTTCAAATGGTGTTGCCTAGCAATCGAGAATGGCCAAGATTTAGGAACAGTCACGCGAACATTTGATTGGACAAAAAGATTATTCGGAAAAACGAAATGACATGTTCATTTAGAATCGGATTATTAGAAGGAAATTATTAATAGTTAAGTGTAGTTAAGGAAATTGTTATTAATGTTGAGGATAAATGGGTTGGTTGTAGTGATTGATAGTGGTAGGGTGAAAGCCGCGCCTAGATGGATTGGTCAGTTAAGGCTTGATATGAAGGGTTTATATATTTTTTTTGTTGAAGCTCGATAGCTGATTATAAACAGTTTTCCTTGGAACTTAATTTCGGTCGTTTTAGGAACTAAATATAATTTTTTAGTAAAAAGTAACCCTGCCTTTGATCAACACCTTCTTTGAAGAAGGCCTCTGTACGGGTTACCATTTTAAGTGTAACTTAGTGAGAGATTGGGTTAGGTTGAAACATCTCGCACTAGAGCTAGACGGAGGCTATTGGGACGGGCACATAATTTAGAACCACAGTCAAGAGACGAACCGATCCGACACCTAAGTAGCAACTTTTTTTTAAGGGCGACATCGTATGCAGCGTTGGGGCTTAAAAGCATATTTAATGCGCTCTCCCGATCTGTACACGGGGCATTATTCGGCGGACTGCACAGATCCGTTTACAGTTCGGCAGTTATTTTAGCAATACCTAGGCCCAAACCTGGGACCTTTCGCATACAAGTCAAGCACCTTACCATGTCATCAAGGTCTCCCCAAACATTGATGACAGGACATTTATTCCTAACAACATTATGCAAGCAAAACCAAAAAGGAGCCAAAAGTAGTTTACCCCATAAACAAGAAATCCTTTTAAACTGCTCACCTAACGACAGACACACAATCAACCCCTAAAGACCATTTCAGCGCATTCCGATTAAAACTTTAGTTTAGTTTGAATTATCGTCGCACTAGAGCCACACGTGGGCTATCGGCGACGAGCGTCGTTATTCAGAGCCACAGTCAAAGTGACGAGCCGCCACCCGAATATACAAATAACCCGACTTTTAAGGGCGACATCTTACGCAGCGTCGGGTATTTGGAACATATTTACGTGCAGACCCTGTACAAGGAGTCTTTATTAATATTATAAGTCGGACTTTTTGGCTACACAACCCGTTTATAGATCATCAGTTATTTTCGGCAATGTTCGGGCACGAACCTGGGACCTTTCGCATGCAAAGGTAAGCGCCTTACCGTCTGGGCTCCCCAACCCATGGTAAAAGCCAAGAGAACACTGATGACAGGGTACTTCTTCCGACCAACACTGTTCAAAACCAAAAATACTTCACCCCATAAACAAGAAATCCTTTTAAACTGGTGCACTAACGACACACACAATCAACCCATAAAGACCATTTCAGCGCATTCCAACTAAAACAAAAATCCAACAACATGGCCCCCCAACTGATTCTAGATTTCTTCTTAAAACAAAGGCTGAATTCTTGTATGGGAATTTTTAGAGGGGGATTCCCGCTTTTTTTTACGGGCAATTAATCTTTATTTACGGGGTTTTGACTCCCGGTAATTGTTTCCAAAGTTGCCGGGCATCTGGGTTTCCGGGAGACATTAGCTTTCCGCGCGGTTGGTCAAGCGGTTTTTATTAGGGTATTAATAGCGCGCACGATACCGTGCGTCTTGTGAATTAGTTGCATGGAATATTATTTTTTAAGAGTGTGTAGCATGGTTTAAGTTTCAGATGAAATAATTTTTACGAAGAATGGCGCGATGGCGATAGAAGTAAAGTTTCAGTAACCCTATTCTTTTTAGCAGAATGCCTCCCCCCCCCCCCTAATACTACGGATTTTATTATAAAATACATCATAATTTAATTTTATGTAATTTTAGTTTGGTTAGTTTGAAATATCGTCGCACTAGAGCTGCACGCGGGCTAATGACGACGGTCACCGTATTTCAGAACCACAGTCAAGTGACGAGATTAGCGACAAAGTACGTGACGTCAAGAATTTTAAAAATATTAAATAAAAATGATTAGTATTAAAAGAAATTTGAAACATTAACGTGCACTCCCACTACACGGTGTATTATTCGCTGGACGTTTTGGCTACACAGGCCGTTTGTAGGTCATCAGTTATTTTCGGCAATGCTTGGACACCAACCTGGGACCTTACCGTGCGTCTTGTGAATTAGTTGCAAGGGAAAGTTACATGGAATATGTTTTTTTTTAAAGACTGTATTAAGTTTTAGATGCGAATAACTTTGCATAAAGAAGTGATAGAAGTAGAGGGGTAGTAACTATTAAGCGCGGTGGGTGTTATAATCACGTGATTAACTAATTTGACGATAAATTTTCGCCTAATTCTTTTTTTATATATTAAATGGCTTTTATTTCAAATAATATCATAATTAAATGGGCATATTTCAGGCCTTGAGTGGCAACAGAAATTTTAATGAGAAGTTCTTTCTCGAGCCTTGGTAGGAGAATCCATGTCACGTGGGAACAGAGCACCAATCGGAGCACCGATCGAAAGAAAAGCAGGAATGAAAGCTGTAAGGAACAACGTCACTTGAAACGATCAAAATGTACGTAATTTTAGAAAACTTATTTTAAAAAAAATTAATCATATTATTCAGCATTTTAAAAATATCAACTTTGGTAAGCCAGTTAGTTCCAAAAGTTACCAAGTATGAAACCCTTTGTCAGTCACTTGACTTAAGGGGGAAAGGGCGAGATGGACCGGGGGTCTCCAAAGCAAAGTGCATCAGTGTTAATCCTAAAGCGAAAAAAATATTTTCTCTGCCACATTTCTCCGGTTGTATTGAATATTTTTACAAGCAGATTTTTTTGTGTGATAAATGTAGCTGACTTACAGGTCCAGACCTTCCCACTTTTTGAAATGGGTTCGAATATTTTTTTTTAATTTTCAATAAATAATTTTACACAAAATATTTAAAGCAATTTCAAAAAGTGGGAAGATAGAGACCTGTAAGGTATCTACATTTATTATTTAAAAAAACCGCTTGCAAAAATATTCAATACAGCCGGAGAAATGTGGCAGAGAAAATAGTTTTTTCGCCATTGGATTAACACTTCCCAGAATTTTAATACCAAAGATTTAAGCCGATAGCATGCTATTGACAACAAATATCGACCATGAATTCAGAAGAAAAAAAATTCCACACACGCAAACGTGACCAAAAATTTCATAATGACCAAAAATGGCCGATAAGTTACACTTCAGAACTATCACAAAAGATAAGATAAAAATTGACCGGTAACCATGACAACCATCGCCAAATAGCAGTCGTACGTTACAGCAGGATAGATCTATATCAAAAAGCCAGGGAAATAGTGTGGGGAAAAGGAGGAATTTGGAGTCATTTTAAGGCATTTTTTATTTCTCCGCAGAGGGATTTTAGAAGAAAATTTATTGAAAATGCAATTTTGACGTTGAGTAAAAAATATTGGTTTGTGTGAATGTGGTTTTTCCACATGCGGAAAAGATTGCTTTTTTTGGGAGTTTATGACGTCGTAAACACGTCGTGGTCATTGGTGGTATAATGGATAATGTAACATATTTAGGGCTGGTTGTTCATACATTTCGGCCTTTTTTTGGTGGGTTGCAGCAGGGGTTCAGAGCCAGGAACTGATTTGAGATGCGCCGTCTATAGGCTACAGTTTGTTTGCCCGTCAGCACTTTAGTTCATATAATTGCTTAAAACATTTAGTTTAACACAAAAATAAGATCAAGTAAACCAATATAAAAAGAACGGAAAGAATATTTTTCAAAAAAATTTAAAAGTAGGTGCTGGCATGATGCGTATGTCCTTCCGCATCCCCTTCGTGAGATCTGTGTGGAAACGGTTCTAGAGGACAGTTACTGTTAAAAATATGATTGTTTTATATCATAATTCATTTAAAACTTCTTGTTTGAACAAAGTTTATTTAGTGAAAACGAAAAATTAACTTTCAAATAAAACAACAAAAATCTCCCCCCCCCCCCCCCATTCAAAATTTCTAGACTGTGACCTATTTAGAAAAAGCACCCTATCGAAGAGACACTATCCGGCCAGCTGTACCTACATAAACTTTATTAGGCCCATGAACAAGTGTTTGGATCCCAACTAGCTTGGTCCTCACTCGAATTGCGCAAACTTTATGCCCTGATAGCCTTTTAATAGTAAGCTCTTGAGGAATTTCGGTGCTGATATTGGCCTTTAAAACGTATCGCTCTACAACATTTCGAGGGGCATATTTTCTATGTTAAACTGCGACGATATACAGACAACCATAAACCTTTACCAAATCCTAGCTTCAACAGTTACAAAAAAGTCGGAGATCGGAGATCGAGATGAACATTTGTAGCATCGACGCGAAGCGTCTTTTCTACACATCGAAATAGTCCTAAAAGGCAATAACTTTAGTGGGTCCAAAAATGTAACAATATCTTAAGGCTGTGTCCTGACTACGACATCAAATGCCACAAATGCAACAAAACTTGGCAACCGCCAAGGGCGCCAAGCGATGCAATAGCTTGCGGCTGACTCTGCCAAGTCGCCAAGTTTTGTTGCATTTGTGGCATTTGATGTAGTCAAGACACAGCCTTAAGTCAAGTAAAAAGTTTATTTTTCAAATCTAAACTAATTTTAAATATCGTCTGAAAAAAAAAACAATTACCGAACAATTGTCGAATCTCAGGCGATGAGTGGGAAGCGACCGCGGCACTAATCGTTTGGCGCGGTCGAACATTCGAATTTGGAACGTCACAAGGTCGAGAAAAGAAGCGGGTCACTTGCTAATTGAAGATGAGCTTAGTGGAAGAACGTGCTAAGTGACTTTTTTTTGAAAATTTCGATTTTTATGTCAATGAACATGTTTTTCACTTCTTTAAAGATAACAAGTTTCGCCTTTTTCATTAAGGGAGTCCGGTACCTTGAACAACTTCTTTATTTTTGCACTTACTGAATCCAATTTTTTTATACGTGAGCAACGTCTATAAACAATTCTTTTTAGCCCCCAAAACTTCAAATTATGTGCAAAATTTGACAAAACTTAAATTTTTTATCAAATTTTTGCCTTTTTCAAATTCCTACTCCTCTTCGAATTTTCAATTTTGTGTGTTTAAAAATTTATTATAAGTTCTTTATTAATATCCTAATAGATGTATGCATTCACATTTTCGTTAACACGCACTACTGTTTTGGAAAAAAAACTATTACTAAAAAAATATCAGATTTTTATGGGAAAAAACGAATTTTCAACTTTGAACATTGTTTACGAAAAATCAAATGAAAATTAAGCAAAAAGAATGCATACTTTTATAAGAAATACTATTTTGTATTTAAAAATGTAAAGACAGCAGTTTAAAGTGCTGTAGTTAAAAAGCCTTAGCATTTTGAAATGGATCAAAATATGAAAATCTCGTCCGGAGATATTAGCCTCTTAAGTTTCATTTTAACGTTACCAGAATACAAAGTTATTGAATGAAATCGATCATAACTCTTTTGGTATTATGAATTTTTTTTATCTGGTTTGCTATGAATTGTACACTATTAGCTCTATTATGTTAAAATATGTGTTAATTTCTCTTCATAAAATGATCCTATATTAACTTGTTTTACACTTTTGGAAAGATGGAAACATTGGCTTTTCTTTTCATGCAAAAAAGTTTCATTCTAATTTCGTCAACACTACAAATAACAATTTTTTTCTTACAAGCATTCAATGACAAAAATATCTCTACGAACTTTTCTCTGGAACATCTGAGAAAAATATTAAAAATAGTTTAAGAAAACACTATACCATTCTTTTATTTATTGGGATGAATATTACACCATTTGTTTTAATCTAAGTTGAATATTTTTTTTAGTTATATTTATTTATTGGTCAACGGGAAACTTGACACGAACAGGTTAACGTTCACCTTATAGCACCACACATATGATTACAGCTTAAATTTTACAGAAAATCCGTTTAAAAAAAGTTTCTTACAACAGCACATATGCGAACCTAAATCTCTACTCTACTACACGTCATTACAACTGTTTGTTGTATACATAACTGTTTAACAATTTACCGGTTTCCCTTAACTGTTATTACACAAGGCCTTAAGGCAACGCCAACTCTACGCGACATACATTTAATTTCAACTTCCATGTAAAACAACATAACCCTTCCCCCCATCTTTACTTAATGTTTGTCTTGATAATTTACCGGTTTCCATAAACTGTTATTTATGGCCCCAAGGCATTCGCCAACCTGCATTTGCATAGCATTACGTGTTAGATAAATGCGCCAAAAACAAATAACAATTCGCCAACTTGCATAGCAATAGTATTAAATACGCGCGCCAAAAACAAATAATCCGCCAACCCTCCATAGCAATACATGTTAAATGCGTGCGCCAAAAACAAATAAAAATTCGCCAATCCTTCATAGCAATACGTGTTAGAAGCATGCGCCGAAAACAAATAAAAACACGCCAATCTGCTTGTGTACAGTGCGTGCTTTTCTTGTTTGAGAAAGGTCGTTTCTAGCAGAGTGGTTTCCGTATTAGTTTATCGTCAAGTGGGTTTTTTAGGAGTAGTAATGAAACGTGAGGAAATTTGTTAATTGATAGAGTTGTGTACGTTTCCAATGCAATAAATTCGGGGCCATATGAGTGTTTATGTTTACAAAAGGAAGCAATTTATTTTGTATTGTTATGCTACAAAGTGTATGTTTTAAATTTATCTGAAGTGTTCAGATAGTTATGCAAACACGTCATATAGTTTTATCACCGTTATTTATTTAAATTACACTTGGAACTTGCGTGATCAGATTTGTTTCAGTGATAACTTTTCAGCTATGAAATCATTAAATTTTCAGAAAAGCACATTTTATTTACGGTTTTGTTTGGAAAAAACTGCGAAACAATTAAAGACTATTTGTAAACTTTAAAGCCAGATAGTTGAATAACAAACTAAAGTACTGTGAAATGCAGTACGTCTGGTCACCGTCACCCTACTTAGAACTTTTTGTAAAATTTAATCGGCTATTTTAAAATTAAGCATGCATGTACAATCAGCATAAATATAACGTTCAAATATTTTATTAAAATAATGAAAACATGCTGCTCAAACAACATTCAGAGTATTTTTCTTTCGAGTAGTGAAAAGTTCTAGTACAAATAATACAAGATAGTTACTTCTGCAACTAGCAAGTGAAATTAAACATTTAAAAACGTAGTAAAAATCTCGCAATGTTTACATACATTATTTTTATAATCACGCTAAAAAATGAAGTGCAATAAAACAGCGTGTAGGAGCACGTTCAAGCACACGTGTTTAAACATAATTTCAACGCACGATTTTGGAGAAAGCTTTATTTTAAGCCCGTTTATTGATTTAAAGCGATAGAAAACAAAAGGTTACATTTGTCAATAAATTTTTGTCTCCTAAAAAATTATATTTTTAGGACAATTTTTCTATGTATGATTTAAACTTAGAGTACCAGATAAGCAATTAGAAAAAAGGTGGAAAGGCCATCGAAAATATCAAGCAAAAAATCGCATTCAAATTTTTAAAAACGCATTTTTGATACTATTGAATGATTTAAACATAAATTTTAGCCTCTAATATACGTCAATCAACGATCTATACTTTATTTCGACCTAAAGCAGTCATTTGGGCGCAAATTTTACAACCACGACCGAATTTTGACGTTTACAGCGTTTTTACAATAACATAACGCGTTACAGCATAAAAAAAGAATGAATGCTTTTGATGAAGCAATAGGTCAGTTTTCATCACTTAATTATATTCCTGTTTTTTTATTAACGTTTTACAACTACGACCGGTTTTCGATAATGACAGTTTTAGGTCTTTCACTACACGGGAAAAAGAAAAACGTTAAAAAGGCGGTCCAAGAAAAAAATTATACGTTATACCCAACTGTGTCATTTCACGTTCACTAATGTATATTATATTAGCCGGGATAATATTCGACGCTACAAAAACACTTAGCTTGCATATTTTGTCACATAATTTGTATCCTCTTCTATAAGAACCTTAAATGCAATATATTACAAATAGGGAAAATCCTATATAAATCATATAACCGTCGGATAATACAGCACATTTCACAGTCACCAATATAGGAGGCTAATTCCAAGCAAAATTACACTTTCTGTAGTGTAGTCACGAGCGTAAAAAGTGAATTATCACTACAACTTTTAACATTAAATGACAAACAAAATAGCGAAATAAAATAGCTTGTCTACATTAATTGCAACTAACGTGCTTTATTTAATTTGATTTATTTTCAAATTTAAAAAGCTTTTTTTAAAATTGTGACTTCTTACAGTACATGGAATTAGTCGGGAATGCATAAAATATTTTATAAAATGCCATGTCTACTCACCACAGTTGACTAGTCCGGGACCAAGCAGCAGTAGAACACATAAACCTAATAACACATTCCACGGTTTCTTTAAAAAATCGTTTGCACTTAGAACACACGTCGAACTGTTGTTTTTGGCAGCAAGCGATTTGGAATTGAAGTCCCAGTTCCACCCCTCTCCGCCGCCCTTGCCGAGAATTTTGAAAGCAGACGATAAATCCATGCTTCTCGTTTCGAACACTCTCAACATATTTCTTCGAAAGAAGATTTATCCATCAGTTTTTGGCAACACTGTTTTAATTTTCGAAATTATTCCATTTAACGGAAACAAAAATTCTGCGTAATTTGCATTTGTTTTGGTAAACAATGCTTAACTTTAAATGGAGTAATTAATATTTTAGAATTTAAAGATAGCGATATATTTATAGAAGACTTTTCAAATTTAGATGCTGGTACACAATGCAAAGGATCGAGTGTGTAAATACACAAAAAATAACGTTCTAAATTTATCCTAAGTGCTCTTGAATCATTGCCAAAGCATGATAACTATTTCAAATCCAATCACAATTGTTCTTTAGGCTTAACAAATAACATCCAAAAAGATAATTGCTTCAATTCATCTCAAATAAAGAACACATAAAATCACTAATAAATCCTTCTCACAAAAAATAAATCCAAAAGATCGTTTGCTACTTTACCGAACACCTGAATCGAACGATGCCGTGATAATCACTACAGAAAAAAATATCGAACGCAGATTCGAACACACAAATATAATTTTCGAATGTTCACGTTGCACCACAATCCTGGGATGGTTTGACGAATGAATTCCAGCAAGAAATATTGTTCCATGGAACGGATTTTGGAACGATTACCCCTGCAAACGATTTTGATGCTCGGTCGTCTGTTGGTTCTGCTATCGTTTGATGTTGTGGGGGAAAAGGTGAGAGGTAGAGAGTAGCTCTGCATCAGGGGACACGTGACCGAGCGAAGCCAGCGCCATCTAGGTGTCTGTTTCGGAGCTTTTTCAGGCATTGTAACGGTTCGATCGATAAGCATTGTTCACTTGTATTATATTTAGGAATTCTTTGAGCAAATAAATGGATACATTTGAAGTAGTTATAATTATAATAATACAAATGAATTTGTAATTCAGGATAATTTATGAAACACAAAATGGAGCTTTAACCATGCTTTGCAAACTGACTCTTAAGTCGTTATACATAATCAAAATCAAATAACTTTCTTTTTTAAACATTATGGAATAAACTGGTATTTAACATTTTAAATTAGTAACGTGAATGAAAAAAATCCATTTAGTTTTTATATTACAAATAAACTGTACACTTTTGTATATTTTTTACAGTTCTTTCACACATTGTATTATAAGATTGATGCATAAAATGTTTTGCCTCATCAAATCATACTTTATTTTCGTTACAATTGACGTGATGTCAAAAAAAACCGCAATATAAACTCCACAAATGATATCTATGCAAAAAAATCCAATTTTATTCTTTTAGAATAGCTAGTTAAACATTTAATAAAAAGTAGGTTTGTAACGGAATCTGTCACTTAACCCGCTTCCACACAACAGTTATGTTTAACAGGTAAAAAGGCGGCAAACACAGCATTAATTCTATATTAAACATTTGCATGCTAAATTTGGCATTTATTTTATTTCGAAAATTCAATAATTATTACTTATCGTTTGCAAAAATTAATTTATATTTCAAAGAATAAATATGTAATATTCCTCGCTTTTAAATAGAATGAAAACTTTTCATATCAACGTACAAAGAATCTCGTAGTGAAATAATTAATACGCGGTTATAGAAAGTTAATTCAATAAAAAATAATATCATTTTTATAACCAATAAAATTTAATTCACATTAACACTGTCTTTTTTGTTGGCCGTTATACGACCTTTTCCTTATAGCTCTCAGGTCCTAAACACTTAACCGTTGTGTCTTCTCAATTAATCAAAACGAAACAAAGATTATTCTTTAGATTGGACATTTAAAAATACGTTAAGAGGGACTGTCAGTCCCATAGAGCTAATGCATTAATTTTGAAATCACACCTTTTGCAAAAGAATTGCTTTGCCATGTTATCCCGTTTTCACCAGGTATCGGAATCATCATAACATCAATCACAAAATTGAAAAGAAAATAACACTCGGCTATTTAATTATTAATTGATAAAGTTTTAAAATAATGTCTCCATCTGCGGTATATTTTTAGCATTTTAAAACTTCAAATATATATAATTAAATAACTAGATAACATTTTCGTTTCAAATTAGTTTCATTTCGATGTTATCTTGATTCCCATACCTGGGGGAAAAGGGGCTAACATGGAAATTTGTGATTCCAAAAGTAATTCATTAGCTCTATGGGACTGACAATCCCTCTTTAAGTCGTCTAACACGTTAAGTCTACGAGTATTACTCAATAAGTAGCATTCAACGCAAGCCAGGGCAACCTAAAAGTGATCGAACGTTCCTTTAAAACTGTTTAAGTCGTCTAACACCAGCCGGCAACCTATTCTTTCAGTTTGAAGTTCATCTTAAAGTGAAATATTTAATCAACCATCTAAAATAATAATTATTACACCTGAAAAATAAACTTCTTTTTAACTTAAGGATAATAAATTGGCGGCCATAATTAGGAAATTATCTTAATTACAGAATTAATTAGGGCACAAGCTATTTACTATTTGATCCCTTAATATTCAAATTCTAACACTTTCCTCATCTTTTAAAGCGATAAATTGCATGCATACAAGTAATTGGTTTCGCGGAAGTTTTAGAAGCATAAAAATATTTATTCGTTACATTTTTAAGAACTTCAGCACGTTCGTTTAAGCTTAATTATTATGTTTTAAAACTAGTTTACCGTGTTTATGAGTGGTTTTTGTGACACATTATAAACAAACTCGTAAAAAAATTACGTAACCATATGCATGAGAAAAAAAATGATACATTTGAAAGGGTATATTTTAAAGGTTACGTCTGCAATAATAATAATAACAGCAATAATAAATATCAGTGAATAATTGGTGTTTTGACGTCCCTATACAATTTTATATTTTTGAGAGAATTACTGTAAATTTAATATTTGGGTTGTAACCATAGATATGGCCGTAGTGAGCCTAGTGGTCAGCGTCTCGGTCTCGGGATCGGAAGGTCCTGCCGATCGAGTCCCGGTACCCTGAAGACCTACCGAATATATGGTGTTGTGACGTCTCTTTTTTAAATTCTGTTGGTGTACCATAAGTCTTGCTAAGTTACCATGCCAAATCAATACCTCTGGGGGAGACAAGCCAATATCTGGTGCACTCCTCTAGTTTAACACCATGTCCTCTAAAAATTCAAGTGAGATCCACTTATGGTGTATGTTTCGACTGTCTGTCGTCGGACTTGACGAAGGTTTAAGAACGCTGTCCGTACCAAGCCACCAATGAATTTATGTCTACCACACAACCAAAGATATCTTGTTAAAGACTTAGATTGCCTAGCTATCTTACCTCGCCAGTGCAACGACGGGACGTGCATGGCCACCAGAATAAGAGGGAAAATGGGCCAGTGTTGCCACCACCTTAAAGAAAAAAATTACTACGAAAAAATACCGTTTAATTCTAAAATTACAAAAAATACCATAAAAATACTAGCTGCATTTCGGAATCTTTTAATGGACTTTTTAAAAAAAAATCGTAAAAGTTTTTTTAGTATTTTTATGATATTTTTTTTTTTGTAATTTTAGAATTAATAACTAAATAATATAACTAAATGTGTTTGGTTTAAACTTTTGAACGTAAAATTAAACTGGTTTTTTTCTAAAATCCAATAAGTAGTTCTTATTGTTTGTTGAATTTATTTGTTTTTCGAAGAATAAATGTTATACTGCTCACACTTAAAAAAGAAGCAAAACTTTTCTTATCAACATACAAACGATCACCTTCAAAATATAACTTCACGAATTGATTTTTAAATTTTTTATTTGATACATAAAAAGCAAAGAAAAACCTCTCGAAAGTTAATAATTATTATAAAAGATATCATAATTCAACAAATAATGTAAATGAAACTAGTAGGTTTGTAACAGAATCTGTCACTTAACCCGCTTCCACACAACAGTTATGTTTAACAGGTAAAAAGGCGCCAAACACAGCATTAATTCTATATTAAACATTTACATGATGCTAAATTTGGCTAGTTTCATTTAAATTTTATTTCGAAAATTCAATAATTACTTATCGTTTGCAAAAATTAATCTATATTTTAAAGAATAAATATGTAATATTCCTCGCTTTTAAATAGAATGAAAACATTTCATATTAACGTACAAAGAATCTCGTAGTGAAATATATTTGACGCCATTTCAAAAGATCGATGTCGCAAAAATAAATTTATTTTAATTTATTGTCTAAAAGAATTACAGTTTCTCGAGAGATTGTTGCGAATGGCAATGGTGATTAAATTCTAATAAAAATGGCTTCCTATGCTTTTTAAATGAGCATTAAATTTTGCAGTTTTTTTACATAATTGAAGTACTTCTAATTCTTTTCCGAAATCTTCGATGTATTCTAATTTCGATGCGCTGAATTTTTTGACGTATCACACTTTTCCGTAGCATTTGTAGTTTGGACTATGAAAGTGGGTGACGGACAGACAGATGGACTGAACGATTATAATACCTTCCACTTTTTAAGTAATAACGTTACGTTATAAACGTAGTGTGGAAATTAAAAAGGAAAGTATGCAAAAAAAATTCAATTTTGTAAACATACAAAGTCAGGTACGAGGCAGATACTTTTTTATTCCATCTCACTACAGGATAATTATAATAAAAATTACTTTTTAAAATGTCTTAAAAATGAGAATTTCTGTTTAGAACTAAATTTGGTGGTGGAATTCTTAAATTAATGGAATTTTGTTGGACTAAGCTCAATGGAACAATGGAGTAATGATACATAAAAAAAGGAACAGTAAAAAGCACGCAAAGAATCTGCGGAGAGATGCAGCATTATCTCTAGGGTGACAAGACGTAGGGTTTTAGTTTGTTATGGGGTTGTTTCACGTCGTGGATGGCAACAGCTCCAGCTGTCTTGTTTTCATTTGTTCTTTGGAATTACTTTTGTTTTGGTATTCGAAAATGAGTTTTCTAAGAATATTTTAATTATTAATTTTTTAACATGCCAACTTCTTGCTGTGCTGTTGGTTGTTCAAAACATTTGTTAAAGAAAGCTGGCATAGAAGAAAAGTTTCTTTTCATCTATATTGGTCATTTTGAGAGTGAAGCCAAAGCAACCAATGAAATCGCAGTACGGAGAAAAATTAAAACATCGTTACATCATCTGAAACATTCCTATGTTGTTGTTGTTGTTACTAATGCTACTTGGGAAACCCAAGCTCTTCCCGGATTAAGGCAAATGGGTGCGGTTCCTGAGGAAAGATGCCCGTGTAGAGACTGCACGGCAGGAATACGTCATGGCATCGTGCTGACAGATGCTGCCATCTATCGCCACCTCCGCAATTTAGACATGTCCCTGAAGGGGAGGGAAATAGTCTCCATCCGAGAACGAGACCTTGAAACACTAGGTATCCACGGCAAAACATACTCATTCAACTACAGCTATAAATATAGTGCTATAGTCGTTCTTATTTTTTATAGTTTTTTCAAACAAAATCAACGTAACCAAAATATGATTTATGAAAATTTAATGATGAATTCATAGTTGAAAAGTTAATCACTGAAACAAATCTGGTAAGCTAATTATATCGTTTGTTTCAGGACAAAATGTCCTAACTTTTTTTTATTCGCGATATAACTATTCGTGGACCATGTTCCTGGACATTTGGCCATGTCCACGAACACTCTATTACTAAAAATAATAAAATGTAACAATTTTAAACATCCAAATAACTTAATCATAAAATTTTGCACTGTAGATGTTGTTGCTGTATAATTTTCTAATTTATACAGTCATCTGCTTATAGTAGAACAATAACTATTGTTTTATTATTATTTTTGTTATTTCAAAAAACGAATTGCGCAATTTCAGAATGAAAATAAATGAACACGGCTCTTTAAAAATAAAGTAATTGAATAATTTCCTAGTAATAGAGTGATCAGTTAAACCAAGACTTCTTTCACCATGCATAAAAACATAAATTACAATAATCTCCATTATACATAGCCAATAAAATCAAAAATGATGCATCACAAAATAAAAATTAAATAAAAAAAAACATACGTTTTATCTAAAATGGAATAACAGCTCTTTCCCCTTATTTCGAAACCATTCATACATCTTCATTCCAAACCATTAGAGTAAAAACATAAGAAAAAGATTCATCACCTACAACACCTCCCCTGAAACATTCGAAATTGGAACACAAAAAAAAAGGACGCCTTATGCCCCCCCCCCCTCCCCCTTCATTACCTTTTGATTAATACACTCTCCGCAAAAAAATGGCCTCCCCAAAACTTTTGAAAAATAGACAAGCGCAGAAGTGATAGAAAAAAAGTAATATTTTAAAAGAGGGTGCGAAAAAAGAAAGATTTAGCGTGATTTATTCCCCTCTACGCGGCCATTATTAATCACGAATGGAGATATGGAGTGGGCGGATAGGCAAATCCCCGCTGCTTTGTATGAAGCCATGTAGGGAGGGGGGGGGGGGGGGACAGGTAGAAAACCTTGGGATTATTATTTTTAAAATTTTTTTTGACTTTGCTTACTTAAAAAAGGTGTTGATAGCGTTTAATTAAAATCCAAAAGTGTAAAGGCTATGAAAACGCATTTTAATCCAATAACGAAGATTGACAAAGAAATATGATTAAAATTAGATTTCTGGCTTAAGGGGAGTCGGATAGGTGTTTGGGTCAAAAATGTCGATTTTCTGTTTTTCTTTTATTTTCAATCTGCATATCTATACACCGCCAACTTCAATAACAAGGCCAGAGAAGCTTTCCCAAACATGAGCGTAGACAGAATTTTTGACGTCACTGTTCCGAGTGCCGAAGATCAAGAAACTAGTTCGGACGCATTCGGAACCCTAAAATTGTGGTCAGACGTGAACGAGTGGTTCCGAACAGGTTTCGAGACAGGTTATCTTCATCTTCGGAACAACGTCACTCGGAACTATGACGTTGAAATTTCCGTCCCCGAGCGTGTTTGGGAGAGCTTCTTTGACCTTAGTAGTTGAGTAGGCCGTGATTTATATCTTTAATTTAAGACAAAGATTATAGATTTCTGTTTAGAGCAGTTTTCTTTTTATAAGCATTTTTCAGAAACTCTGTACATCAGTTCTTACCTATACCTTAATTTTCTTTTGCGTTTCCTGAAATATAAAGTTTTTCAACAGTTAGGAACATTTTTCTCAGGAACTATAAAAGATATCAACATGTTTTGTTTTATTATTTCTTCCCCATTTATAGATCTTTGATTTAAATTGAGGAATTTTAAATATCTCTGCTCAAAAAAAGTTATCTAACTTTAAATCGGATTTTTTAGAGTTTTTTAATACATTTAAAAAAAAAACACTTTAAAGGTATTTTTTTATACTGTGAAATATCCTCAGTTTAAATCAAAGAGCTATATGTAAGGAACAAACTATTAAAAAATTCATAATGATATCTTATATAGTTCCTGAGAAAAATGTTCCTAAAGTTAGTAAAATTAACATGGGCGAGACAGAACCATCCGACCCCCCTTAAGGTTAGTCTAAATTAACAAAATATAAGACAATTGAAGAGGTAGTCCTGAAGAAGGTATAGTCTTGAACAACTTATGTAGGACAAATTAAGTTACTCGACAAATGAATAACAAAACTGGAGTTAATGTGTGTGTTTTTTTCGGAAATGAAGGTGTTAATGGGATTCACAAAGTCATCGTTACTGGAGGTTTTAGCTTCCACACTACATTTATAACGTAAAAAGTAGAAGGTATTATTATCGTTCAGTCCGTCTGTCTGTCCGTCTGTCTGTCCGTCTGTCCGTCACCCACTTTCATAGCCCAAACAACAATTGCTACGGACAAGTGTGATACGTCACAAAATTCAACGCATCGAAATAAGAATACATTGAAAATTTCAGAAAAGAATTCGAATTCGAAGTACTTCAATTATTTAAAAAACTGCAAAATGTAATGCTCATTTAAAAAGCATAGGAAGCCATTTTTATTAGAATTAAATCACCATTGCCATTCGCAACAATCGCTCGAGAAACTTTAATTCTTTTAGAAAATAAATTAAAATAAATTTTTTTTCGACATCGATCAGTTTGAAATGACGTCAAATATATTTCACTAAGAGATTCTTTGTACGTTGATATGAAATGTTTTCATTCTATTTAAAAGCGAGGAATATTACATATTTATTCTTTGAAATATAAATTAATTTTTGCAAACGATAAGTAATAATTATTGAATTTTCGAAATAAAATAAATAAAACTAGCCAAATTTAGCGTGTAAATGTTAAATATAAAATATCAATGCTGTGTTTGTCGCCTTTTTACCTGTTAAACACAACTGTTGTGGGGAAGCGGGTTAAGTGACAGATTCTGTTACAAAGCTACTTGTTTCTTTATGATGCGAAAAATCAGATACTTCCGATGAATTTACGCCAGTTATTTCATTTTTACAATGCAAAAAAAAATCCCTTCAAAACTACTCTTCAAAAACAAATAGCTAGGTTGCCATAAAAAAAACATTGAAAAATAAAGCGTTTCTGTATTAATTCCGGTAAATTCTGGATAAATGCATTTTTTTAATTGATAAAGTTAAAAATTTCTCATCTTGCGACAATTTAAATTAAAATAATCACAATTACCAAAATCACAGTTCGCAAACAGTCAGTCAGAACAGCCGCAGACCTGGCGCGGAAAAGGCAGAAAAAAAAGCAGTAAAAACAGTGCTATCATAATAGGACTCCTAAAGCAGCGTGGGGTTCATTCCAAATTCATGAATCGCATTACACAAATAAAACCCGTTCTAATGTAACTTAATAAAACATGAAATTTAGGTTCATTTCTGCCGATTCTTTCGCATTCCATTTCGCCCCGTTGAGCTTTACACATTCATTGCGGATTTTTTTTGCCGCATGATCAACAGAAGCAATGCTAAGTGCATTGGAGATTTCACATGTGAGACAGGAAAAAATATCGTACTCATGCTTCATCAATGCTAGTTGCTCAATTAGAGGCAATTCATTGAAAAAAAAAGTAGATGCGATAATTTCCGCCGCTATGTGTGAAAACTACATAAATATGACATGTCCAACGAGGATTATGCGACACCGTAATTATGGAAAAAAAATACCGGAATTACTGTGTATAATACGGACTTTAAAGACTGTTTTTCATTCAAATTCATGATTCGCATTATACAAATAAACCCGCTCTAATGTAACATAATAAACGTGAAATTAGATTCATTTTAATTTGCTCAATTAGTGGCGATTCCTTGGTAAAACCGTAGGTACGATAATTTTTACCGTCGCGTTTAAAACTAACACAGACTTAACATAGCAGTGGTGGATTATGTGGCGCCACAGACCGGAATTACTGTGTGTAATAAAAGACTGTTTTTCATTCAAATTCGTGAATCGCATTATACAAATAAACCCGCTCTAATGTAACATAATAAACGTGAAATTAGATTCATTGTTGTCGATTCTTTCGCATTCCATTTCGCCTCATTGCTTTTGCGTATTTCTTTGGGGGTTTTCTTCAACAATAAAAACACCGAAATCAAGAACCGAAAATTCAATTAAAGTTTAAAACCGCGTAAACAGAAAAACATAATGGCTGGTCGCAAAATGCGGAAAAATATTTATTTATATTACAATGCATTTTCTTTTTTTCTGAAAAATGTATATTTCTAATGTAGTTCATTGTATTTAAGAGGAAAATCGTTTCAAAATGAAATTACTTTTTATTGAGAATTTTGTTTGTTTGTTGAGTTTATAAATATGGTCTCCGTATGAGGGTTAATAAAAACGAAATTTGAATAACTGTGAATAGGAGTAAATATTTTCTCGAATTCCAGTAAAAACTCCAGTCGAAAGTAAACAACGAATATTTTATTTTCGAAGGAAAAATAATTTAATCATTTTTATAAACAGGGGTTCACAGAAACAAAACATTTCGAAGAAGTTTTCAAAGAAACATAAAGGCTAAAAGATTAAATAGTCATGCACTATTTTGTTCGCTTAAAGGAAATTCAAAATCCCATAACAAGATCAAAAGGACTTATAAGTTTAACGATTTGAAAACTCAAATCAATGTCATAAATAAATTTCATATTTTTATTGGAGTCCCGGGGAAGGTCGTTAGAGGCCCTCGATACTGGCTGTACCTAAGTAGACAGAGTCGTGGCAACCTTGGTGGTAAGGCACACCGCGTGGGTCTGGGACATAATCCCGAAAGCCGGAAATCCCGACAAGCCAGAATCCCGTTAGTCCATAAACCCGACAGGGACGAAATCCCGAATGGTTCAAAATCCCGAAAATAGATTTTTGTCCATTTCTCGATTTTTTTTAATATTAGAGATTATTTATTTATTTAGTTATTTATTTAGTTATTAAGTTAGTTAGTTACTAATTTAGTTAGTTATTTAGTCAGTTAGTAATTTAGTCAGTTAGTTAGTCAGTTAGTTAGTTAGTCAGTCAGTTAACCAACTGACTAATTAACTGACTGACTAACTCAGTCAGTTAACCAACTAACTGACTAACTGACTGACTAACTAACTGACCGACTAACTAACTGTCTGACTAACTGACTGACTTACTAACTGACTAACTGACTGACTATCAGAAATGTGGATAAGCCCCACATTTTTGGCTCGGGCAGATTGGATTATTTTAACGTAGGAACTTCAAAACTAGGGCGGTGTAACACTAAGCGACTTTCACAATTACCACTTAACAAACCAAAGCACTTTTAAAAGCTGCGCAATTTTCTCAAAAAACCTTATTACGCCCGATAGGTACAGTGAACTCGTTGTACCAAATTTGAAGCCTGTACCTCTTTTTGTTGTTCAGCAATACCTTTAACCCTTTCAGCCCCAATAACAATTTGACATAACCATTTTAGAAACATTTTTCTGATCGTCTATTGCCATTTATGATATCAGAAAGCACATCATTCAATTCTTCAAACTTTTTTCGATTAGAAAATATTTTTTATTAATCCCAATAGATGTCAGCCCTATTATTATTTTAAATTATTATCAGAAACACGATGATGCCAAATGGCATCACTGGGACGGAAAGGGATAAAACCAAAAAAAAAAAGTTCCATGACAGCTACCATTTGCGCATTAGTTATTTTCTCGAAAACCTTATTATGGTGTCCAAAAGATACTGCAAGCTCAACACCTTTAGTTCGAGCTGTAGAGTGGTTTCAGGCAGACAGACTGACAGATACAGTCATGTTTATAAACCACTTTTTCAGAATCAGCATCCCCAAAAAGAGTAGAAAACGCAAAATCCACATTTCGGATTCTCAACCACCATCGCAATACTTCCTTATATTTATTTCATGCTACACTCTTAAAACAAAAGAGTGAAATCCACTCCTATAGGGGAAGTGCATTTTCGGCACCGGAAAGGAGTGGAAATTAACTCGGACTGAGTTAAAACCGCTCTTTTTAAGAGTGTAGGACGTAGATTGTTTTCTTTTACCGACTCCGCAAAAAGAGTGAAATCCACTCCTATAGGGGAAGTGCATTTTCGGCACCGGAAAGGAGTGGAAATTAACTCGGACTGAGTTAAAACCGCTCTTTTTAAGAGTGTAGGACGTAGATTGTTTTCTTTTACCGACTCCGCAAAAAGAGTGAAATCCACTCCTATAGGGGAAGTGCATTTTCGGCACCGGAAAGGAGTGGAAATTAACTCAGACTGGGTTAAAACCGCTCGTTTGTTTCAAGAGTGTAGGTAATTGGATTTTTAAAAAAAAAATACCAATGCAGCAGGTGATAGACATAATCCCAACACCGTACAGAGATCAAAATAAATAATACCAAATACAAGAAAGAGAAAATATATACAAAACACAAAACATCAAACACAAGAATTAAATAAAGATTTAGAACATGAAAAATATTAAATCAAGAATTTAAATCTTAGGTACAGTGAAAACTCTACGACCGACTACCTCCATTAAACGACCACCTGGACTTAAGACCAATTTTTCAAGGCAAAGATCTTTTCCTCCTATGTGTTCAATGTTAAATGCATAGATATCATAATTAAAGTATTAGATTGGCTGATCACGCGAGCTCCAATGCTAACGACGGGACGCGCATGGAGGCCAAATAGGTGGGCATAATTGCCAATGTTGCTGCCACTTTTAGGAGAAAAATACTACAAAAAAATACCATTTAATTCTAAAATTACAAAAAAATACTAGAAAAGGATTTAAAGTCACTAAAAAGATACTACACTTTAGCTCGTATTTTTACGATATTTTTTTGTAATTTTAGAATTATTCTAAAATACTAATATACTCTTTAAACTTTATAACTAAACTTTTAACTTAATTTTAGAATTTATTTTAGAATTATTCTAAAATACTAATATACTCTTTAAACTTTATAACTAAACTTTTAACTTAATTTTAGAATTTATTTTAGAATTATTCTAAAATTACAAAAAATATCGTAAAAATACTAGCTTCATTTTGGAATCTTTTTAGTGACTTTAAATCCCTTTCTTGTTTTTTTTTGTTGTAATTTTTAAATTAAATGGTATTTTTGTGTAGTATTTTTCTCCTTAAAGTGGCAGCAACATCGGCAATTATGCCCACCTATTTGGCCTCCATGCGCGTCCCGTCGTTAGCATTGGAGCTCACGTGATCAGCCAATCTAATACTTTAATTATGATTCTATGGTTAAAAGCCACTCTGGGAGAGACCAGATCCCATTCCGCAAACGACCGCTTTTAAATCCCATTTCATGAAAAATTATCTTTTTTCCAACACACACACAAGTGTGTCAATTTTTCCCCCTTTCGTCCTCCGAATGCTTTCAACTTATTATGTCAAATTACAATAGAAATAAAGATGACAATATAAAAGGAATTTTTTTGTGATTTAAAAATTAAATTAGAAAGAGAGGTGGGGTTTGCGAAAATGTCGTATTTGCGAATTAATAAATAAATGTAAATGATAAATTGAGTTTTGTAATTTCCTAATGGTTCATAATACGTTGTAAAATGATATTTCAACTGTCTAGCTCAGTGGTTCCCAACCTGGGGGCGATCACCCCCAAGTGGGCGATTTGTGTTATCAAGGGGGCAATAAATAGTTTGGGGGCGATGAGTATTCGAAGGTGGAAAATTAAAATAATATACTGTACCGTAGTACAGTAAAACCATTCTAATTTTTATTGATCACCTTGACAAGTTAAAAACTGATGCTTACAAGATTTGAAGATTTGACCAAGTTAGAAATTCCTGATTCTATTGTAGATCCATTCTCGTTTGAAGCTGTGGGTTGGGGATAACCTTGATAACTCTTTGCACTTTGCAGACGGAGTTTGTAGATCTGAAGTTTGACTGTGAGGCGAAAATCCTTTTCAAGCAGAGAGGTTATGAGTTAGCCTGCGTGAAACTTATTTACACTTATCCACAACTGTGGTAAAAAGTCGAACTACTTCTCATCTCGTTCCCGTCAACATATTTAGTTGAAAAGGATTTGGTTCTGTTATCACCCAGCTCCTTACTAAACAAAGAAATCAGTTGGACATTTGCCTCAAAGACTTGCGCATGAACTTGACAAAAGATAAAATAATAAAAAAGTTTTCAACATTCAATTATTTATTTAATTTTTATTGTCAACTCTCTTAAATTTTGCAGAATCCAGTTTAAAGATCTAGTTAATTATTTCACTAGATGTTCTTTAAAAAAATCTGTTAAATATAAACATTTTATTTATTTCTATTGTATTTAAGTGACCGGATACAGCTGCTTTGGTTGTTTTTATATATGGTAGTTAGGTGTTTAAAATGATAAAATTGCTTTATTAGTTACACTTTAACTCAAATTATAATTGGACAAAACATGAAAATTAAAAGGGGGCGATATGTGTTAGTCAACCTAATGAAAGGGGCGATAGTCCAGAAAAGGTTGGGAACCACTGTTCTAGCTAATTCACTTTTTGTACTCTAGGAGCGACCAACCTCCATTTACGACCGATTTATTAGGGAACGGGGGGATGGTCGCTCTTAGAGGTTTCACTGGAAGTAAAAGATATATATTTTCAGTTACACTTATTTCAACTCAACAAAGCGAACCTCTTCGTTGGCCAAAGTTTTGGAATAAATGTTTGCATAATTGAGACGTAGTTTTTCTTGTGGTTCTGTGCGAATAATTTAGAAAGCTTATTTTCTTTATCTCTTAGAAGTTTTTTTTTTTCTTTTTAGGGCTTGTTGTTTTAGTTGTTTGTTTAACGTCATTAGAATAATTGAAGACTCAAAAGTTAAATGAGAAGGAAGGTCGTTTTCTTTAGCTATGGAATCAACTTAGTTCGTTTAACGAACTTACTAAAGAGAAAAATAATTATTGAAAAATCCCGCTTTTTTTTACTACGAATCTATGACTCTAAGACTGTGTCCTGACTACCACATCAAATGCCACAAATGCAACAAAACTTGGCGACTTGGCAGAGTCAGCCACATGCTATTGCATCGCTTGGCGCCCTTGGCGGTCGCCAAGTTTTGTTGCATTTGTAGCATTTGATGTCGTAGTCAGGACACAGCCTAACGTTTACTAACAATATGATTTATGACTAACATTTGCTAAAAATTCAAAAAACGACAAACCTTTACTAACCTAATATGACTTTCCTAACTTATACTCTCCCATTACCCACAGTCCCTGGACAAATTATTAGACGCACTGCAAGATTTCATGTAAAATATTAATTACCGGGTGATATTGTACCGTTTTAAGATTTTAAATGGATTTGTTTTTTATTTTTATATTATCCAATCAATTACCGATTTATTTGAAATAAACAAAACAGCATTCATTTAGAAAAGCATAAGTTTATTAAGTTTTAAAGAAAAGTGAAATTAATGTTAGTAAAAGTCAGTATTTAGTTGAGCCACCTTTAGCCGCTATCAAGGCTTTAATTCTGCGCGGCATGCTATCAATGCAAGACTGTACTGTCTCCTGCATGTGAGGAGGATGATTCCACACATAAATAATCTTATAATAAATAATTAATATAAATTAATCTTAATCATAATTATCTTAAAATAAATACAAATATGTAGTCTACAACAATTCTTTTACATAAAAACCAATAATATTGTGGTTTAAATATACCATTACTGAATAAAAACTCTTAAGAAACATAAAATTACTTTAAAAAAAATACAGTGCGTCTAATAATTTGTCCAGGGACTGAAATATGATTTCCTCAACAACAAAAAACACTGCTACCAAACCCCAAAAACGAAATGACCCAGATATCCCATTACACATCCAACAAAGACCCCGCAATATGTTTCAACAACATCCATATTTATATCGCCCCCTCCCCTGACCCACCCCCCATAAAGGGGTCGAGCATATCCCCCCCTCCCCCTAATAATTGAACATCCAGATCCAGTTGACATGGGTGCTTCTGTGTCATGCCCAGAAAGACTTATTTGCATAATTTGTTCGTTTTTTTTCTCTTTCGGGAAGGACACAAGGGGCTGTTATAATCAGACGACATTTTGGAGTGGTAGGGTAGGTGTAGAATTTATATTTTGTTCATTTAGTATGATTTAGAATCAATCAATATCGAATGCGCAAGATTCATGCTCCTTAGAAAAAAAAAATCGCCAAACACATTGTTTAGTTATAATTTAAACTTTAAAAGCCAAAATTCTAGCTCTAGTGCGACGATAATTCAAACTAAACTAAACTAAACTTAAAGCCAAAATTGCCAATTTTTAATTATTTCCTTTCGCAAGTCAAGTTAATTTTCTATTTCGTTTGCTAAATTTATTTGAGAATGATTATGTAAAAATGCTTAGCATCCGTTCCGGTGACTTTGGCGCATTGGAAAATGTCGCCAAAACCTTAAACGACACGAGTTCCTTATTCTTAAATAAGTATCAACATAGCAATTTGTAAAAAAAAATATGTTTTCGAAATACTTAGTAATAATAAAACATGTTAAACAACTCCAAATTGCATTGTTAAATGAAGAAGTGTAAATTTAAACTTACGCGGTTTTTATGAAAAAAATAACAAAAATTGAATGCCTTGCCGCTTTCTTAATAAACAAATTATGAAGAATCAAAGAATCACATTGTGCTACAATTTATGACTATATTTCAAACTTATTTACAATTAAAAAATAATTTTTCTTCAAATATTAATTTTAAATAATGTTTCTCATGCTGTGGTTGAGGGGCAACAGTGACATAATGAATAAAAAAATCAATGCTAATAAAAATGGTTAGTTCGTCGACAGACATATAGACAGGTGCCCGCCCGGTAGTAAAGACAAATGGACAAAAAGAATGAAGGATAGGTCTCTGATCTTTTTAACAAAAAACAAGTAGGTTTGTAACAGAATCTGTCACTTAACCCGCTTCCACACAACAGTTGTGTTTAGCAGGTAAAAAGGTAACAAACACAGCATTGATATTCTATATTAAGCATTTACATGCTAAATTTGACTAATAGTTTCATTCATTATATTTCGAAAATACAATAATTATTAATTATCGTTTGTAAAAATTAATTTATATTTCAAAGAATAAATATGTAATATTCCACGCTTTTAAATAGAATGAAAATATTTCATATCAACATACAAAGAATCTCGTAGTGAAATATATTTGATGTCATTTCAAACTGATCGATGTCGCAAAAATAAATTTATTTTAATTTATTGTCTAAAAGAATTAAAGTTTCTCGAGCGATTGTTGCGATGGCAATGGTGATTTAATTCTAACAAAAATGGCTTCTTATGCTTTTTAAATGAGCATTCAATTTTGCAGTTTTTTAAATAATTGAAGTACTTCGAATTCGAATTCTTTTATGAAATTTTCAATGTATTCCAATTTCGATGCGCTGAATTTTTTTGACTTATCGCACTTGTCCGTACAATTTGCAGTTTGTGCTATGAAAGTGGGTGACAGACAGACGGACTGAACGATTATAATACCTTCCACTTTTTACGTTATAAATGTAGTGTGGAAGCTAAAAATTAAGACCCTACGGATTGAACTGATTTTGAAAGTGGGATACAAACAGACAGACGGGGAGACGGACATTTTCAGCATATCAATGTCTACTTTTCAATTTTTAAAAAAAATTCTTTTGAATTAAAAAAATAGGCTAAAAGATAGTCATTAGACCGATTACAATTTTCGTAAAATTTGGCCAAAGAAAAAGCTTCCTCAAAACTACAAGCTGTTTTTTTTAACCACCTCAAAATTTTCGACGATCATCAGTATTCTTCCTCAAAAACTCAAGCTGTTTTGCTAGACCACTTCAAAATTTTAATCGCTCATAAGTTATTTTTTGTGCCAAACTTTAGATATATAAAAGGGATAATTTTATCTTTGTTCCGTTTCAATTAAAAAATTTAGCATGATATGTACTTTAGAGCTATAAGCAAATAATTTTTTTTCCCTTTTTGTAAATTATGAATTTTTAACAAAACTAAATTTCATATTGGTCCCTACCGCTCGCCAACTCTGGAGTACCCATCACAGATGGGTAGGTCAGAAAGGCCGCGCTTATTCATAGTCTCGAAATTCGATTTGTGCACCGATCGTTTGCATGAGGGGGGGGGGGGGGGTTGAATACCCCTTTTCGAACAAAAGGTTTTTAATCTGGGGTAGCTCGATTACGAGTTTTTGATTTTATCAACTCTTCAGTGTTTTGTGAATTAGTGGGTTGAATAAGGGCCTTTATAAATTTTTTGTAGCCTCATGAACCCAATGTGTACATTGCTTGTCGGTTGGATTTAAAAAAATTAGCTTTTAGAACACATTGTGGGACTGGATAAGTGAAACCAAGGAAGCAGTGGGTTGTAATTATTAATAATTTGTTGAATTTCTGGAATATAACATGTTTGTACAATGTGTTTAATCCATTAACGATGGCTTTATAAATACAATTAGCACGTTCATTTCCGAATAAAAACGTAAACATTAAGTTTTTAAAAACCGTTTTTGGTAAAACTAAATCTGTTCTACGTACACTCTTAAAACAAACGAGCGGTTTTAACTCAGTCTGAGTTAATTTCCACTCCTTTCCGTGCCGAAAATGCACTTCCCCTACAGGAGTGGATTTCACTCTTTTATTTTAAGAGTGTACATTGTTCAGAACTATGGTCTTCATTTGTCTCAGATTTGGTTTATTAAGAAAAACTTTAGCAGAAGACTAATTTTCGAGTTTAAAATTTCATTTGCCAACCGCTTTAATGAGTTAAAGGAAAAGATTGCCTATGGGCCAAGATAATGAACAAAGTAAACCATTATTTAATATAGGTATGAAAACTCATTTTTGATATTTTCAATGCATAAATGCTTACGGCCTCTTCACAGTTGAAGAGTACAGGGGAGAACCGCTTGATTTATTAGGAGTCGTCCCGTAATTGTGTCTGCTTGGCGGACATTGGCGGCAGGAAACCGGTTTCTCTCTTTCTTCTTCGCTTGGTCCAAGCGTCGGAATCGTGCATCGCGTGAATCTCGGTAGGTAGAAAAGTCGTGGTTTAGGACTTTTCAATTAATTTGCGAATCTTAAAATTTCTCTTAATTGTTTTAGAAAAAATCGTGATTTTCAATCAATTGTACTTTATTTTTAAAGCTTAACATGATGATGAACACAGTCTTTTGAATAAAACGCGGAACTGAATTTCAGGGTTGCAGTGAGAGAAGATGCACAAGAAAGTGAGAAACTGGTTTCCTTACACCAGTTTAGGCGATTACTCGCTATCATCGCCAAAGATGCCTGATGAAGAAAGTTTTCTACGAAATTAAGCGGTTTTCCCCCTGTACTCTTCAGTTAAGTCAGACGCTGTCTTATACCCCACAAACAATCCACCCGGCGGCTAATTCATCCAAACTACAACGGTCACGTGTATGTTGACGTCGCAGCTACGTCAAACACTGTATGCTACCCTACAAGTAAACCACGCTCCACCCCGTTCAAACCCCATCAACAAAAAATATCGCTCTCTAACTGTGTGTATTTGTTCGCATGTACTTATGAGGAGGTCTGCTTGGCTTTCATGAAAACTTCAGTCACTCAAACAAATGACTGCGTAAATTGGTAATACAAAATATCATACGTTTACGCTGGTCTTAACAAATGGGCAACTAGAATGGTCACGCCTACCGTGACGTCACAGCGACATCAATATTTGTTTTGTATACACTCTTAAAACAAAAGGCGAAATCCACTCCTATAGGGGAAGTGCATTTTCGGCACCGGAAAGGAGTGGAAATTAACTCAGACTGAGTTAAAACCGCTCGTTTAAAAAGTGTAGGACATAGATTGTTTTCTTTTATTTCTTTTACCCAATCCGCAAAAAGAGTGCAATCCACTCCTATAGGGGAAGTGCATTTTCGGCACGGAAAGGAGTGGAAATTAACTCAGACTGAGTTAAAAACGCTCGTTTGTTTTAAGAGTGTACCTAACAAATAAACCAAACGGCAGCTAATTCTTCCACATTGAAAAGGCCACGCCTATGGTGACATCAAACATTGTCTTCTATCCCACAAACGAGCCATGCTCCGCCCTGTTCCAATTGTCCATTGATTAGGAAACAGAATCAGGAGACCGCAAGCCCAAAAAGAGTAAAATATTTCAGCTTTTCTAACTACAGCACAGCAATTTGTGACGGTCCTTAAACTTTCCAAGCAAGTGAACTATGCTAGCCTTAACTTTTCACCACTTGCGACTTCTCATACCTCGCAACACCCAAGTTCATTAAAACCAGCCAATTAAGGGAAGCTCCCAAACACACTTCTAAACTCCCTAAAAACTGCGTAGCCGTGAAAAGTTTTGGAAGAAAATTATGAAAAGAAGGATCTAAAAGCCACTCTAGAACTACAGGATCATTACAACGACATGAATTAAGTAGACGGCACGGCTATTTATTAATAAAAGACGGGTTGTGTAGGGGGCCAAGATGATTGCGAATTTGACGAGAAAGGTTGCTGTTTTTGGCCGCTTATTGCTGCAAAGTGGTATCAAAAATGCCACTTCAAAAAAAAATACAAAATCATTTTGTTAAATAACCACCAATATTGTATTGATTTTATTTTACTATGTTAAGGGCCGTAGTGAGCCTAGTGGTCAGCGTCTCGGTCTCGGGATCGGAAGGTCCTGCGATCGAGTCCCGGTACCACTGAAGACCTACCGAGTATATGCGGAGTAGTGTCGTTAAATCTGTTGGGTCCGAAAGTCCTCTAAGTTCCATACCAAATCAATACCTCTGGGGTGACAAGCCAATTCTGGGATCCTCTAGTTGGCCTCTGTCTCTAAAATTAGATGGATCCACTTATGTGCGTGTTGTCTGTTGTGTCTGTCTTACTTGACGAAGGTTATAGCGGGTCGCTGACCAAGCACACAAACCTGAATATATATGTCTACCAACCAACCAACCAACTACTATGTTATTAGGTTAGGTTTGAATTATCGTCGCACTAGAGCTACACGATTTACTATGTCATTAATACAGATAATTATAGAAACCTAAACCTTCGGGCCTTTTTAAGTAGTTAATCTGGAAAACGAGCTAAATTGTCTCGCCAAAACCCTCATGACTTGGGTAGTGATGTTGGTCCCTATTTTGTTTTGGCACTGCATAGTCTACTTTTACCTGAAGTCTGTTGATCTCTAAGGGATGAAGGGAGTGATATTAATTGTTCTCTTTCCCTCTTACACCCCTTTAATAAAAGGGGGAGGGGTGTGTGGAGAATGGGTAGTGTCGTGTAACACGTGATTAACACCCCTGGTTATTCGAATCTTTGGGACCTGGCAACTCTGTTGGGGGTCCTCTGTTTCTGACAAAATACACTGAAAAAAAAAGAATGTCACTAACAGTGAAGTTTAATTGGTGGATAAGTTTAAAATATTCTTCTTGTTGATATCTTACATTGACAATCATCCCTATGTGTATAAAAGTTAATGAAAAATTAAAACTGTGTCTTTATTATTTGGGGATGAGATGAGAAACGACTAGAACGTTATAAAATATCAATTGGCAACTTTTTAAAAAGGTTCCCAAAGAATTTTACTGAGATCTATTGAGATGAACTATACAGGTATGTAAAACGCTTGGAAGTTTGATTATAATTTATAGCAAAGTTGGTCAAAGTTTTTAGTTCGAGCTTTTGTATAGACCAATGACATGTTTATCAACAAGCATTGCAGACAAAACTATAGTAGACACAAAAGAGATAGTATTCAAAAATTAATTTAAAAAAAAACTGGTTCCTCAAAACGATACACCAAAGAGTTTTATAGTAGGGTAGAGGAACGACTCGTACTGAGCTGCCATCGGCAGCCATGGCTTACTACGGAGCCCGAATAGAGTGGCAAAAGTGCTAGTTAATTTATAATGTTGATACTGAGAAAGGAAGTACACCCAGGGCAAAGGCGGGAATCGAACCCGCACCCGTTACAGCTAGCGGACTGCTAGCGTTATGGCCTGCGATCCAAACCACTCGGCCATCGGGCCCTACATGCCACCCTATATTGTCTCCGTGTTGGTCCATCTTGCTGTTGAAAGGTTCAGTCTCTACCCTACTATATAACTCTTTGTGATACACCAATCAGAAAGCGCTGTTCAGTAAGTTCTTTGGTCTACTCAATACAGCCATGTCAGTATTGGCATGGCGCCGGCATTTCAGCAAGAGTTCTATAGTAGGGTAGAGACTGAACCTGGCAACGCACACGGCCAACACGGAGAATATAGGGTGGCATGTGGGGCCCGATGGCCGAGTGGTTTGGATCGCAGGCTATAACGCTATAGCAGTCCGCACGCTGTAACAGGTGCGGGTTCGATTCCGCCTTTGTCCTGGTGTACTTCCTTCTCATATCAAATTATAAATTAACTAGCACTTTTGCCACTCTATTCGGGCTCCGTAGTGAGCCATGGCTGCCGATGGCAGCTCAGTACAAGTCGTTCCTCTACCCTACTATAGAACTCTTTGCATTTCAGGGCAAATACGCATCTGCAAGCAAGCACATGCAAATCATGAGCGTTCCAATAAACTTGCATTTATAACATTTTAATAAAAAAAAATTGATGTCAATTATCTTATGCTGAATTATTTTGCATCTTTTAGCACGCTTTAGACCAAACTTGATCCGGGAATCTTCTCTCCAAAAACTTCGCCTTGTCAATCGAAATAATTAAATATTCGCAGACATTACAGTGCTCAAATACACAATGAATGTGCTTGAGGTAGAAAACGTAAAACTCCCCTTTCTCACAATCCAGTCTGTTAATTGTGAAAAATAACCAATTTGGTTAAGACTCTTCATTAATGGGGGTAAAGCATTGAGCTAGAAGGGAAACTGGAGTGACGTGTCAGCGAGCCGAAAACCCACTCACACCCTTTTGAGCGAACAGGGCAGAAAAGGACTATTTTCCCTACACTTGTATGCAATGCTTGTATGAGACCCCTCTATCATATTGACTTGGGCTCCTAAATGTATTTTAACATTTTTAGTTCGAAAGAAATTAATTTTCTTTAACTTTAAATTCCAACTTTTTTAAGAAATAACCATGTGGATCACTAACTAAGAACCAGCGAAGACGAACCCAATAGCGAAATAGGCAAGTTTCTTGGTTTTCTGCCCGGTTCGTTTCTGCTGCAGTGCCGTGTATTCCTCCGCGTTTCGTTATTGAACCGTCTCGTTTGCTGCCTGGTTCAGTAAATCACACACCTCACTCCACTTTTCTTCTAGCTCAATGAGACAAAGCCACCCGATCTATCCAATTGTAAGAGTCGGTTCTTCATTTTTCAGAGTAATTATTGCAAGTGGAATTTCGAGTCTATTTGTGGGAATGACGCGGCAAATTCCACTTTTGATTATTTATCAATATACACCAATCAAATAAGGAATGTGTGTATTAGGTTAGATAAATGTAGGGTAACCAGACGTTTTCTACATTTCGAAGTTTAGTTTGTTAGACAACTATAAAACTATCTTGCTATAATAGTTATTTATGCAACTAGTGTGAAAAGTAAGGCTTTTTTAAACACGAGCGAGTGAAATAAATTCAAGAGTTTAAAAAAGGCTATTTTCAACGTGTTGTCATACACTATTTTTTATAATAACGTGCAAAAAAGTATTTATTAAATTGGCATTTATTGATTGGCTTATTAATTATTTTATTATCACGTTCAAATGATTTGAAGGTGATTATTTATATTAATGATTATTTTAAAATCACGTGCAAAAGTATTTCTTAGATTGACATTGGAAATAAGACGCCAAATAAAGTATCACGCTCAAATAAAGAATTTTACACCAATCAGATGCTCTTATTTACTTTGTCGCACTAGTGCGTAAAAGTAACTTTGAAACACGATTTCGTTAAAAGCATCACTTTTGCCACGATTATTGATTTAAAAAAGTTAGTTTTTTGCACGATATTATAAAAAAATAGATAAATAGTCAAACAAAACCAAAGTAAATAAAAATATTCTTCATGAAAATTTCATATTTTAAAAGTTAATCACTGAAACAAATATGGTCAGGCTAGAAAGTATATTGCATTGGCAATTCATGCAAAAATTATATATTTTTAAATTTGGTTCTAGCAGCAAAAATCAACTACAACGCCTGAAATTCATATAATATTTTTTTCTATCGACACAAACATTAAAGTTCTTTCTGAAATTTTTACTTTTAAATATTTATGAATTACAATTGAAAAAAGTGAAACTTTTGAAAGCTTTACATAATATTTCTTTTTCTATCAGAGGGCTAAATAAGTTAGATTGTTTGTTTGAATTAACGTTTCACTACAGCTAAACGTGGGCTTTAAGTTAAAAAAGGTTATTTTAACATAGTATGTCCACTTTAATGAGATTACAAATTTAGTTTTTTAATAAAATATTTTATGTTCTATTTGTAGCGAAATTCTTTTGTATTATTATTTTCTGTGGGATTTTTTCGCGAGGGTATTTATTTCATTTTCTCTCGCGACGACTTGTTTTGCACAGTTTTGACTTTTAAGAAATCAGTTTGTATTTTGCTTTTCGAAAGTTAAGTTAGTTTTGGCTTTGTGAAATAAAATAAAAAGTTAATTTCTTCTGTATTCTCTCATTTATGTCAACTGTATTAAAGTAACATGGCTATGTGTTTATTATTTATTTTACTTATAAGAAATAAAATTTAATCCAAAACACCTCCACATCTAAATTTTCCATAAAATACAAATCCCTTTTCATCCAGGAACTCCCTTTTTAATCTGACACGTGATCGCAACACGACAGCTCATAGGCCATCTGATAGTGACGTCGGATTTATAGGGAAATAAGCAAGCAATAAGCAAGAAATAAGCCCTCTTTTTAGGGATTATTAGCGGTATTTTCGGCAGTCTCGATGGGAAATGCGGGGAATTTTTTGTGTTCTTTTTAAGTTGGATTTGTGGGATACATCCTCGAATTTTGTAAAATCTCTCTTCTTGTCATGAGCAGGTTTTTGGGACATTTGTTTCTGGGTTTGACTAAATCGCAACCGACATTTAGATGATATTGAATATTAACCTTTTATCTACTGACAGTACTGATAAGTATTACTTATAAGCCCACTGCTTTTCTTTTCATTGTTCATTTGGAGGAAATGGGGGCAAGGTCGAACTTTTTGATTGGATTGGACGGTTTTAGTGTATTAAAATTTACATAGGTAATGTAAATTCTTCAGAAAAATTGAACTTTAGTTAACTGCATAACTCCTTATGCCCTGATGTTACTTAAAAGTCCCATTTAAAATACCGTTGTTCTACTTTTTCTTGTTCGTTTAATGGAAAATGGATGGCAGTGTGGGTTTTATCAATGCAGTATTCAGAACATTAAGGACTAAAATGGTAAATCATACTCAACAAAATTTCTTTGTTTGTCAGTGTAATTTAGTTATTACAAATAGAAAGGCTTAAAATCGAAAATATATTCATCATAAAATGCATTTATATTCAACTAATTTTTAGCTTCCACACTACGTTTATAACGTGGAAGGTATTATAATCGTTTAGTCCGTCTGCCTGTCCGACTGTCCGTTACTCACTTTCATAGCCCAAACTACAAATGCTACGGACAAGTGTGATACGTCAAAAACTTCAGCGCATCGAAATTAGTAAACATTGAAAATTTCAGAAAAGAATTCGAATTCGAAGTACTTCAATTATTTAAAAAACTGCAAAATTTAATGCTCATTTAAAAAGCATAGGAAGCCAATTTTATTAGAATTAAATCACCATTTCCATTCGCAACAATCGCTCGAGAAACTTTAATTCTTTTAGAAAATAAATTAAAATAAATTTATTTTTGCGACATCGATCAGTTTGAAATGATGTCAAATATATTTCACTACGAGATTCCTTGTACGTTGATATGAAATGTTTTAATTCTATTTAAAAGCAAGGAATATTACATATTTATTCTTTGAAATATAAATTAATTTTTGCAAACGATAAGTAATAATTATTGAATTTTCGAAATAAAATAAATGAAACTAGCCAAATTTAGCATGTAAATGTTAAATATAGAATATTAATGCTGTGTTTGTCGCCTTTTTACCTGTTAAACACAACTGTTGTGTGGAAGCGGGTTAAGTGACAGATTCTGTTACAAACCTACTTGTTTTTTATTGTAATATACTTTTTTTCGCCAGGAGGTGCTAAATTGCCAAGTATTACACTTTTATTCACGTGGTTTATTTTGGGGTCGGTATTATTCGTGAGAATTAAATGAGGTTTCCGCTTCTCTATAATCTTATCGCTATTCTACGATATCTTTCAAATTCGAACATTCACAGCAACCATGTATCTCATAATCTATCCATTCTTCTAGCAAAAAATCCCTTATCCTCTATCACTGATAATATATTCACTCATAATAATATTCCCCAGATAAAACAAATGAGAGACGTTGTCGGTAGGGGAAAATTCCATTTGTACAAGAGGACGAACAGGCCGCCAGATGGCGTTGGCGACGGTCCTAATAGAGATAACTCGCGGGGTGCCGTTGACGGGTGGACTTTGTCCATTAGTCGGGCAAAGTTGGGGACTTGGGTAAATTAGGGCAAGCCATGATATCTGATAAACTTTTGCTGAGGATATTTCACTGCCCAGAACCCGTTCAGAACATGTTTTCCTTGGTAGCGAGGCGGCTGGTATTGGCGATCGGTCGCTAGTTCGCTTGAATTTTAAATATGATTAATTTGGATCTTTTTTTTAAATATTTGATTCGGTCTTCGGTGTTTTGCTTTCACATACTCTGCTGTATTTTTCTCCATGAATGCAAGATAACGTCACTACACAATTGTTTAGTTTAGTTTAGTTTGAATTATCGTTGCACTAGAGCTACACGAGGGCTATTGGCAACGGGCGTCGTATTTTAGAACCACAGTCAAGTGACGAGCCGATACCTGAGTGGGCCCTCAACGCAACCGTTAAGGGCGACATCGTACGCAGCGTTAGGACTTTGAAGGATATTTAACGTGCACTCCCTCTACACGGGTTTGTTCGTCGGATATTTTTGGCTGCACGGGCCGTTTTATAGGTCGGCTGTTATTTTGGCGATGCCCGGACCCGAACCTAGGACTTTTCGCACGCTAGGTGAATGCCTAACCGACTGGGCTCCACAGCCCCTATACAATGGTAAAGAAACTTTATTAAAATATTTTATTATTCCGATTTTCTTTTCCTCTGCAATGCTCTCGCAAGTCAATGCGACTTTCCATTTTTTTAAATGTTTCTTTAAATTTGCCTCCTTTTAATGTTTCTTTAGGTCTGCCCGTTTCACAAGCATCATACTGCAAGAACAAAGAAGCTAAATATCGAAACGCTCTCACGAAATAATTTAAGCTACATTTTTTTAATACTACTACTGTTTCTATAAAACTATAAGTACACTGAAGAGCCAAAATAACTGGTATAGGCATACATCTGCGAATAAAGGTGTATAAAACCAATCGAGGTTCGTCGCTATGTTCAGCAGCGTCTATGTGCTGCTATCATGAAAGGTTATGAAAATTGAAGGGATTTTGAAAATATCGGGGGTTGAGAAATGGAATTCCATATCCATGCATCTAAGAGGTGGAGATGAATTTTGGATTTTCACTTACGACAATTTCACGAGTGTACCATGAATATCGATAATTTAGTAAAACATTAAAACTACGACACAGCTGCGGCCTAGAAAAGATTATGCAAAAACGGATCATCGACGGCGGACGAAAATCATTAAACATGATATATTGCGGTACGTGATATATACGGCTCCAGAAGCCCATATCGGTGAATATTCATTAAATGGTTAACAAGTCAACACTTGTATGACGATAGAATCGACATAGACGTTTATATCGTTTAATGATCAGTTGTCAATGGACCCGGCTTTGCACGATGTTTTTAAGATCAAAGCTATGTCGTAGATTTAATGTTTTACTGGATTATCGATATTCATGGCACACTCGTGAAATTGTCGTAAGTGAAAATCCGAAATTCATCTCCACCGCGGAGCTGCATGGATATGGAATTCCATTTCTCAACCCCCGATACTTTAAATCCCTTCAATTTTCATAACCTGTCATGATAGCAGCACATAGACGCTGCTGAACATAGCGACGAACTTCGATTGGTTTTATACACCTTTATTCGCAGATGTATGCCTATACCAGTTATTTTGGCTCTTCAGTGTATATCACTGTATTATTTAAATAGCTTCCCATGCAAAATTATATTTAAAATTACTTTATTATTACATTTATATTTAAAATACAACATAGCAGAACCCAGGAGGTAAATAGTTTTCGAATCCAGCAGCTGAATCAAGCAGAAAATAAGGCTCATGCTAGGCAAGTTCCTTACCGGCTGAACTCCCCAGCCACAATATTTAGACTAATTCAGATCGTACAAAATAACAAAAAGTCTATTACGCAGATATAGCGCAAAAAACATTTTTAGCAAATCCTCATCCCTAAGCATAATCCCTCTCCTGAATCAACATCAATGCATAACCATCACGCCTCAAAAGCTGACACAAATCCGACAACGTTATTCCATTGGCAAAAACAAAGCCCTTGCGATCTACCAGCGCAAATAAAACAAAACTATTCATAGCCCATATAAAACAGCAGTCACCAGAACCTCTGTCGTATGGTCACAGCGGGATGTATGAAAAACCTACGTTTTGCCTTGAAGAATAACATAACGAAGTTGGTGCCTTGATTTGACAAAACCTCAACTCTTTTTTTTCTTCTTAGGTTCGTTCCAAATGCAAAGGGATCGGCAGAGATAGTTTTACGTTTCGAATTAACTCTATCGATCAAATTTTAGAATTTTTCATTGTATAATTAATAAAAAATTAAAAACATCGTTTTTCTGAGTGTTCTGAACTCTAAAAATTCTCTTTGGCAACAACCATTTACTATCTGGGCATATTCGTCGTGAGTGGCATTAGTTCCCGCGTTATTGTTTTCATTTTTGGTAATTCTGGAAATACATATTTTTTAAATTATATAATATTTTCTTACCTCTCTCTGAAACGAATGCTGTGTGCAATATTTCCTCTGTTCGTGAATCACGTTAAATTGCTGTCCCACAATTGTTGGCACACAAGACCAAATATCATCTAAAAAAAGGTATCCGCCTACGTTAAAATACCTATTTTTAATGAAATTCAATATAATTATTTTATTCTTTAACTTTATAGCCCAATTACCCTAGTTTCCAAAACTAAATTTTTTATTATATATAAACTAAAAACACGTATAAACTAAATTATTATTTATGAAATCAGGTTTTGAATAATGGTGTTTTACTCCCTAATTTAACAATAAAATAGCTCAAAATTTATTAAAAATGAATTTTTATTCTAGATTTTTTACTTTTTATTTACATTTTATGCATAAGTGTTAAAAATATGTTTAAATACTTAATAAATAACGTTTTTCAAAAAAATTGTCTCGAACGTCGGCGGATACCTTAAATTGCTGTCCCACAATTGTTGGCACACAAGACAAAATATCATCTAAATTGAAGTTTTCCAACAACATTGAACGTTTTGGTAATGTTTTGCATACTTTAAATTTAATCGCATTAAAAGCGATAAAGTTTATAAATAGCAGGAATAAAAACATTTTTCCCGTAAACAACTTTAAAAAAGATAAAGCAGACAATAAAAACGATCGTTTTGAGAGTGAAATCGAAATAACCAATAAAATCGGAGGAAATTTAAAAATGAAAACAGGAACGTTACATCATCGGAAACAACCTCATTGGTTAAAACACTTACTGGTAGGCTTTAAATAGTCATCTGGAAAATGTATAACCTGGTTCCCATACCAAATCAATACCTCTGGGGGTGACAAGCCAATTCTGGGGATCCTCTAGTTGGCCTCTGTCTCTAAAAATTAGATGGATCCACTTATGTGTGTGTGTTGTCTGTTGTGTCTGTCTTACTTGACGAAGGTTTATAAGCGGGTCGCTGACCAAGCACAAAAACACTGAATATATATGTCTACCAACCAACCAACCAAACATGTATAACCTAACCGCTTACTGGTTTATAATTATTATGTTTAAATGAAAAAAATCTTTGAATTCTTTTTTTTATTTCTTTGGTAGAAAATATGTCGAATGTAAGTTGCAGCTTTTTCAAGTTTACTTAACTGCAATAAAGTAGAAAAAAATGATGAGTCTACTTATGAGGTGACAGATTATATGACTATTTGACCTCGTCAACTTTAACATCTTGGTTTGTCGGAGTTGTAACCAATCTGCGTTGAAACATTTAGATATATACTATGACCTTTAAAAAAGTCAAATTTGTAAAATTGTTTAGTTTAAAAGAGTTAAGCAGTTATTTAAGGATTTTCAAAACATAACATTAAAAGAAATATAAGTTACACATTTTTATTAAATTTATTGAATCATAATTTCTAACAACATGATTTATTTTAAAATAAATTACCTAAATTAGGCGAATTTTTAGTCGAACTTACAAAATTGTCTCCACTTTTTGTTCACCAATTTATTGCCATAGTACTCAAACATTCAAACAAATGTTTTTTTTTGCGAAACTATTATAATACCTTTCCAATGATCAAATATTTTTAATATAGGGTGGCGCAAATAAAAGTGGCCCCGTCATGGAGATAAGCATAAGATATAATTGTTGCCAAGTCAAAAACCAATGCAAAAACAGGTTTGCTATGTGAAGCTATTGATCGCTTCAATATGAAGCCCAAACAAACTCTTGGCTAATTATTTGCCGGCAACTATGCTATGGCTTGACAAGTTAGTTGGTATGCACTATAAACTGAAGGGTTGTACAGATGTGCAAAATAATTTTCCACTAGTGATTATTTCTGCCATTATTTATCCCAAGGAATTGGACCTTTTTGTTTTTGTTAATACAAAACATTCTAAATTGGTTCGAAGACACAATATTTGCATAATGGGCCGACTAAAATCTGAACTCGCCAATAATCCACGAGTAGCTCTAATGTGATGCTAATCCAATTCAACCAATGCGAAAACAGGTTTGCCAAAGGAAGCGATTGCACGCTTGAATAATTTTTAATTTCGACTTAAAGGCTTTCAGACGGCTTCAATGATTTTCCTCGCCAAGCATCTCAATACATTCTTATTTCTACGCCGGAGCCACTTTTATTTGCGCCACCCCGTATAAACTTTATCATCCAAGTTACGAAATAAATGGCCACCAATTAAAAATCTAAAATTGCCATGAAAGCATTTGGTCCAGTTTTTGTACTATTCACAAACATAAAAAAAAATTAAAATTTAGTGAAGCTCGTAAAATATTTTCGCAAAAACTTACATTTTAGTTTTTCGATTGATAAAGGCTGTCGACCACTGGCCTAGAAGGTTCTAAATTGGCACCAACTCATGATTCTTCTGTACATCAGTACTAGTCAATACTGCATGACTCTAATTTTACTAAAATTAGAAAATTGCGAGTTACATATTTGTCAAATCAGCTATTTCGAACCCCGAGAAATGAGTGTTGACAACGAAAAAATCGACGGAGAAGATTTTTGAACAGTAAAAAAAAAAAAATCACGTGCAGCAAACGCGTGTAGAAATATTTTTTTACTCTTTGGTAGATCTTTTTTAATTGTCGGATAGTTTATATAGTTCTTTTTTAGTTGGAAGTTAATAGCGCCATGAAATCGCTTCCTAATTAAGTGTGACAGATTTTTTTTTATGAAAAAAATTTGTGGTTGTTTAGTTGATATAAATCCTCCTCAATTTGACAGAATTTTTATTTATGAAAGTAACTTTTTTATTTTTACTTTTGTAATGCACTGGTGTTTTTTTTTAAAAATGAAGTTGAGGTTTTGGAGTGCTGGAAGTTAACCCTTTATCAGTCGATGGTAAATTGCTTACCACCACGTTTTAACGAAAAAGTTTGAGTAGCATGTAGGTGTTTTCAATGACTTGAATGAGGTATATTAGGGTAAGTTAGGGGCCGTGGGGAGCCTAGTGGTTAAGATCTCGGGATCGGAAGGTCCCGCGATCGAGTCTCGACACCTCTGAAGACCCACCGAGTATATGCGGAGTACGTGCTCGTTAAATCTGTTGGGTCTGAAAGTCCTGTGGTCGGTCATTGGGCAGTTTACCACGGGTACAGGTCCCTGCAGACTATTTCCCTCCCCTTCAGGGACATGTCTAAATTTTGAAGGTGGCGATAGATGGCAGCATCTGTCTTGTATGTGTGTGTATGTCGTGTCCTTCCTTCTTGACGAAGGTTTATAAGCGGGTCTTTGTGACCAAGCACACAAGCCTAAAAATATATGTCTTCCAACCAACCAACCTAGGTTAAGTTAGGATGAAATATCGTCGCACTAGAGCTACATGAGAGTTAGTTGAATTAGGTAGAAAAAAACGGTGACTGGGTAGGGAACAACTGAATTGGCGAAACAGCATCCTATTTTGGCGATTTATATATTTTTAAAAACTTTAAATTACGTAATATGAAATACAAGGGAAAAGAAAGTATTGAGAAGGGGTCGAAAGTAGACTGAAGATTTTGTTTTTTCTACACTCTTAAAACAAAAGAGTGAAATCCACTCCTATAGGGGAAGTGCATTTTCGGCACCGGAAAGGAGTGGAAATTAACTATCAGACTGAGTAAAAACCGTTCTTTTTGTTTTAAGTATGTACACGTTTGGGAGGGTGCTGATTCTAAAATAAGTGGTTTTTGAACATTCGTCCGATCTGAAACCAATCTACACCTCAAACCAAAAGTGCTACGGACTTTTTGGTGCACGAGTTCCTAGTACCTGAATGAGTTTTTTTTTTTTTTTTGAGAAAATCACGCATGCGCAAATAAGTTTTAAAGTTATTCAAATTACCTTATAGGTATATAATTACTTTTAACGGGACTGATATATTGAAAGGTAATCGGAAGTCGTGTAGTGTTACACGCCCCTGGTTTTTATATTACTACAATTAATGATACTTAACAATCTTATAGACACAAGAAATTGGAAATACAGAGTGGCGCAAACAAAAGTGGCCCCGGCATGGCGTTACGAATGCGGGGAGATGATTTGCGAGAAAAACTAATGAAGCCGCCTGAAAGCCGCAAGTCAAGTTCATAAATTATTCAAGCGTTCAATAGATTCGCTTGGCAAACCCATTTTTTCATTGGTTGGTTTAGTTGATTAATAGACTAGAGCTGCACATGGACAATTCTCGCCAGTTTGGATCTTAGTGCGAGATGTGTAAGTGTACGTTGATCAGATCAGTGCATAGTTGAAGATGGTATAGTTATCGGCAAATATTTCACCAAGCGTCTTTTTGGGCTTAATATTGAAGCGATCAATTGCTTCACTTGGCAAACCTATTTTTGCATTTCTATTTTATTCCTACCTCCATGGCCGGGCCACTTTTATTTGCGCCACCCTGTATCTTTATTTGACCAAAATTTTTTAAACGGTTGGTCATCGATCTCCATTCTACAAGACATCAAATTCACCAATACTATTATGCCCTTTTTCTACACTCTTAAAACAAACGAGCTGTTTTAGCTCAGTCTGAGTTAATTTCCACTCCTTTCCGTGCCGAAAATGCACTTCCCTTATAGAAGTGGATTTCACTCTATTGCGGAGTGGGTAAAAGAAATAAAAGAAAACAATCTACGTCCTACACTCTTAAAAACGAGTAATTTTAACTCAGTCTGAGTTAATTTCCACTCATTTCCGGTGCCGAAAATGCACTTCCCCTATAGGAGTGGATTTCACTCTTTTGTTTTAAGAGTGTATTACAAACTACAGATTATAACACCAATCACTCCGAGTTATCTATCCCTTCCCCTACAAACGCCTCGCAGACTTTCTCTGTCACGTCGCTCATCAACTTAATCAATTAAACCAAATTCCTCATTTCAAAACTCTTTAAACGAACCCTCACTCAAAGCCCCTTTCCGTTGGCCGTCCACCAAAGACCCCCCCTCTTCCCTCATTAGTTAATGAACTGCCTCCAGGGCAAAAGCCCTCCACGAATACAACACAAAGTCAAGAATGTGTTGTGGTAGTGTTACAGAGGTGTAACTGTCACTAGAAATATGCATTGGTTTTAAGAAGATTGAGGTACTTGTATATTGAGTAACAATACAATTACAACAAATCTCAATCATCTGTATGAAGGCGACGACTTTACATACCTCAGATGCACACAGAATATTCTTGAAAAGCGTGGCTTTTGCGTACCGTGAACCCACTAATCGTCACTGGACAGTGAGGTGACTAAAAGAATTCACTAAGGTAGCTCCGTTCTGCTTTTGTATGTAAAGACGGTTTTGGGATTTTTTAATATAATGCAAAAACTATATTGCTTAGATTTAACTCTAGTATACAGTTACAACATTTTAAATACCATAACACTTTTTTTTTATCTTACTAACTCCATTTTTCATCTGAAAATTCAAAAAGAGAGTACGATTGTGGTTAATGTAACTTTCTGAGGCACTCAGTAGAAACCTTATCCATTGTTAATGATCTCCTTAAAAGAAACACGCCCTTCATATCTTCTAAAGGAGTATCTCTCTCCCCTCACTATTCCCCTAACATGCCCCTCCCTATGTGTGGAAGTGCCACCGTGTGCATCTGCCACGCGTGCAATCACCACTTAATCTGTTTCTACAGAAAAGCGAGTTTAACAACCTCAAAAAGATTGCTGACTCCGACCCTGTTATTCAACAGAAGTTCAAACGTCCATGGATGATCCATCACGATTCAGATTGGTAACTATGACCTACCGGTATCAGATATTGACATGTCTATTAGACATGTGAATATCTGACTTACATTACATGACCATGCAACTTTGCAAGTATGATTTTCAAGTAGAAGTTTTTTATAAACATGCCTGTTCAGAGTCGGCACCCCCTCCCACCTTGACCATCTTAATACGCGACTTTTGTCCACTCCCTATTCCAATTATAAATTAACCCATTTTCGGTACGTCTTCGATGAAAGAGTAAGAACGCTTCGCGTCGACACTCGTCCTTTAATTTCGATTTCTGATTTTAGTCTAGTAACAAGTTAGGTTAAAGATGTAAATAGAACTTTGTCAATTCAAATCAAAGAATTTTAGAGTTCCATGATTAAGAGGGTGACAAGAGCCATCAATTATACACCCCCCCCCCCCCCCCAATGCAAGGGATAATCCGGAAGTGGACGATACGGAATCTACAGGAATCATAATCGTAATCTTTCCGTCGTTGCCAGATTACCCCGGTGTGTCAAAAGTAATTTTGCGGATTTAGAGAGTGGGATGCCTTGGGAAATGTTGCGAGTGTCTTTGGTGGGGTTGAGGGGTTTTGATGCTACTTGTCCGGTCAGTTGTTTATAGGGGGAGAGTAATGAGATGGGAAGAGTTGGGGTGAAATTGGAATTGTGTTTTGCGGGAGTGAAAGGTTGTCTTGTAGGACATAATAAAACATATTAATAACATATTTTCGGTGTCGTGATATTGTGATATCGAATTGACATCGAGAATTTATTGCACCACAGTAACAATTCCTAACTTCAGCCCTCTGCAAACGATTTCTCCGCTACACGTTTTACTCTATATCTAATGCATAATGGCAGCATCAATTCAATGTGAGTTTGCATACATGATGCAGAGGAAGAATCATTGCGTGTTGAACGAGTCACATGCCCGTTTCACACATGACAGTTCCGGAAATTTTTGGCGGATTTTTGTATGATTCAGTGACAATGTAAAACCCTTGAAGCTTTCACACGAGACAGGTAAAAATATCGCAACTGCGGTTTCATCAAATTATATTCGTTCAAGTATTCAGTTCTCAATGTCAAGTAAATAAAACTTCACTTTGAGTGCGATAATTTTTGATTTCAATGGTAAAATTTGTCCCCGTGCATTGTGTTCAGATAGCGTTAACACTGGAGTTATTATTGTTGGTTGGTTGGTAGACATATATTTTCAGGCTTGTGTGCTTGGTCACAAAGACCCGCTTAAAAACATTCGTCAAGAAGGACGGACACGACATACACACACATACAAGACAGATGCTGCCATCTATCGCCCCCTCCACAATTTAGACATGTCCCTGAAGGGGAGGGAAATATCCAGGGACCTGTACCCGTGGTAAACTGCGCAATGACCGACCACAGGACTTTCGGACCCAACACATTTAACGAGCACGTACTCCGCATATACTCGATGGGTCTTCAGTGGTATCGGGACTCGATCATCTCGAGATCGATCTCGAGACTCGATCTCGAGACTCGATCGACTCGATTCGAGACCACGAGGACAGACTTGAGACCACTAAGGGCTGCCCTACTACCTATTATTGTTGATAAAATCGTAGATAAGATATTTTTCGAGTTTAAATGTTCAGTTGAGTTAAGATATCGTCGCACTAGAGCTACACAAAGGCTATTGGCGACAGGCGTCGTAACTTAGAACCACATTCACGTCAGAATACTCAACGTACCATTGTCAATCGGCACCTTAAGTACAGAAAAAAACAAGTAGGTTTGTAACAGAATCTGTCACTTAACCAGCTTCCACACAACAGTTATTTTAAACATGTAAAAAGACGAAAAAAACAGCATTAATATTCTATATTAAACATTTACATGATAAATTTGGCTAGTTTCATTTATTTTATTTCGAAAATTCAATAATTATTACTTATAGTTTGCAAAAATTAATTTATATTTCAAAGAATAAATATGTAATATTACTCGCTTTTAAATAGAATGAAAATATTTCATATCAACGTGCAAAGAATCTCGTAGTGAAATATATTTGACTTCATTTCAAACTGATCGACGTCGCAAAAATGAATTTATTTTAATTTATTGTCTAAAAGAATTAAAATTTCTCGAGCGATTGTTGATAATGGCTAATGGTGATTGGGCAAACGGACAGACGGACAGACAAACGGACTGAACGATTATAATTCCTTCCACTTTTTACGTTATAGACGTAGTGTGGAATCTAAAACTACCAGACTCTTTCTGTGTTCAACGAATACTTATGCCTTATCACGGATTAATTTAATTTACGTCCCATTACTGAACCATATCCAAACACATTGTCAGCCATTTTGCCCACACATGTAGAATATCTGTCCACGAAGCTAAATGGCCCGGGTTCGAAGCCAGCTCAGCACACATTGCCACACCTAGAATACAATAAGAGGGACGTAATCCGCGATTTATAACAAACGATTTGCAATTAGTCTTCGGTTCTGTTATCAGACGACAACTTTCAGCAAAGCCATTTCCGGGTGACTTATTGGCCGATCGTAGTTCAGGAATTATTCGGAGGTTAAATGTTGCGTTTTCGGTTGTAAAAACCGGCGAGTTTATCAATTTTTTAGCTTCCACACTACGTTTATAACGTAAAAAGTGGAAGGTTTTATAATCGTTCAGTGTCTGCTGTCTGTCGTCCGTCCGTCCGTCACCCACTTTCACAGAAAGAACACAGTCCCACAAGTTCATAAATTAATAGAAGTATTAATTAAACTAATTTTTATCTACATAAATAACATCAATTCTTTATATTCATATTTTCAATGTGCCATCCACAAGTCCCACAACAAGTGGGATACGTCATTTTGAAGCAAAAAATCATATTAGGCTACATTCCAAATTTCATTAAAAAATTTAAATTAGAAGTTTATTTAAAATTTAAATAACTTAAAATTTAATCTACATTGAAATAACATGCAAATTCCATTTTTATTCAATATTTTCACTGTTGCCATTTCGTTAAACGTACGAGAAATTTTATTAAAAAAATACAAACATTTGAAAGAATATTTATTTATGTGATATGATTCAGTTTGGATTGTTGTAATATCACAATAGAGTTCTTTTGATGGTTCATTATATATGTATGAAGAAAGATGCAAAGAGAATTCTAACTTGGCATAAAAAATGTGCAAAGTTTCGCTTTTATTTTTAAAGCATCATTTGTACTAATTATATATTTTTTCGAACTGTAATTTAATTAAATCTAATTATTAAATCTGAGAAAGAAGATTAATGAAAATAGTTAATTTTGGCGTTTAAAAGTTTGAATTACAAATAGCTAAAGGCCCTGTTTGTTATTAGAATTAAATAACCATTGCCATTCGCAACAATCGCCCGAGAAACTTAATTCTTTTAGACAATAAATTAAAATAAATTTATTTTGCGACATCGATCATTTTGAAATGACGTCAAATATATTTCACTGTGAAATTCTTTGTATGTTGATATGAAATATTTTCATTCGATTTAAAAGCGAGGAATAGTACATATTTATTCTTTGAAATACAAATTAATTTTTGCAAATGATAAGTAATAATTATTGAATTTTCGAAATAAAATAAATAAAACTAGCCAAATTTAGCATGTAAATGTTTAATATAGAATTAATGCAGTGTTTGGCGCCTTTTTACCTGTTCAACACAACTTTTGTGTGGAAGCGGGTTAAGTGACAGATTCTGTTACAAACCTACTTGTTTCATTCTAAATAAATTATTTAAAAATACTTTAATTTATTTTTATTTAAAAATAATTTAATTCTAATTTTAAGCTAAATTAATTCCTAATATTCTTTGAAATAACTACATTTTCCGTAAATATCGAATAAAGTTACCATTATTAGAATCTAACATTGTTTCGATGCCACAGAATAATCTATTGGATATAAACATAGATAAATTAAATAATGGATAGAATATTAAACTTCCAAAAATAACCATACTTGTAATTATACAGTTATCGAAATATCGCCTATTTTTAAGAGATGTAACAATAGTATTGTTAAACAACATTTAAGAGTCACAATAATCAATGGCGAAGTTATAGTCTGCCTGTGACTTCTTGTCATCTCAAATGTGTTGATTGTGGAACACTCCACTTTGAAAAAGAGTAAGGAAGATTTTGGTTTCAGCAAGAGTTACTATATTTGGCGATTCATTGTTTTTGCAGGCGCATATTTCTTTAAGGTATAGAAAGATTTTCTCAAGTGAAGTGCAGTTGGAACTTACATCGGGTTCGCTATTATTGAATAGCTATATTTTGATTTATAGCGTTCCTCGAGGTGATACTGAATGTGTTAAATAATACATACTACAGATGATGCAAATCTCCTGACGATCAAGTCAAGATAGAAAATAATCGCATGTGCACTTGATGACGACCATCAGCAATTAACTAGAATCCTCCTTTCACCAATAACTTATGTGTAGTTTTAGTATGGCACATAATTTCCAACCAAACAAAACAATCCCCTACGCTCGCCAAACAGCATGGGATTGGCAACCCTGCCTCTTTTAGGTTCTCTATCTGTATTGAAAGTGGAATCTTCCACAATCAAAATATTTGGGATACCAAGAAGTGAGGGCCGTAGTGAGCCTAGTGGTCAGCGTCTCGGTCTCGGGATCGGAAGGTCCTGCGATCGAGTCCCGGTACCACTGAAGACCTACCGAGTATATGCGGAGTACGTGCTCGTTAAATCTGTTGGGTCCGAAAGTCCTCTAAGTTCCCATACCAAATCAATACCTCTGGGGGTGACAAGCCAATTCTGGGGATCCTCTAGTTGGCCTCTGTCTCTAAAAATTAGATGGATCCACTTATGTGTGTGTGTGTTGTCTGTTGTGTCTGTCTTACTTGACGAAGGTTTATAAGCGGGTCGCTGACCAAGCACACAAACCTGAATATATATGTCTACCAACCAACCAACCAACCAAAGAAGTGACAGCCGGAGTATAACTAGACTTGTTTTCGCCTACCTAAGAAAATAACTAATTAAACTAGCCTAAACTTTTAACACGATTAGCCTTTGATAGTCTCCGTCGGACCCTTAATGTGGATTGGCATACAAGCATCCCGGACAAAAATATCCTCTCTCCCATTATTATCGGGAATCCGTGGACGCGCATAATGTTGCCAGATCCCGGTGATTGATAAACGTTCGAAATCGTTTGCAAGGGCGCGTGTGGGGCACAGCAGGTGCGGGGGTCGAACGTGACAGAGACACGCGTTCGATTTTTTGGAACACAATGGGGTTTGTGGGGCTGAGATGGAAGAAGGGATTAGGAACCGATATCGCCAAAATGGCGTGCGAACGTTGGCGCTTTTAGGTTATGTTATGGATGAATTAGTGGGAGATTTTCTTTGTTAGGTTGGTACAAATCGGTTGAAATTGTAGGTTAAGAGGTTGGGGTTAGGTTAAATTATCGTCGCTCTAGAGCTACACGAAGATTGGCTACGGGTGTCATATTATTCGTCTATTGGCGGCGGGGGTCACAATTTAGAGCCACAGTCCAGTGGCAAGCCGACATCTGAGTACGTACCCAACGCAACTTTCAAGGGATACATAGTACGTGGCGTCAAGAACTTTGGAGCATGTTTAACGTGCACTTCCTCTACACGAGGCATTATTCGTCGGACGTTTTGGCTGCACAACGTTATAGGGACAAATTTGGTTGCACTTTAAAACAAGTGGTTTACTCAGTGAGAATTCCATCCTTCGGCAAATGCACTTCTAATGAGTGTGGTTGGTACATGTATTTTCCAGTTTGTGTGCTTGATCAGAGACCCGCTTATAAACCTTCGTCAAGTAAAGACACAGACAGAATTGTTACTGACACAGAGAGAGAAAGTACACTCAGAGCGAAGACATGAATCGAACCCGCAACCGGTACAGCGCGCAAACTGTTAGCGTAATGGGCTGCGATCAAACCTACTAGGCCACCCGGGAAGTACGGACACAATGGGGTTTGTGGGGCTCAGATGGAAGAAGGGATTAGGAACCGATATCGTCAAAATAGCGTGCGAACATTTGCGCTTTTTAGTTATAGGCAAATTTGAGTTTTTTTGTTACGTTGATACAAATTGGTTGAAATGGTGGGTTAGGTTGAATTGTCGTCGCACTAGAACTACACTATATTGGGGATGGGCCTTGTAATTTCAACCACCGTCAAGTGATCGTACGTAGCGTCGGCTTTGGAGCATAATTAAGTGCTATACACGGTTTATTCGTTGGATATGTGACATCCAGTATTGTTGTGTGCTTGATCAGAGATCCCGCTTATAACCTTCGTCAAGTAAGACAGACACATACAAGCAAATTTTTTATGTAAGAGACAAGGCAACTAGTAGAATCCCAGAGGCTGTACGAGCGTATGGAATAACTTAGAACCTTTCGGCACCCACAGATTTACAGTGCAGTATGCAATTACTCTAGGTATGGTCTGTCATGGATCCAGGACTCAATCTCAGGACCTTCCGCACCGAGACAGTACGCTGACCACTATGGCTCACTACGGCCCACTAATTAAGGCTATACACGGAGTATTATTCGTTGGACGTTTTAGCTGCTCTGACAATTTTACAAGTTGGCAGTAATTTTGCTTAGGTTAGGTTGAATTATCGTTACACTAGAGCTACACGAGGGCTATTGACGACAGGTGTCTTAATTTAGTGTGTTTGGCTTCTTCGGCCTTAGCAGTTGAGTAGGCCGTGGACTAACTCAACAATAGGATCCCAGCCATTCTATTGTGAAATCACAATGTATCATTTAATGGATGCTACACTAAACTCCTCGGCGCAATAGCCCGTTAGTGGGCCAAAAGCCTGTCGTGCCCATTCCAGCTTACGTGACCCAGGACTCTGGGGTGCTATTCATATGTCCCGGTAAGGTGGTCAGACTCAAGCGGAACCCCCAGTATTTAGTTCCCAAGCATGGACTCGATCCCCGGATCTGTGGCATGGCAATGCGATGCACTACCACTAAGCCACTGCTTTTTGTCTGTTAAAAAAAACAGATTTTGCGTAAAAATTACACATTTTTTGTATAAAATGAATCAAGTTCAATCAATTTATCAATCAATCAATTATCTCAAGTTCTACATCATTCTACAAGTAAATGTTTACGGCATTCTTCTGGAACAACAGCTGCCAGTTTTTTTTCTGTAAAAACTACAGATTTTTTTCTTACATTGTGGCGGATCCATATTAGCTTAAAGGGTTTAAGTTTGGTACTAAATCATCTTGGGCGGTGAAAGGAAGTATTCACCAAACCTCCAAATCTACTAGTTGTCCCACCGACTCTGTATGCATCTAAGTAGACCGTGCGTGTAAAAGTCGCATTATGCTACTCCAGCAAACATCAATAAAAAAATCAATTCACCTATACAGCAGGTAAACTGCAGTAACTAGACTAATGACTTAGACCATTGTTGTAAGTACTCAAAAATTCTAACTCATACGAAAGTATACCAAAATACTGTTTATTCCAGTGCGAAAATGGTCCAAGTCATTGTTGTGGTTACTGCAGTCTATCCACCCAAGGGAGTATAGATCCCCCCACCAAACATAAGAAGCTCTTAATTCAAACTTCAAACTAAATTCAGGCTAAGATTTGATTGAATTCCCCTGTCTGAAAGTGGGTAGTTCCCTCTAAGGGCAAAACAAGGGACTTTTCCCCCGACTTATAATTCAATTTCCCTTTCTCCCCCACTTTTAGGGGAAAGTAGGGAGAAATACAAGGAAAGGGTGGGGACCCGTTACGCCCTTATGTGCAGACGAGGTTTTTTTCTGTGTGTGTATGTGTTTGTTATTTGTAGTTTAGTAAAAAAAATATTTCAAAGTAGTGTATGGTTTTTATATTGCTGTTTAGTTGAAGAATTAGTTCAAGCTACTTGTATTTGCGATAATTTTGAATAGGTAAACCCTAGTGAACTTATTCAGTTTTTAATATCAATTACCTAATCTGAAATGTAAGGTAATGTAAATATTTCGACAAGGTCGAAAATTCGAAATGGAGATTTTTAGTTTTCTACACGTTTTGGATAGTGCTGATTCTAAAAAGAAAGATTTTTTTTTATTTTTGAAGGTATTGCCGAAATATAAAATGAGATAAAGACTTTAATTTTTAGCTCAGTACCCGTCGGACGTCATAATATGGTTTTTTAAAAAATCGCACATGTGCCAAGGGTAGCTGCCATAGAACTTCCTTGCCTAAAACGTCATTAAAATTCCTTATAGGGTATATAGTTACCTTTAAATGGTATTTGTGTAAAGTCGTGTGCTGTTACACACCCCTAGTTTTTAGTAAGTTGAAGGGTCCAAGATCTGGTCTACACGATGAACTTTGATCTTTTAGTCAATAGCAAGCAGTTACAGTGTTGCACAAAAATTTAGGCACAATACAAAGTGATAGTTTTATACAAAGGTATTGAGACACAAGTTAAAATCTTTATATAATTTATTCATCAAAACATTAAAATGATAATCAACATTAAATACTAAGAATAAGAAATATGTGGCAAGTTTTGCACTAAAGGGACAGAAATGATAAAAATCTGCTGCACATAAGTTTAGGCACACTTAGTAAAAATAATAATTTTATAATCAAATTAAACATTTTAGTATTTAGTGTAGCTTCCAGGTTGTTTTATTAGTTCAAAAACCTTTGTTTCCATAGAACGAACCAGCTTTTTCAAGCTATCAGGCTCGATTTTATACCACGCCTTTTCAATATAGCTTCCTTTAGCTCCGGAACGGGGGAATATCGTTTGCCATTGGCATAAACTACTCTAGTGATGATTCCCCAACATTTTCAATGGAATTAAAGTACAGACTGTAAGCACAGGCCAATCTAGAACTGTGATATTACTGGTTCTGAACCATCTTTAGTTGACCTTTAATGTATGTATGGAGGTATTATCTTGTTGGAATTTCCAATTTGGGCTACCTAAAATCTCCCCATAAAGCAGTAAGTTGTTGTTGAGAGTAGCCTGATAGTCCCCCGAGTTTTGCTTTGCTTTGGTAAAAGCTAAGGAAGTCTGGCTGTTTAATTCAAAACCGCCCCACACCATTGCCGAACCACCACCTTGACGTCGGCTAAATTGGACCCTGGTATCTTTATACGCAGATCATGCCAGTAGTAGCCATACCCATCGGGACCACCTAGGTTCCATTTTTTTCTTCACTTAAGATCACTTGCAGCCATTCTTCGTTGCAGCCATTCTTCCACATGTGTTGTTGAGACCATTGAAGTGTGCCCAAGGATAAAGGATAAATAAGGATTATGCCCAAGGAACATAAAATTAAAAATTATGGAAGAATTGCCCAGTAGCTATACTCATCGGGACCACCTAGGTTCCATTTTTTTTCTTCGCTCAAGATCACTTGCTGCCATTTTTCGTTGCAAGACAGGTGTTGTTAAGCCCATTGAAGTTATGCATCTTTATGATGAGATAGCAAGAGAGGCTTGCTCTTCAGGTTGGATTTTATCAAGTATCTATATTCCTTGATTCTCCTTTTGATAGTTTCACGTAAAACTTTAGCAGCAATCAGGCTTTAATTTGATATGAAGAGCAATGTTGGTTTAAAGCCAATTTTCTTATTTGTCTGTTCTCTTGTTTGCTGGTGAATTGATAGATATTGATCGCCACGTGCTAACTTTCTATAAACGCCTCTTTTGGAACGCTCTATTTATGTAGAAATATCAGAAACAGTGTTAACTCTGGATTTCAATATCCAGATTCTTATAATATCTTTATATGAAAATTCAGCAAACTTCGGTATGGTTCTAAGCACTGAAAATTACATTTAACCTTTAAAGCAACTTAAACATCCTTTCCTTTGAGGACGCAATCACTTTCTCTATAGAATTTGCATAAAACTGAAACGTGTGCTTAAACTTTTGTGGCAAGGAAAGTTTTGAAATTTTTAATAAAAATCAAATTTATTTTTATATTTTTAAAATATGTTTTACCTTTTTTTCATGTTGCTTAAAGAAAATATATAAAACAAAAAAACTATTGGGAAAGTAGTGTGAATATTAGGGATCTTTTCATGAATCGAGTATGTGCCTAAACTTTTGTGCAGCACTGTAGAAAGCGCTGTACCTAATCAAAGACAAGGCATTTAAGCACTTGTTACTAGCTTTTTGTAACCCACTGTCTACCTAAAAGTATCCCCCAAGTTACTTCGGCTTTATCATATTAATGGTAAATAGATTACAGGTGGGAACAGGTGTCGTTGTTACTACAAAGCGCAACTATCTGTTGGCGACCATCCTGTAGACTCACTACATTAATCGTTCACCAGAATTTTATCAGATATCAAATTCGATACATAATACAACCAGTTGATAATTGCTGCTCGATCGTCCAAGGCGATCGAATTACGATTTTGAAATAACGATTCTTACGTAACGCGTTTTTTAGACCAATTATAGTTCCCGCCACCCTTATTTGTTACACTTTAGGGATGGAAAACCGAAACCGGTTTTTGCCCTCGGTTTTGACTGAAAAAACCGGTTTTTTCATGAGGCCGGTCTAAACCGGAAACCGGTTTTCTGCGGAGAAAACCGTCTAAAAACCGGAAATCGTTTTTTTTCTCAAAAAACCGCCATCAACGTTTTTTTTTTTAAATTATGTAATTTTTTTTTTAAATGTTAGTTTTGCCCTATGTTAACGGCATAGATAGCAAATGGGAGGAATTAATTTTTTAAAAAGGAAATAGAGATGGAATAATGCAAAGCTTAAAAAAAAATACTCAAAACGATTAGAAAAACCGGAATAAAAAAAGGAACATTATTATTTTAAATAGTAAGAAAGTAAGAATTAGGCAGAAAACCTAGTTTTAAACAAAACACTTTAAACATTTAAAATTGACTGTGTAAATTGTTTTTTTTTAAATTCGAATGTAAAGTTTACAAATTAATTTATTTTTTTAATTAATTAATAAGAAATTGAAAAAACTAAAAAAAAAATAGAAAACCGTTTTTTTGCCATTGAAAAACCGGTTTCGTGGAAACCAGTGTTATAAAACCGGTTTTTAAGGTTCGGTAAACCGGTTCGGTTTTACCGGCGTTGTAAAAAAAACGGTTTTTGAAAACCGGTTTTGAGGACCAGTTTTTTCTGAAAAAACGCCATCCCTAACGTGTTCTAATTTGGTTGGCGGCGAGTATAGAGGGAATAAAGGTCAAGGATTGGTGGATCATTCCATTCCCTTCGATATCTGCAATGGCTCAAATTGGGTGAAACGTGTTCTTACACAATGGCTGGTTGCAAACGTACGGTTTCTTATTTGATTTCCTAATTAGGATTCTTGAATTTGGAGAAGCAGGGGGCATTATGCTTCCATGAAAACGTTACTTTTAATTAAATGGAACTGATGAAACGCAGGAAATGTCACGTTTTATTGAAAGCACTGTATGGCTTTTGGAAAACGTCACTCAACTAACCGATAGTGTAAATTCCTATAATACAAAAAAATGTCTACGTTAGTCTCCCGTGATTGAAGAGCTTAGTGGACAAGCGTGCTGCATAAGTGACAGGAAAATGAAAACGGGAAAATGAGCTTTAAAGTTTTTATTTGCACACATACCTGTTGAAAACGGTACTTGAAAACCTTAAAAAAATATGCTAAATTTAAAATTCATAAAAAAGGGAAGCTTTTTATTGTTAAAGCAGTAAGTAAACTGATCATCGAACAAAATCAAAAAATTTTCCAAAATGGCGCTTAGCACGTTCTTCCACAAGCTTTTCAATTTCGAATCAAAAATCGTATGTTTGAGGCCAAACTAATTAAATAATAGTTATACCTATTTTACCAACCAGTTTTTAGTTCATTACTAAACCGTAAGTGTACGGCCAGCTTAACACTTTCAGTACGTAAGCACTTTGTTGCAGCGTAACTTGTTATAAGAAAAGCATTATTGAATCCTTAGTAGTATGGCCGTCCGGGGCTGTTTTAGAAGTTAAAGGGCGAAGGGTAAGTAAAAATTATTACGAAGCAGCCTCAACGCTCATTAATTTTTTAAAACAGTTTCTAAGGTTGTTTGTTCATGTCTAAATATCGTCGTTTGACCTATATTTTAAATTAAAAACAAGTATGTAGCTGTAGCATAATATTAGTCCTACTTAAACTAAACTGGTTTCAAATAGACATAGCATCGTGTCGAAAAAAAACATACAATATACAATACCTGGACAAATTATTAGACGCACTGCAAGATTTCATGTATCAATCAATGATGAACAAAATACCTTTAGAAGGACATTTGTGTTCCGAAACTTAAGCTATTGAATAGAAAATGCTACCTGCTATACTTAATACATATATCGACATCTTTTTTAATGATATGGCATTCTTTGGTATGTTTTCATCATTACTAAAAAAATACAGTGCGTCTAATAATTTGTCCAGGCACTGTATAATACACAAGCCTATGTAATGAGCTCTGTAAAACCCGTTTCACCTTTATAGATGTGTTATAGATGAAAAACTACCACACAGGGGCAAACGTTGATAGAATTTTGAAACCTGAGGATTTGTTCAAAAACTTTTTTCAATTTTATGACATCAAATACCCAATATTTTTGATCAGTTATACAAAATGTATCAGCTCATATTTTCCCGTGCTCTGAGCTATGTGTCACTCGGACAACGACTACTTATCTATAAAATATTGTTTCTTCCAACTCATTTTGAAGCTCACAAAATGAATATATTTTTACAATACAGTTTAAATGTTTCGAAATATATATAATTTGTCTGTGTATTTCGGAATATAATCAAACTTTTCTAAATTATATATTCTAGTTAGCAGCTTCACTTCGGCTATAGGTGCTTAATCCTAATATACGTCAAAGTATAGAATACAATTTTTCAATATTTTTTTTCTCTTTATACTTAAAGAGAGTAATAGTTTCCTTGCAAAGAAGCCACGACTATGGGCGGAGCTATAAAACGCGTGGAGCAATCAGATGAAGAGAAAATTTCATCCGTTTTATTTTGTCTTTATCTGATTGCTCCGCGCGTTTTATAGCTCCGCCCATGGTCGTGGCTTCTGTGCAAGGAAACTATGAGTTTAACTATATGAAAATAGTAAAAACAAAAATAATGGAGAGAAAATATTGTGCGGTTATTAAATTATTTAATTTTGAAGTTTTAAAATGGCTATAATTTAACACAGGAAGTGAACACTATTTTAATTCTTTAAAAAAAATTTAAAAAGAAATTTAAAGTTCATATATTACCTTCGAATTTGCATTGTTGTCTTGTTCATATATTTTTGGTGCCTGGTGAAAAAATTATTGAATGACAAAGCAATAATTTTACAGATCTTAGTACTTAAAAAAAAATAATACATTGGGCATATGGAATTTATTTTCCTGTTTGCTACATAGGTAGAAATATTGATAAAAATTCCCATTATATATTTGAATCCGTTTATACTATTTGAACCTGCTCTGTGGCAAAATATATATCGAATTACTGTTTAATAAATTCCATTTCCAAATTAAAAATTACACATCCTTATTTATAAACTGCTTACTTCAAAGTTATTCACTAATGGTATTAAACTAATCAAATCAAGGAATTCTTTTTCAAAAAGATTCACAAGCCAAAAATCAGGATAATCTAATTTCCTGTACAAGTGCGGTATTTTTCAAAAAGAACTACGGGGAAATAAAAAAAATCATTCCATTTTAGAAATCGCATCACTCCTCCAAATTAAAAACTAACTTTCTTCTTCGATTCTAAATTCTAAAAAAAAAAAAAACAGTGTTGCAGTTTTCTAAAATATTTTTTCCCTAGTGATCTTAAGATCGCGTCTGTGTGCGATTCCAACTAATCGAAAAATAAAAAGAGGACGAAGAATAAATAAACGCAGCAACTGAATCGCTCAACTCCACTCGAATGTCTTTGCAGCTGTTTGGAGTTTTGCGATGGAGAAATTTATTCGATTTTCGGACTTTTCCTCCATCGCTTATTTGGAAGCGACTTTTTACCCCCAGTGTTTATTTTCTAGTTGAATAGAAAAAATTGCAGAATACTTTTTAAAAGTGTAAAACCTCCATTGAGTGAAGAAGATTTAGATACTTGGCGAGCAAACAAGTGATTGAATAACAATATTTTTTAATTGTTTCAATGTTGTTGATGGACAGTGTTTTAATCTAATAAAGGCATCAGCAAACCGTAAAGAACACAAATGATAAAGACGTTAGAAATATGGAATTTGCCGAATTTGATATGAGATTTGTAGTGAATGCAACATCATTATTTCAACAGTTCAATAAAAAGTTATTTATGTAGAAATAAAACTAATTAAAAGTGACAACGATTGTTTAAAAAAATCTCTAAAACTCTTGTATATTTATTAGATCCTTTAGGAAAAGGTTAGGTTAGGTTTGAATTATCGTCGCACTAGAGCTACACGAGGGCTATTGGCGACGGGCGTCGTATTTTAGAACAACAGTCAAGTGACGAGCCGACACCTGAGTAGGCACCCAACGCAACCGTTAAGGGCGACATCGTACGCAGCATTAGGATTTTGGAGGACATTTAACGTGCACTCCCTCTACACGGGGTATTACTCGTCGGAAATTTTTGGCTGCACGGGCCGTTTATAGGTCGGCAGTTATTTTGGCGATGCCCGGACCCGAACCTGGGACCTTTCGCATGCTAGGCGGACGCCTAACCGACTGGGCTCCCCAGCCCCGTTGGATACTCCAGGGATTTCACTCTGTTGAACCCTATTTCATTTCAAAACATGTCAATAATTCACTAAAACAAGTTTGGTACACTGCGATGCAAAAGTTTAGACAGTGACTTCATTTAGATGTAAAATTTACAATAGAAGAATTACAAAAAAAACCTAAACATATTAAAAAAATATTTTGAAATGATCTAATTGAAACATAATTGTTTGATTTGCTATAACAATTTTTTTTCATAAAATAAAAATTTGTATGATGCAAAAGTTTAGACACAAATACGAGATTATTCCAATTTAAAGTAGATAATGACCTAATTTCGCATTTTTATTAATGAATTGTATTTTTTATATGATAAATTAAAAAAAACACGATATCCGGTAAACTAAACAGATTTATTAACATTTTCGGCTCAATTTTACACCAAACAGACAAGCAGCCCTTACACGGGGACGGACATTTTGGCTGCACGGGCCGTTTATAGGTCGGCATTTATTTTGGCGATGCCCGGACCCGAACCTTTAGGAAAAGATGCCAATTTTTTTACTTACAACCGCAGATGTATCCTGCCAAAGTCTTTATTTAATTCCCTAGATAAAATTTTAAAAATCTACAATTACGCAGAAATAAATGTGTGTTACACTGAAGAGCCAAAATAACTGATATCGGCATACATCTGCGAATAAAGGTGTATAAAACCAATCGAAGTTCGTCGTTATGTTCAGCAGCGTCTATGTGCTGCTATCATGACAGGTTATGAAAATTGAAGGGATTTTGAAAGTATCGGGGGTTGAGAAATGGAATTCCATATCCATGCATCTCCGAGGTGGATATGAATTTTGGATTTTCACTTACGACTATTTTACGAGTGTACCATGAATATCGATAATCCAGTAAAACATCAAATCTACGACATAGCTTTGACCTTAAAAACATCGTACAAAGCTGGGTCCATTGACAACTGATCATTAAATGTGATAAACGGCTATGTTGATTATATGTCGTACAAGTGTCGACTTGTTAACCATTTATTTCACCGATTCACCGATATGGACTTCTGGAGCCATATATATCACGTATCCGCAATATATCATGTTTAATGATTTTCGTCCGCTGTCGATGATCCGTTTTTGCACGATCTCCGCGGCTGTGTTGTAGTTTTAATGTTTTACTGGATTATCGTTATTCATGGTACATTCGTGAAATTATCGTAAGTGAAAATCCAAAATTCATCTCCACCTCGGAGATGCATGGATATGGAATTCCATTTCTCAACCTCCGATACTTTCAAAATCCCTTCAATTTTCATAACCTGTCATGATAGCAGCACATAGACGCTGCTGAACATAGCGACGAACTTCGATTGGTTTTATGCACCTTTATTCGCATACGTATGCCTATACCATTTATTTTGGCTCTTCAGTGTATATTGCCTGTTATCCGTTACACTATGCATTAATTTTTCATTAATAAAAATTTCATGCTAGTTCAATTTCGTTCAAGGTACATTATTCAATACAAAACCAAACTATTATTTTATTACAAAGCCAAATATTTGTGTGTACAAGACCTTTTTATGTACAAAACATTAAGAGGTCAATTTTGCTCCGATACAATCTCCTACGCTAAGGCATGATGATGTAAATATAAGAAAACAAGTTGCATAGCAACGATACCACTATACAGGATTACTTTGGTCATTATAGACGATTTCGAATTGGATATTTCATAAACGTTGATCGAAATAAGGGTAAAGGCCTAATATATATTCAATTTGTGGTGAGCCCATGCGGATATTGCTTATAAAATATATGGAAAGATAAGGTATTTTATATAACATAGGTAGCCTTTATGTATTAGATTAGGTTTATGTAAGCTTTTGTATATAGAATATACTTTAATATACAGGGTGGTCCAAAATTAGGCTTACAGTTAGTTAGGTATACAGTTATTTATACAGCAACAGTTATTTTTCGAAAGCAGGTCTGGTTGTTCAGTCAATTGATTGCGCATTATCTCACAGAAGTACAGAACTGTAATTTGCGGTCAGGATCGTCCTCAAGAAGGACTCGTAACAGTCTTCGGCGGTACGGTTTAAGGTTCAGCTAGTCCATCAGGCGTTGTAACGTTTCTCTAGGGATAATCAACACCCAAAACGCTAGTCGTGTGGACTTCTTTTTATGTTTATGAATGTAAGGGTTACATTCATCTAATTTTCCTGTGTCAATGTCGTCTGTGGTCGTTCAGAATTTGGTGCATTGGCGACGGAACTCGTGGTCTCAAACTTACCTCTGATGAGATAAATCATTTGACAGAACGGCGCAGACAAATTAAACACATTTCCCCATATCCTACGCACTGTTTCTGCATTTTCATACTTTCAGTTGGTCTTAAGGGTCCACCGTCGTCGGTGCTAATCACTCAGATTCCCAGGAGTGGCTTGCACTTAAATAAAAGCACATATTTTCCACCAGCACAAATCCTTTTATAGGATAACTGGCTGATGGCGAGATTCGAAGTTTCATACTCTGGAAATATTATTTACTTATTCCTCAAGCATCAAATGAATATTCCGTAGTTCTCTCGAAACTAAACCAAACAAAGTCCATGAATCGCTAATCTTTGGATCCGATACGCTGTAGTACGACTTAATTTTAGCCAACCAACAAAACTAAGCACAACTATGTGAAATACCTGCTCTAAATAACCCAAAGTTTATACAGCGCGTCCCAAAAGTTTATAGACAGCTGTTTTTTTCAAGTTAAAGAGAAGAATAAGCGAGTGTGAATGACGAAATAATTTATGCAAATATCTAAGAGAGTATTTCAAATAATAAAACGCTCAAACAACTGTGAGAGATCATAAATTTATTTTTAAAAAATAAAAACGAAAAAATGCTGTCCCAAAAGTTTATGGACAAAAGGTGTTAAGAGCTGTTTTTATTAATGAAAATATAAATTTGCATATTCTGTTATTTGTACACGTGACGTAATAGCTTCCTGAGATAAAAACTAGTGGGTTGTTCCTTTTTGGATTCATTGCAAAGATGCCTGCCAACGTGCAATTTACGAAAAATGAAATTTTACAAATTCATCGTTTAAAAGCTCGTGGGATGAGAGTTGTAGATATTGCTAGAAGAATTAAGCGTAGCAAAGCTGGAATTTATCAAATCCTAGCGAAAGGTGACATTTTCGAACCAAAATCTCGTCCTGGAAGGCCAAAAAGACAACAAAGAGGCAAGACAGAGAAATTGTGAGACTTGTTTCGACGATTTGTCTGTACGATCTACAGCCAAAGAAATTACAGCTTCAGCATCAAAATCTACAGTCCACCGAAGACTAAAGCAAGTAAGTTTTTAAAATATCATAAAATGCGACGCACGCCAAAGCTTACAAAACGCCATAAGGATGCTCGAGTTAAGTGGGCAAGAAATTACATGCATTACAAAGACGAATGGCTAAGTGTGGTTTTCAGTGACGAAAAAAAGTTTAAGTTAGATGCCCCGATGGATGGAAGTACTTTGGCACGATCTTCGGAAGGAACCAAGGTCCTTTTTAAGCAGGCAACAAGGAGGGGTTCAGTAATGGTGTGGGGAGCCTTCTCCTTCAACGGAACAACTGATATTGCTTTTTTGAAAGGTCAGCAATATTCTGATGATTATCAAGGAACTCTTGAAGCTCACTTACTTCCATTTGGGGAGTTGCTAGGGGGAAATAAATGGGAATATCAACAAGACAACTGCTCCATTCATGTGTCTAACTCCACTATGCAGTGGTTTAGACGCCACAATGTTAAAGTTATGGAGTGACCAGCTTTAAGTCCTGACCTGAACCCTATGGAGAACCTCTGGGGAATACTTTCGAGGGACGTTTATGCAAATGGGCGCCAATTTGCAACAGTTCAAGATCTAACGATGCAAATTGAACAAAGTTGGTTTAATTTGAAGCCCGAAATTCTCCAAACTCTTGTTTTAAGTATGCCTGATCGAGTTTTTCAAGTGATAATGAAGAACGGTTTAAAAATTTGAACAATAGTGCAAAATTAAATGGAAAAATGGACTTTTCTATAAACTTTTGGGACAACCAAATTTTAATTTTTTTCATTTTTCACTAAATCTGTGATGTTGTTATGTTATTTGTGTACAGTACTAATATTGTATTATTTTTGATAATTAAAAATAAAAAAAAAAATTCTTGCGAAACGTTTTCCTATTATAAAATTAAAAAAACACAGCAGTCCATAAACTTTTGGGACGCGCTGTACCAATGGTAAGGCATTAACTGTTAGCCTACTTTTGGGCCACCCTGTAGATACTGAGGAATTCGAGGTTTGGTTGAACTAATGTACTCGCACATGACTAGGGCTACACGTGAGCTCATGTTGACTGGGTTTATAATTTCGAAAAGATGGGATGGTCAGCAGAAACACTCAATACAGATGCAAGAGGTTCCGGAAACAAAATTTGGTCGCTTGTACAACGGCCTACTCAACTACTAAGGCCGAAGAAGCTTTCACAAACAAGCTCGGAGACGGAAATTTTGACGTCATAGTTCCGAGTGACGTTGTTCCGAAGATGAAGACAACCTGTCTCGAAACCTGTTCGGAATCACTCGTTCACGGCTGACCACAATTTTAGGGTTCTAAATGCGTCCGAACTGGTTTCTCGATCTTCTGCACTGGGAACAGTGACGTCAAAATTTCCGTCTACGCTCCTGTTTGGGAGAGCTTCTCTGGCCTTGTTATTGAAGTTGGCGCCAATGCCTGGGATTTCACACCTGCCAACTGGGATTTCACACCCAAAAGTGGTATTGGATATATAATGAAAAATTATTTGTTATGTCATACCCAATACACTGTTAAATATGTTGTTGTGTTGTTGTTGTTACTAATGCCACTTGGGAAACCCAAGCTCTTCCCGTTGAGTGGGAAAGGATTAAGGCAAATGTGTGCGGTTCCTGAGGAGAGATGCCCGTGTAGAGACTACATGGCAGGAATCCGTCTTGACATCGTGTTGACAGATGCTGCCATCTATCGCCCCCTCCGCAATTTAGACATGTCCCTGAAGGGGAGGGAAATAATCTCCAGGGACCTGTACCCGTGGAAAACTGCGCCATGACCGCCCACAGGACTTTCGGACCCACAGATTAAACGAGCACGTACCCCGCATATACTCGGTGGGTCTTCAGTGGTACCGGGACTCAATCGCGGGACCTTCCGATTCCGAAAACGAATCCTTAACCACTAGGCTATCCACAGCCCCAAACTGTTAAATATTTCATACCAAAAAATGACTCACCAAAAAATGGTTCATAGTAGCTGCAGCGGCTGAGGGGGGAAATGTTTCACCACATTTTTGGATATTGGTTGAACCATTTTCTTTCCAAAATCTAAAAAATGGTTCAACCTCAAACAAAAATAGTGAAACGTTTCACCACACAGCGGTTGCAGCTACTGCAAACCCCTTTTTTTCTATGGAACGAAGTTGCAAATTTTTAACAGTGTGTGTGACATAGTCATTACCAACTTGCATATCAAAACAAATTCAACAATTCATATATTAATTATTCAACAACAGGCATAAAAAAAGTCGATCAACTACATACACTAACAGCAAATACATAATTATCCCGTTATTCTTTCTGAAAATTCATTGAAGATCCTTTACCTAGTTCGAAAAAAAAAAAGAATACTTTCATTACCTACAATAGCTAAACGAAATTCTGCCCTTTAGCGCTATTCCACGATACACCAGACGATATAAAGACGTAATTAATGAATGAACTGAAGCGAAATGAGTTCAGACGGCAGTTATCGTCTGCCACATAAAATGAAGTGAATTAATGGATAAGAGAAGTTCTCGAATGGGGTTCTAGATTTTATTTGATCTGCTTTTCGGGGTATTTTCTTTGAGACTAATTTTTTGAAAAGGTTTATTGGTTCGAGGTAACTATATGTTTCTCTTCATTAATGTGAGTGATTCAAGAACTATTTCAAGTTTTTTTTTTGTTAGTGCATTCGTAGAATTTGATGCTGAATTTTCACGAAAATGTATTCATTTTTGAAAAAAAGATTTAGCAACGTAATTTAGGGTAACGAGTACAGGGATTGGCCCCTCACACTGATTGGCACCCTTATTCATTATTGAAAATAATAAGATGTTAAAGCCCAAAATAGGTGTAACAAAGGTTTTTAAAATTCCCGCCATTAACGTTTGTCATGTTGGCAACAACATTTGGGGCTTTAACGGCTTTAACATCTTATTATTTTCAATAATGAATAAGGGGGCCAATCACTGTACTCGTTACCCTATGTCCAAATACAAAACAACGTGCAGATAATTTTGTCTTAAATAACCACAAAAGCACCTTACTAGAATAAAACAAAAAATATATGTACCTTTTTTAAGGTCGTAAGAGATCAACTGGAGGCCCAGTGGCTTAGTGGTAGTGCTTCGCATGCCCACGCCACAGGTCCAGGGATATAATCCCGGATTGGGCGAGGTTGACCCATCCTTTCATCCCTTGAGTGGGTGGATAAAATGGGTACCAAGCATGCCTGGGAACTAAACACTGGGAGTTCCGCGTCAGGCTGACCACCTTACCGGGACATATGCCTAGCACCCCAGAGCCCTAGGTCACGAAAGCTGAAACGGGCCCGGCAGGTCTTGGCCCAGTAATAGGCTGTTGCGTTGGGGTGTATTTTTTAAGAGATCAACTATAACTTTTTTTTAGGTTATGCATTCTAGGAAGCTCTTTCTATGCTTTAAGCATTAGTAAACCAGAAACATAAGCGTTCTAGTGTATTATCCTTTTGAAAATTTTCGTCAAATCTATTCTTATCGACAAATACAATATATGAGTACAATTTATAACAAATATAATTAATTATATATAAAAACGTCCAAAAACGTAAATAAACGAAAAAAAAGTCTAATTATTATTTTTTTAAATTATAAATAATATATAAAATAATTATTATAATTTATAATATAATAGATTTTAATTTTTTTGCTTTTTTTAAGCTTTTTATATGAAAAAACTAGCGCCAAATCTAAATCGCGCCAAAGGTTTTGGCACAAGATACACACCAGTATCGATGCAGCAGATTATGGTACTGTCACCTATAGACTTGATATTGAAATATCGTAATGATATCATGCTATATTGGCTGCAGTTGTACACCAGCAACTCCAGAAACATTTCCTCAGAAAACACTGCATGCCATCATCAATTATCTGTCAGCTCCTGCACACCGAAAATCAAACAGTTGTTTCTCCCACCCCGTTATTAAATCGTCATCCGTAACACCTTCTCTCCACCCCCCCGGATGCGTCACGAATCGTCTGAGAAGGGGGTGGTAGTCACCAACCTCCATTAGAATCGCCCCCACTGTCCTTTAAGGGGGTATTCATGAGTTGCGAAACAACAACTTTTGAAATTTGTAACTTTTGGGAATGTAGGGTGATTTTGCCAAAACATCATAAACATAGCACTGGATAGGGAGGAGAGTGTAGAGGACCGAGCACCTACTCAGTAGTGGACAAATGAAGCCGAACCTCGCAAAGCGTCATGGGAAGGTCGATCCAATTATTAAACTGAACTACTGTTTCTACCTGGATTACAATGAGCCCAGACGCTTTGTTTTATGTTGGGATTATAGTTTGACTTATGCTATGCAATATGCATGAAATAATGTTTGACTTATGATGTTTGTTTGAAATGCATGAATGAAACCCCATTAAACCGAAACTGAACTACTGTTTCTACATGGATTACAATGAGCCCAGACGCTTTGTTTTATGTTGGGATTATAGTTGACTCTGCATAAAATTATGTTTGACTTATGATGTTGTTTGAAATGCATGAATGAAACCCATTAAACCGAAACTGAACTCTGTTTCTACATGGATTACAATGAGCCCAGACGCTTTGTTTTAGGTTGGGATTATAGTTTACCTTATGCATGAAATGATGTTTGACTTATGATGTTTGTTTGAAATGCATGAATGAAACCCTATTAAACCGAAACTGAACTACTGTTTCTACCTGGATTACAATGAGCCCAGACGCTTTGTTTTAGGTTGGGATTATAGTTTACCTTATGCATGAAATGATGTTTGACTTATGATGTTTGTTTGAAATGCATGAATGAAACCCATTAAACCGAAACTGAACTACTGTTTCTACCTGGATTACAATGAGCCCAGACGCTTTGTTTTATGTTGGGATTGTTGTTGGACTTATGCATGAAATGATGTTTGACTTATGATGTTTGTTTGAAATGCATGAATGAAACCCCATTAAACCGAAACTGAACTACTGTTTCTACCTGGATTACAATGAGCCCAGACGCTTTGTTTTAGGTTGGGATTAGAAATGATGTTTGACTTATGATGTTTGTTTGAAATGCATGAATGAAACCCCATTAAACCGAAACTGAACTACTGTTTCTACATGGATTACAATGAGCCCAGACGCTTTGTTTTATGTTGGGATTATAGTTTGACTTCTGCATAAAATTATGTTTGACTTATGATGTTTGTTTGAAATGCATGAATGAAACCCCATTAAACCGAAACTGAACTACTGTTTCTACATGGATTACAATGAGCCCAGACGCTGTGTTTTATGTTGGGATTATTGTTGGACTTATTAGTCACGATTGTTTTATCACTGATACTGGTTGCTTTTTTTTGTAAATGTATTTAGTGAGGAACTATTAAGGATTAATACTTGAATAGCAATTAACGGTACGGGCTAAATTGCCCTATTTGTATAGGCATCATCCATTTGCATCATCAGAACACAAAAAAAAACGGAATGTGTCATTGAAAAACATGCTGAGTCTAAAACAAATTGTATCAATTTGTCGCTAACTAAGACTACTAAAGTCTACTGTCTTAATGAAATATTTTGACAGTTTTTTTTGGCCTCTATATAACCACAACTTTTTTTTTCTTCCTGAAAAGCTTCATTTGATTATCATACCTGAAAAGCTTCATTTGATTTACCAGTGATGCCAAATTTATGTTAGCTAAAAGACGTCATTATAAATAGTCCGTTTAAAGAAGGGGCCGTAGGGAGCCTAGTGGTCAGCGTCTCGGTCTTCGAGATCGGAAGGTCCCACGATCTAGTCTCGACACCTCTGAAGACCCACCTAGTATATGCGGAGTACGTGCTCGTTAAATCTGTTGGGTCCGAAAGTCCTGTGGTCGGTCATTGCGAAGTTTACCACGGGTACAGGTCCCTGGAGACTATTTCCCACCCCTTCAGGGACATGTATAAATTGTGGAGGTGGCGATAGACGACAGCATCTGTCTCGCATGTGTGTGTATGTCGTGTCCGTCCTTCTTGACGAAGGTTTATAAGCGGGTCTTTGTGACCAAGCACACAAGCCTGAAAATATATGTCTACCAACCAACCCAACCCTAGTCCGTTTAAGAAACGACAAAATTTAAACGTAATTTGTACACTTCTCCACCGATATTTTGTGCAATTTGACAAAGCGAAATATTCAAAGGTTTGGTTTTATTACCACAACAGAACTCGGCATGGGCTATTAGTGAAGAACATCATAGTTGAAGAGTACAGGGGAAGAACCGCTTTATTTATTAGGAGTAGTCCCGTAATTGTATCTGCTTGGCGGACATTGGCGACAGAAAACCGGTTTTCCTTTCGGTTCTTCTTTCGCGGTACAAACGTTTGACTCGTGTCCGCTGATCTCTGGCGTAAATCAAGGTTGCCGCGAGAGAAAAACAAAGCGAGTAACCGATTTCCTCACTCCAGTTTAGGCGATGACTCGCTTTCATCGCCAAAGAGGCCTGATGAAGAAAGTTTTCTACGAAATTAAGCGTTTTTTCCCCTGTACTCTTCAGTTATGAACTGCTGGTTAAGTGACGAAGCCGATATCCGAGAAGCCACATATCGCAAATTAATTGATTATTTACATTAAATGACAATGTTGGCGATCATATTCATTACGATAAACCTGCCTTGCCAACTTGGCTCAAACTCATCTTTTACAAACAATGTTATCCAGAAATGCATGAACCCTTCTATACCATAACAATTCGAGTAAGCAGTGGGGTAATCACGTGCTACAAGACACTACCACTTCTACCCCCCTTTAATTGAGGGGGTGTGAAGCGGAAACAGAACAATTAATATCACTCACCGCGTCCCTGAGGGGGGCTGTATTCTTGGGGTTGCCCAAACTGTATTTATTTTCTTTTGTATCATTATTAACTGCCACCTCAAGGTATTTTTGGGGGGTATTCGGTATGTTTCAAACAATTTTTCCCGTACTTATACGAGGGCCGTATGATCTACACTGTTAAAAATTTGGTGCTAGGTTTCACCATGATATTGGTTGGTTTAACCATGATATTGGTTCCTAGTAGCTGCAACGGCTGAATGGTGAAATGTTTCACCTATTTTTCGGTGTTTGGTTGAACCATTTTTCTGGATTTGGAAACAAAAACCCGAGAAATGGTTCAACCTAATACCAAAAATATGGTGGAACGTTTCACCATTCAGCCGTTGCAGCTACTAGGAACCAATATCATGGTGAAACCAAGCACAAAATTTTTAACAGTGTACGGTAGAAACGTTAAGGGGATACGGTACCCAAAAATTGGTCAAAATATCGATTTTTCAGTTTTTACATCTTTTTATTCACAATATTTTTCTGAACATTTACTGAAAGTTTCATAATGATATCTTCTGTAGAAAAAAAGTTGTTAAACATTTTCTGGAGTCATCCCTTTAAGTTTGAACCTGCATTTCGTCTGCTTTCAACCTGCTTTCTCTGTTTCGTGTTTTTTCAATTATTGTGTTTAATAAATCCCTAAGACCTTTTTTTTCTAATTAAGTTAGAATTTTGAAATTTTTAGCCTGTGTTCTTATATAAGTGGTGCACAAAATTGTGCATGGAATAAGGTCTATGTATAGAATTTTTTTTTTTAAATGTTGAATTTTTATAATTTGTAATTTTTTTTTTGATTTTTTGAGATTTTCAATATAAATGCATGTTACTTTTTTTTTATTGTAGCTTACATTTTAAAATCCATGCACAGTTCTCAAACAAATAGTTCTAAAAACAAACTATAAAAGTTTGGTGGAGTTATTCTTAAAATTGAAAGAGGAGTAGCTTTTTATAAAAGTTTAAAATTTTAACTTTTTTTTTTAACAAAAATGAAAAACTACTCGTAACTATATTTTTTATTGTTGGGAAATGTTTAGTTAGAGAAAATATTATATAAATACACTATAATTTCCGAGTTTGTCATTATTGCTAAAAATAATATTTTGGGTACCGTATCCCCTTAGTCAATCAGAGCTTTTATACGTGAGGGAAAAAGTTATCGTAGATCTAGTTAAGGCCTTATCAACTATATTTGCTCAAGTGCTAATGGCAATATTAAGTCTATCAAACATGAATACATTTTTTCAGAAACCCTACAAGCCAAAATTTTACCTGAGGAGAAACAACCCGTTTTTTTTTAAACAGTTTTTTTTTCAATTGCTCGAAAACTACACTGTTAAAAATTTTGGCACAGGATTGGACCGGAATCATGGATCTTTCTAGCTGCCACCACTATTTGGAGCATCAATTCACCACTTTTGCGGTTTATCAAAGTCGTGGTTTTACTACAAAACTGGTAAATTCACGTAAGTAACGTAGGTAAATTCACGTTCAGTAAATGCAAAATAAAACGAAGTTGTAGTGAAAATACCAATAGATTATTTAATTACTAATTTTTAAGTTTCAATTCCCTAAAATATTCCGTAGAAAAAACTTTATCAATTAATAATTAAATTACCAAATGCTATTCTCTTTTTAAATTTGTTTTATTTTGCTTTAATGGCGATTCGCATCACCGGCTAAAAAACTATTAAATGGCAAAGCAATATTTTTGCATAGCAAGGTTAAAACCAGTAGGTTTGTAACAGAATCTGTTACTTAACCCGCTTCAGCACAACAGTTGTGTTTAACAAGTAAAAAGGCGACAAACACAGAATTGATATTCTATATTAAACATTTACATGCTAAATTCGGCTAGTTTCATTTCTTTTGTTTCGAAAATTCAATAAGTATTACTTATCGTTTGCAAAAAATAATTTATATTTCAAAGAATAAATATGTAGCATTCCTCGCTTTTAAATCGAAATAAAACATTTCATATCAACGTACAAAGCATCTCGTAGTGAAATATATTTGACGTCATTTCAAACTGATCGATGTCGCAAAAATAAATTTATTTTAATTTATTGTCTGAAAGAATTAAAGTTTCTCGAGGGATTGTTGCGAATGGCAATGATGATTTAATTCTAATGAAAATGGCTTCGTATGCTTTTTAAATGAGCATTAAATTTTGCTGTTTTTTTTTAAATAATTGAAGTACTTCGAATTCTTTTCTGAAATTTTCAATGTATTCTAATTTCGATGCACTGAATTTTTTGACGTATGACACTTGCGTATAGCATTTGTAGTTTAGGCTATGAAAGTGGGTGACGGACGGGACGGACAGAAGGACTGAACGATTATAATACCTTCCACTTGTTACGTTATAAACGTAAAGTGGAAGCTAAAACGAATGCATCAGCTCTATGGGACTGATCAACGACGGGGTTGAGTAATACTAGTGGCTAACCAACAACCGATCATCCCTCTTAATACAACACACCAATCCCTCTACACTCCAGCTTTCCTCCCACACAATGTCTGACGTCACAAATGAATGACCCCTTGCAATGTTGCCAGAACCCTGAACAATACTCCGGGCCTAAGGGTTAATCACGTGGTACACGATTCCAAAGCCTCCCCCTTTGTAGATACCCCCCCCCCTAATTACGTGGGGGGGGGGGAGAGGATAGAACAATTAATATGTGTTTCTTAGCAGCATCGCAGCTCACAGCTACACTCTTAAAACAAACGAGCGGTTTTAACTCAGTCTGAGTTAATTTCCACTCCTTTCCGGTGCCGAAAATGCACTTCTCCTATAGGAGTGAATTTCACTCTTTTGTTTTAAGAGTGTAGACTTATTCAATATTGACTTGTGCTAAGGCGTGTCGAGTCCCGACAGCTTGTATTCCTTTCCCCGCTTGAGGCAAATGGTAATGATCCGATGTGCGTTCACGTGAATAATGCTTGGTGAACGACATAGCGCTGAGGTTGTAATAACTCTAAGTTAGTGGAGTTAATATCTAGTGACCCTAGTTTTTACGAGAATGTGGAGAAAGTGAATTTGGAAACTACCCACTAAACAACTACTCATATAAGAGCAATTCTACTATAATTTTTTATTTTATGTCCCTTAGGCATAACTTTAAAAAAATTAATATTTCTTTTCAATTTTTTCTTATTATACTAATAGACTGGTCCTTATATAATTGCAAAACGGAGTTTTAAAGCAAAGAAACTCTAAAACATTTATATGACACAAACAATGCAGAATATTCCTCACCTTCCTATGTCCCGAATGTTAAAATTTTAGTTTAGGGCTCAAACTAACACATTTTTGAACAAAAAATTACATTCATTTGGATTTTAAATTGAACTAATACTATATCTTAACAAATTTCTTCCATAAAATTTTGGCTTTTAATATTTATAATGTGTCTCTCTTCTCCTAACTTTGTCCCTAGATTTTGGTACATTCACTGAGCTCATTACTAAAGTGGCGAAGAGAGGCACTGGATGAAGCTACGGTGATTCTTCAATAATGAAACTGTATTGCAGAAAACTCACATTTCAGTTAGTAGCCGCATTTTTTGCTATACTTCACCAATAAGCCCAAAAGTTAAAACCCCCGGTAAAATGAGCTGCATGGCTTTATTACTTTCCTTACAATCCCCCATGGTTAAGGTTAATTTTTGTTTAATAATTGGATTTTTTTCTATAAATATGTTTAGGTGGAGTATAAGGAGTAAAAAAAATCCATTTTTATTAAACTGGAGTTAGTTTCAACACAAAAACGACCGGAAAACATCGTGAATTCCCTCACCGTCCGTTCTTTACCCTCCGTTCCTTACCATCACAATGATCTAGGGATGGAAAACCGAAACCTGTTTTAAGACTAACCGGTTTGTTCTTGCTTTCGGTTTCATTGAAAATTAGTTTCATAAGGCCAGTTTAAACCGGTTTCTTTGAAATTGCTTTTTTTTTAAAGCTACCATCCCTAATTTATTTGTAACAAAAATTCAAATGAGACTTGCTGAACTTTTTTTTTGTAATTCTAGAACCCTTATAAACCTTTTTACAAATATTTAAAGTGATTGTGAAAAAATAAATTTCACAAGTTTTTTATACCTGAAATTAAAAATTATTTTACTTACTTATTTACTTGTACTTATTTTTTAATCAAAAGCCGGTAAAATGTTAAGGGGACACGGTACCACTTTCAAAAATCTTTAATGTTGACATATTCACTATAAAATTGATGTTTTATTACTTCAATCTGTATTTAAAAACAATATATGACCTGAAAAATTTAAAAATAATTTAATTTTTTTAAGTTATTTAAAAAAATTAATTTTTTTAAAACTTTTTTAAAATGCAAAGGCTTTTGTTAAATACAAATATTTCAACCCAATTTTTTTCTCATGTACATTAAACTGTGTTACATAAGAATTGGCATCCATATTTGATTTATCTTCAGTAGTTGTTTTAGAAAAATATTTATCTAGAAAATCTCAAATTATTTTAGCATAATTGAAAAATTTCGACTTAAGTATTTTTTAATAAAAAAAGTATTAAATTTTGAAAACAATTTTAATGTCAATTATTAATGAGAAAATATTTGATAGACTGCATACAAAATTCCTTAGACTTTTATTAATCAAAAAAGCCTTAGCGTTTTGAAAAACTTGTCATCAAGGAAAAATGAACACCGAGAAAAACACATTTAAAGTTTTCATTCTTTTGCATTTTTATCCTACGTTTCCTCATAAAAAGTGGAATAACTTTTTTAAAATATAGCTAGACTTTTAAAACTAGATAGACTTATTTAAAAGATGTAAAACGATAATGTTAACACACACAAATAAAAAAAATTCATTTTTTTTTTTAATTTTTGAGGTACTGTTTCCCCTTAAAATGTTATTTCTATGATGGGTAAGGATGACATAGTTTGATTCCTTTTCGAAATCTTTGAAACGTCAATGTGATTCTTTATTGGAAAATTTATAAAAATATTTCATGTTTCCTCTTGATGATGTAGTTTTGACACTTCAATAATAGATACTTTAAGAATTGTCAATATTACGTATGTATTAATAAATTATAATCACTATTGCTTTATGACAAATTAATATTCTATCAATAAATTATAACATAAAATTAAAGTAAACTAACGGGGCTGGGGAGCCCAGTCGGTTAGGCATTCGCCTAGCAAGCGGAAGGTCCCAGGTTCGGGTCCGGGCATCGCCAAAATAACTGACGACCTATAAACGGCCCGTGCAGCCAAAAATGTCCGACGAATAATACCCCGTGTGGAGGAAGTGCACGTTAAATATTCTTCAAAGTCCTGACGCTGCGTACGATGTCGCCCTTAACAGTTGCGTTGGGTGCCTACTCAGGTGTCGGCTCGTCACTTGAATATGGTTCTAAAATACGACACCCGTCGCCAATAGCCTTCATGTAGCTCCAGTGCGACGATAATTCAAACTAAAACTAAAAGTAAACTAAGATCTCAAAATCAGCACTACATTCTTTTAAACTCAAGATCCTAAGAGCCATTCGTTTTCCGCATCACATACAAAACCCCGAACAAATAAATTCTTCATTTAATTACTGTTGATTACGCTAATAGATAATCATTCTTTATTACTCTGGAATTCGACAAAACTTAGCCCACAAATCCAATCAAAATTCCAGTTAGAATGCCCGAAAAATTAAGAGCCAATCCTTCCGATAGGATGGATTGAGTGGCTTTTCGCCTATCGATTACGCGTCATCATAAATTGGATATTTTTCACAATTAACACGATGGAATTGTGAAAAATGGGAGTTTTACATTTTCTGGCTCGAGCGCATTAATTGTGTTTTAGCCAGTGAGTTTAACTCCTTGAGCTAGAAGGAAAACTGGAGTGAGGTGTGTGATTCACTGAACAGGGCAGCAAACGAGCCGGTCCAATAACGAAACGCGGAGGAATACACGGCACTGCAGCAGAAACGAACCGGGCAGAAGACCTAGAAACTTGCCTATTTCGCTATTGGGTTCGTCTATGCTGGTTCTTAGTTAGTGATCCACATGGTTATTTCTTAAAAAAGTTGGAATTTAAAAAGAAAGTTAATTTCTTTCGAACTAAAAATGTTAAAATATATTTAGGAGCCCAAGTCAATATGATAGAAGGGTCTCATTCTCATACAAGCATAGGGAAAATAGTCCTTTTCTGCCCGGTTCGCTCAAAAGGGTGCGAGTGGGTTTTCGGTTCGCTGACACTTCACTCCAGTTTCCCTTCTAGCTCAATGGTTTAACTGTGCACGCTGCCGAACCTAAAAGGTGAACGTTATTGATGTGATAGTCACGTGACTTTTCAGAGACAATGTGCACGATTGGCTTGTTTCAGGTGACGTAATTCTTCCCATCTTTCATTCCTACTAATAATTATCCTATTGATTGATTGATGCCCTGCTTCCATGTGGCATCGATTCCCCAATCGAGGTTCGAGAAGAAGAAAAAAATAATTTAGCATTTATATTGCCACTCAAGACCTGAAACATGTATCTAAAACATCACGATGTTTTTATTTTTTAAATGTTCCCAAATTCAAACAGTTCTAAAATGATAGTATTTTAATTTAACAAAACAACATATGTATAAAACATTCCGTTGAAACGGAAAAGTGTTGTATCGTACAAATGACTTTTCGACTTTAGAAAATAAGTATTAAAAATTTGAAGAACTAGAGTAATGAAGCAAATATTAAATGAGTTTGTTTCATAGTTGCTACACAAAGCAGATTCTTTATTAATTTCAATTACCTAATATGAAATATAAGGTATTGATTGGAAGTATTGCGATGGGTCAAAAATCGGAGATTTTGTGTTTTCGACACGTTTTGGAGAGTGCTGATTCTTAAACAAGTAGGTTTGTAACAGAATCTGTCACAACAGAACCCGCTTCCACACAACAGTTGTGTTTAACAGGTAATAAGACGCCAAACACAGCATTAATTCTACATTAAACATTTGCATGCCAAATTTGGCTGGTTTCATTTATTTTATTTCGATAATTCAATAATTATTACTTATCGTTTGCAAAAATTAATTTATATTTCAGAGAATAAATATGTAATATTCCTCGCTTTTAAATAGAATGAAAACATTTCATATCATCGTACAACGAATCTCGTAGTGAAATATATTTCACGTCATTTCAAACTGATCGATGTCGCAGAAATAAATTTATTTTAATTTATTGTCGAAAAGAATTAAAGTTTCTCGAGCGATTGTTGCGAATGACAATGGTGATTTAATTCTAATAAAAATGGCTTCCTATGCATTTAAAATGAACATTAAACGTTGCAGTTTTTCAAATAATTGAAGTACTTCGAATTCGAATTCTTCTCTGAAATTTTCAATGTATTCTAATTTCGATACGCTGAATTTTTTGACGTATTAGACTTGTCCGTAGCATTTGTAGTTTGGGCTATGAAAGTGGGTGACAGACAGACGGACTGAACAATTATAATACCTTCCACTTTTTACGATATAAACGTAGTGGGGAAGCTAAAAAGTGGTTTTCAAAAATCGGTCTGTCAGACTGTCTTATCTGTCATTCTGTCTGCCAGAAACCACTCTATAAATGGAACTAAAACGCTACGGACTTCAAATTTGGTACACAAGTTCCTAGTACCTGTAGTACGTCATAATTAACACTTTACCGACAGGTAGTGGATTGAACATACTATGCCCTTTCACCGCCCGCTAAGCCGCAGATCGTCCGAGACACTGGCTCGGTTTCCCAATAGCCCTCGCGTAGCTCAAGTGCGACGATAATTCAAAACTAAACCGGCTCGGTTGGTTGGTTGGTTGGTTGGTTGGTTGGTTGGTTGGTAGACATATATATTCAGGTTTGTGTGCTTGGTCAGCGACCCGCTTATAAACCTTCGTCAAGTAAGACAGACACAACAGACAACACACACACATAAGTGGATCCATCTAATTTTTAGAGACAGAGGCCAACTAGAGGATCCCCAGAATTGGCTTGTCACCCCCAGAGGTATTGATTTGGTATGGGAACTTAGAGGACTTTCGGACCCAACAGATTTAACGAGCACGTACTCCGCATATACTCGGTAGGTCTTCAGCGGTACCGGGACTCGATCGCAGGACCTTCCGATCCCGAGACCGAGACGCTGACCACTAGGCTCACTACGGCCCTCCGGCTCGGTTTCGGCCTAGACTTACGCACGGGAATATATGCGCTTTTCTTAAACTCTGGTAAAATTGTACGCTTCGTGTTGGGGTATGGGTAGGGTACATGTATATTCCGACTTGATCAGAGACCCGCTTATAAGCCTTCGTCAAGTAAGACAGACACAGAAAGAATTTTTACTGTGACAGAGAAAGAAAAGTTCACCCAGGGCGAAGGCGGGAATCGAATCCGCACCCGTTACAGCGCGCAGACTGCTAGCTTAATGGTCCAAACCACTCGGTCATCCGGGCCCCCGCTTCGTGTTATTGTAGGGTAACGAAATTTAATAAAAGCTTCTACTCGGATCGGTCGTGGATCGAGGCGTAGACTGAACATGGCCTAACCTAACCAAATCTAACAGAAAGATCAAAAGTCGATTAATCGACAGCCGCCGATCGGTATGCGCTGAGAACAAAACGTCGATTAATCGATGGCCGGTCAGTAAAGTGTTAAGTTTTTGAGGAAATTGTTTATGCGCTAAGGGTATCTGCTACAGAACTTTTAAGCTTTTTAAAGGTATTGCAGAGAAACGAAAACTTCCTTGCACAAATTTTTAACCGCATTCTGTCCTATCAAATATCTATTATTGATTTGTAATTAAAAGTCGTGTGATGTTTCACAGCCTTAGTCTGTTGTTGTGAGAACATGCACATTCTTTAGCATCTTTCAATTTTTTTTACTTAATATAAAAATGTTCCAAAAACAATTTTCTAAGAAACTAGTACCAATAACACCAAAACATCTAAGAAATAGAAACAGTTTTAACTGCCATTGAATTTATTTATGTAGGTTAAAAATACTTAAGAATTGTCTATTATTTTTTAAAAACGCTTTTAAGCAGTTATTCCTGTCGCGATATATGTTCTAATAGAACCCACCTATCCAAGCAATAAATTCCTCTTCGGGCCTCTTTATCATCACGTAGTTGTTCCCATCCAAACAAACACACAAAAAACGGAGCTCAGTGGCCCGTTCCAAATTGAAAGCGTGGAAAATTTATCGCCAAAGAGAGACACTGGGCCGAGATTAAAACAGAAATGAACAAACAAGGGCAAAGAGAAGCAAAATATTAAAAAAAAATAATAAGCGTCTTACCTTTATTTTTTCCTTTACCTTTTTTTTTGGCCATAAGGGATTATCCTACGGAATTGTACGAGAATTTATGGGATATATCCAAAGACCCCTCTGATGAAAACCGACTGAGCATTGGTCAACCTCAGAAGGGACCAACATGACGACCCAAGTCACGTTGGTTTGGCGAGTTTCCATGTCCAAACACTGAAAATAATTGTTAGTTATTATTATTTAGATAATTATAATTGATTTTTATATGATTGTATTAATATTTAAAACCTAATGTACATTACAGACAATGACTTCCAAAACATATGGTATTTTATGTTATATTTATTTTTGTTAGCAATTTCTTAAGTAATTTTGAATGTAAGTTTTCGTTCGTCTTAATGGGTTTGTTGCTCCCCTTAGCGAATCATATAATTTTTGTTATTGTATTTTGTAACACATAAATGTTCAATAAACTGATTGGCTGATAAAATTAGGCAATTATTTACGTACCAAGTTAGCCATGTTAACGCCAAAAATAGGAATAAATAGCCGAAAGTTGCATCTTTTCTCGCCAATTCAGGTGATTCCTCCTGTCCCCCCTATCTAACCTATATATCTACCATTAGATGGTCTGAATACTCGACGCATGTCGTTGATTCTACCCCGATGGGGCTCTGAGAAATGACGGATAATAATGACGCATGACTTTAGGCTTTTAGTTTGGGCCTTTATCTTTAGGAAAGGGGGTTGGTTTTTTTCTCTTTATAAATCCCTTTTTTGTGTGAATTATTAGTTGCGGGAGGTAACGGTGTTGAAGCCATTTTTTGTTGGGATTGTTGAAGTTTAAGATCCCCAAGTTAACACATTCGATGGGAAAGGTTCGGTTTCCGCGTAAACGCCTATTTGGAATTGGCATATTTCAGGTCTTGAGTTGTGATAGAAATACTTGAAATACAGGGTGCCCGTAAAAGAATGTCCGAGTTTTAACGGTATATTACAGCAGTTTATTTTATACTAAATATAACAAATCATACATGACATTGAAGGAAAACTAACCTAGTTTTTCCTATAAGTGCTCAGTGTGTGCACCTTTAGTGATACGGCACACATCCAAACGAAAATGCAAGTCTTCCCATACTGTCTGCAGCAAGTCCGGAGTAATGGAAGCAACAACTTATGCAATTCTACCTTTCAAGGTTGGTAAATCGTGGGGTAGGGGTGGATCCGATCTTTTACGAAGCCCCAAAGGAAGAAATCACAAGGCGGGATGTCAGGTGAACGAGGCGGCTCGGACATTCTTTTACGGACACCCTGTATAATATTTGAATGAAAATAAATTATTTCCAATAGAGCCTCGATTGGTGAATCAATGCCACTTGGGATCAGACTACCAATCGAAGCATCGGTCGAAGAAAGGACAGGAATGAAAGCTGGAAGGAAATACGTCACGGAACGTTTTTGAGGAAAAATATATTGTTAAGATACATTTATGAACTCAGATTATAAGAACTAAAAATACATTGTACTTAAATTATACAAATTTCTTATTTAAAAGTCAGAAATTGAAAACCACAATGTCAGTATAGATGCATTTAAAGTTTAAATATTAAACAACGTTGGAACGCGGAATATCTTAAAAACCTTTTTACAGTGAAATTTGAAAAACTGAAAATGGACATACAATAATCCTTCTAACATTACCGCAACTATTATGATTTGTTATTGATGACGTTTTTTCGGCAAATTTGCTATATATTTGTTTAGTATCAAATGACGACATTATTTGACTTTTTTTATCGTGTCTATGACGTTGCCGAAATGTGAATGTCAAGCTAAATGAAACCATGTGTTTTAATAACCCCGTCTGCAATTTTTTGGATATTAATGTTATAAAGATCTGATGGGCAGAACTCCAATGTCTCTCAAATTGGCACTCTCAATCGGACAAAATCTCCAATTAAGAGGCCGGCCCCTATACCTTAGTTATACGTTGAAGAATGTCAGTTTAGCAGATACGTCCTTCAATATGTATCGCATATTTGTTTAGTTAATCATTAACATGTTTTAGAATTAAAGAGGGTTAAACAGTGGTCAAATCCCTAGAGGTAGTATCCCTAGAGGTACATCTCTAAATACGAACCGAATGCCTACCAGTCCATCACCTTAAAGTTTTGAAACAAATTCGTAGATTTAGAGACATGTATTGACCGATTTTCTTGATGAAAAGTGCAGTCTTTATCATATAAAATCACAAAATAGCGACATTTTATTCTTTTTTGAACTTTTAGTACAATGCAGAGATAGCCACCTCTTCAAAAACAACAAAGTCTGTCTCATCAACGTATTCCCTCCACACCATTATAAACGTTCTTCCTCGTTTTTGAGGAAAAAAAACGGTATTTTCAAAATCTTATTTATCTATATTCGGTTAAACCGAACGTGTTTAAATAGCACTAAAGAGACCGGTTAAATTGTAACCGGTTACAAAAAAAGTTTTTTTTTCTCAAGAAATTTGAAACTTCAGTATAAAGAAGGAACTTTCGTAATGGTGTGGAGTAAATTTACGTTGAAATGACCGACATTTTTTGGCGTTTTTGAAGAGGTGACTCTCTCTGCATTGTACTAAAGTGCAAAAAAGAATAATATGTCGCTATTTTGTGATTTTATATGGGAAGGACTTCACTTTTCATCAAGTAAGTCGGCCAATGCATGTCTCTAAATCTACGAATTCGTGGCAAAACTTTAAGGTGATGAACTCGTGGACTGGTAGGCATTCGGTTCGTATTTAGAGATGTTAAATTGTACAATTGAAGCAAATATCGAAATAAAGATTTAGAGCGGCTATATTGTCTGTTTGGTGTAAAATTGAGCCGAAATTGTTATTAAATCTGTTCAGTTTACCGGATATCGTGTTTTTTTTAATTTATCATATAAAAATACAATTCATTAATAAAAATGCGAAATTAGGCCATTATCTACTTTAAATTGGAATAATCTCGTATTTGTGTCTAAACTTTTGCATCATACAAATTTTTATTTTATGAAAAAAAAATTGTTATAGCAAATCAAACAATTATGTTTCAATTAGATCATTTCAAAATATTTTTTTAATATGTTTAGGTTTTTTTTTTTGTAATTCTTATCATTGTAAATTTTACATCTAAATGAAGTCATTGTCTAAACTTTTGCATCGCAGTGTACCAAACTTGTTTTAGTTAATATTGACATGTTTTGAAATGAAATAAGGTTCAACAGAGTGAAATCCCTGGAGTATCCAACGGGGCTGGGGAGCCCAGTCGGTTAGGCGTCCGCCTAGCATGCGAAAGGTCCCAGGTTCGGGTCCGGGCATCGCCAAAATAACTGCCGACCTATAAACGGCCCGTGCAGCCAAAAATTTCCGACGAGTAATACCCTGTGTAGAGGGAGTGCACGTTAAATATCCTCCAAAGTCCCAACGCTGCGTAAGATGTCGCCCTTAACGGTTGCGTTGGGTGCCTACTCAGGTGTGGGCACGTCACTTGACTGTGGTTCTAAAATACGACGCCCGTCGCCAATAGCCCCCGTGTAGCTCTAGTGCGACGATAATTCAAACCTAACCTAACTAGTCTAGGTATTTCAGTTTACTTGCCCACGGCAGATAAGTGTCACATATACTTTTTGAGGGGGACCGGAGCCCTCGATTGAAGCCCATGTTAAAATGACCTTTTTTATGAACTTTTTGCTCGGAATATGTTTGTTACATTTTAATGAAATTTTTACTAGTTATTAAATGGATGTTTAACTATACTTTACTGAAGGCATTTTTAAAAATTTTGTTTAGTTTTTAATTTATAAATTTTTAAATGAAACTACCCATTTTTGACCCAAAAAAACATCAAAAATATTATAAAGAAAAAAAGTAAGATAGTTATACTCAAATCCCTCCATTGAATTTCAGAAACCATCTTCTTAAATACGTAAAAAAAAATTATGGTTGATACTTATAGTAGATTCTGAGAAAAAGGTGCACGCACATTGAAAAAGTTTTGAGATATACGCGTTTAAAGTAAACAATAGTGGTTTCTTTCCTATGAAACATAAGGGGATTTTACCTAAACAATTTTTTTTTAAAAAATCTTTAAAAATACTTCTAGTACGTGAAACTTTTATTTTAAGATATCGTTGTACAGCTAAGATTGCATAGTTTAAGAAACATTAAAAACATTGAAATGTCATTTTTGAAAATTTTGGGGGTCTGGTCCCCCTTTTTTTAAATAATAATTTTTATTGCACAAAAAATAACGGACATTAATTTGAGGGGAAAACAAATACAAAAGTAATAATACAGTAGACAGAACACCAAGGGTCACAAGGACCATATTGGCGAACATAAAAATGTATATGATGTAAATTTACAAAACACAAAAAAAGAAACAAATATTAAATCACAAGTAAAAAATATTATTACGGCAACAGAAGTGTCGGGGGTATATTTAGGATGGTTAGTCAATACAAATGAGTTACTGTACAGTTATTTTATTTCAATAATTGTTGTATGCATAATCAAAAATAGTTCTCTATATCGGGAATATCAAACAAAAGATTTTTAAATTGCTTTTTAAAGGAAGTAAGATTATTTAAAGGTTGTACTTGAAGCCGAAGACTATTAAAAAACTTTGGTGCAAGATAAATAAAATTTTTACAGAAAATATTCTTTATAGGTTTAGGAATGATGTAAATATTATTAAGTCTTCTTGGGTTCATACAAATCCGCTTATTGCACACATCAGAATTATTTAAAAAAAATCCCTTAAATTAGTTATTGACATGTTTTGGAATTAAATCGAGTTAAACAGTGGTCAAATCCTTAGAGTTCCCAACCAACAACTAACTTTCTACAAGAGCCCCCTGAGTATTCAATTGCTTAAGTGTGGATTCCCCTCTGGATTGAAGTAATCTGGCGCTTAATGGAAAATGTCGACCCTCGTTTGAGCCCGAAAACTCGCCAATTCAATGCTTGAGGTTAACAAAGTTGTAACAAATATTTCCATCGAAAATGATTAGTTTAGACGTAATAAAAAAGCGTGAATTCTTGTTGTCGACTGATTGAAACTGAAAAAAATGTCTTAATGATGTCAATTGGATATCGAAATATTAAACTCGGAAATATTTATATTTGTATCTAGTTTAGAATTACTATGCACTTTTATAGACATTATTCTAAGAAAAAAATTGGGTTAATCCCCGATTTATTTATTCGGTTACTATCTGACGATTTGAGATAATTTAAAAAATATCTCCCGAAACATATATGTTTTAAAAAAACCAGAAACTCACGGTATCCGTTTGAATAAAGTTTATTCTAAGTAATTCCGTATAAAAGGCTTTTCAAATTGCTTGTGCAAAGCCGTGTTCTTCAATTTAAAGTAACAAAAAAGTGAAAAGTTATTCTGGTCGTATTAGAAGATAGAACAAAAAGTGATGTTTTCTTGTGTACTCGAAAAACCAAACTGTATATCTGACTTTCGTAAAAAAGAAATTGGTATATGTTCATATCAAAAGCCTTCTGCTCGTGAAGGACTTATGCAACCGATTAGAAATAAGATAGTTAGCATATTTTTAAAAAAAAATTAAAAGAAGCTTGTTTTTGCATCCTTGTCTTTCAAACCAGCAGAGCACGCACGGGGTGTTTTAACCCCAAGGTCCGAACAAGTACTGTTCCTCTCTTTCAGAACAGCCGATAACAAAAACGCGACGGAGAGTGTGACGTCACAGGGAGCTTCTGTGGCTTTATTAGTCGAGTCGGCCGTGGTTCAGTTCCATTTTTGTCACACCCACGCGAGGACAGTGGAAGGAAATGTTTAGAGCGCGTTAATTCCCTCTTTCCAAGCGTGAATTGAGATGGAAAATGCTGGACTCTCCCGGACACCTTGGTCCGGGAACTTAGGCTCATCAATCACACGGGGGACTGAAAGGGAAGGGTTGCCGGAATTTGGCGAAGTATGTCTTTTTGGCACTGACAAAGGATACATAATGGTGATGAAGTATACGTTGAATGATGTACCAGTGAAAATGTGACTTTAGATGTAAAAAACCATATACACTCTGGCATTGTTAACGTGAACATGAAGATAAAGAAAACTTCGAAATACAGTCCCTGGACAAATTATTAGACGCACTGTAATTTTTTTAGTAATTTTATGTTTCTTAAGAGTTTTTATGCAATAATGGTATATTTAAACTACAATATTATTTATTTTTATTTAAAAGAATTGTTATAGACTACATATTTGTATTTAATAATGGAATAATTAATAAATACAATTAAAATAATAATAATTATTTAATTAATTTATTTCTTATTTATGGGTGGAATCATCATCCTCAAATACAGGAGACAGTCTTGTATTGATAGCATTCCGGGCAGATTTAAAGCTTTGATAGCGGCTAAAGGTGGCTCAACTAAATATCGACTTTTACTAACATTAATTTCACTTTTCTTTAAAACTTAATAAACTTATGCTTTTCTAAATGAATGCTGTTTTATTTACGTCGAATAAATCGGTAATTGATTGGATAATATAAAAATAAAAAACAAATCAATTAAAAAATAAAACGGTACAATATCACCCGGTAATTAATATTTTACATGAAATCTTGCAGTGCGTCTAATAATTTGTCCAGGGACTGTAATTCATATTAACTTAATTTTAATGCTTAAACTGTCAGGAAAACTTTGACTTTAATCTTTGGAGTTTTTTTTAAAAAAATGCACGATTCTTTTTCTAAAAACAACATTTTATATTTTCAGCGTTATTCCAAATCATAACAAGCCGAAAAAGGCTTTTAGTTCATATAAAGCTAAATTTCATGTATTGCTAGATGTATTTAATGCTCGACTGTAATAACTTCCTTTTGAAAACGAAAATATTAAATCTGTAGTTGCAATCGCAGTTGAATAAGAGTTCTTTTTATTATGGGACAACGACCTTTTTTTTTGTTGAAGTAAAAAAAAAAGTGTTGCAATTTAGATACTAAAAACTTTTTGGTGCACATTAAATCTATTTACAGTTCAATGTCCCGACGACGCAAATATCGCTAAAAAATTGCGTTGGGTACACTCTTAAAACAAAAGAGTGAAATTCACTCCTATAGGAGAAGTGCATTTTCGGCACCGGAAAGGAGTGGAAATTAACTCAGACTGAGTTAAAACCGCTCGTTTTAAGAGTGTAGGACGCAGATTGTTTTCTTTTATTTCTTTTACCCACTCCGAAAAAGAAGTGAAATTCACTCCTATAGGAGAAGTGCATTTTGACGGGAGGAAATTAATCAGACGAGTAAAGTCTTTATTAGGACAGATGTTTTTTTTTTTAACGAAAAGGTGGGAATTCACTATAAAAACGATGGAATTAACTAGACTGAGTTAAAACCGCTAGTTTGTCTTAAGAGTGTAGACTCTTAGGTTTCCTCTTATCTATTTAAAGGGCGTTGAAAATTATAAAGTTTTTCTCCAAAATCTTAAATGTGGTTCTAGCTACACGTTATTCCGACTAAACCAAATCAAAGTAAAAGAACATTTGAAAAAAAAACTTAAAGCTCAAGGTCATTACGAATTTTAAACATTGGCCCTATCTCTGGAAGCTAAGGATAAAAGAGGATTTTAAATATTAAAACAGTTTATATATATTTGATTTATTTTTTTCCATTCTCCCACCTAAATACATTTAAATAAAAAAAACCCCTCATTTACTTCCATCACCAACTTTAAATCCCAATACCCAATCAATACATCCTACACAATACAAAATTCAAAATTTCATTTTCAATCCCCCCCCCCCCCCTTCCCTAAAACGTTCCATCACCACCCCTCCTCCCAACCTGCAAACGATAAATGATTCCTCCAACACCTAGTCTGTTTTAATATTCTTTTCTGTTTCTCGCATCTGGCCACGCCGAAGCCGACCAATCATAAATCACCTCTTTTTCGAACAGTCACAGTCGCAGTCATCACTCTAGGTCCCAGGGAAGACAAGGCACATTTATATAAATCGGTCTTCTTTCGAGGCTAGTCGGGGAATGGGAGTCGTTTTTAGGGAACAGTTGGTAAGGTCAATTACGCACACACCTCGATGCCAGTTTTTTTCCCCGTACTGACATTTTTTATCTACTGTATATTGAATCAATTGGTGCTTTCACATGTAGCGGGAAAATACATGGCCAACTTCAATAACAAGGCCAGAGAAGCTCTCCCAAGCATGAGCGTAGACGGAAATTTTGACGTCACTGCTCCGAGTGCCGAAGATAGAGAAACTAGTTCGGACACATTCGGAACCCTAAAAATGTGGTCAGCCGTGAACGAGTGGTTCCGAACAGGTTCCGAGACAGGTTGTCTTCATCTTCGGAACAACGTCACTCGGAATTATGACGTCAAAATTTCCGTCCCCGAGCTTGCCTGGGAGAGCTTCTTTGGCCTGAGTAGTTGAGTAGGCCGTTTAAAATATCGCACTTACTGTTAAATAAACGATAAAACAATGGTTTTTAGTGGTTCCAGAAAGATTTTCGACACATACCATATCTTAAACAGAAATGAGTGTGCTTCAATAAAAGTGTATTTTCAACAACAACAACAAGAACGTGATTTTACAGGCCCTACACTGTATGAAGACTCTGTTGTGTTTATAGAAGGAAAAAAAAACAGTCCGCTTGTGTGTCAGAAATAAACTGTAAAATTTACAGAGATGGTTAGTTTATTTTATACGAACAATTTGTAATTTTAAAGCAAAAACTACTTTTAAAGAGACAAATTGTAAAGAAAAGACGAACTCTTGCCCCCCCCCCTCTACAACCACCCCAGTGACAGGGGGATATACTGACTAAAAACAGTTTAAATGCTTGGTCGGTTGCAGTTTAGCACTCTACGCGGTTAAAAACAGAAAAACTATTTGTTACTTAAAACATTTTATTTTGATATAAAAAAAAATTTAAAAAGGAAATAACAATAGTTTTTTGTTAATATAATGGGTTTTTCTGTAAAATTAATAGATTTTATTTACCAGTGTAACAACCAATGTGTTACTTGAGAGAGTTACTTAAGAAAACCGTGAAAAAAAGTAAGGATACAAATATCGGGGGGTTATCAGCAGGCTTTATACCAGTCCAACGGAACGGGTATACTGCGTATGCTGCGTGCCTCAGTATACGCTGCGTGCCTCATAACGCAGTATCCTCTAACCGTGTATACTGCGTTTTGTTGCCGAAGATTCCGTTTGACGAAATTTGTGCCAGCAAATAGAAAAATACTGCATATTTTCCCACCAGGTATGAAAATAGTAAAAACAAATTCAAATGGAAAATAATGGAATTGTTTAATTATTGAATTATTAATAGCGAATAACAAAGTTTATAGACTGATGTCGACACTAGTCAAAAAATTTAAAAAACATTAAAATTATCAATAATTAAATAACCAAATGAAATGATGATGATGATGATGATGTCGTGCCCATGGAAGGTGATGATGTCGTGCCCATCAGCAGGCTTTATACCAGTCCAACGGGTGTCTTTAACTGTATATACTCAAGGCCAACTTCAATAACAAGGTCAGAAAAGCTTTCCCAAACATGAGCATAGACGGAAATTTTGACGTCACTGTTCCGAGTGCCGAAGATCGAGAAACTAGTTCGGACTAGGGTCGCTCGATGGACAACTCAACCTAGTTCGGACGCATTCGGAACCCTAAAAATGTGGTCAGCCGTGAACGAGTGGTTCCGAACAGGTTTCGAGACAGGTTTTCTTCATCTCCGGAACAACGTCACTCGGAATTATGACGTCAAAATTTCCGTCCCCGAGCTTGTCTGGGAGAGCTTCTTTGGCCTTAGTAGTTGAGTAGGCCGTCATGTACTGCGTTTTGTTGCCGAAGTTTCTGTTTGACGAAATTTGTGCCAGCGAACGGAAAAATACTGCATATTTCCCCACCAGGTATTGAAAATAGTAAAAACAAATTCAAATGGAAAATAATGGAATTGTTTAATTATTTAATTATTAATAGCGAATGACAAAGTTTATAGACATATGCCGACACTAGTCTAAAAATTAAAAAAAAACATTTAAATTATCAATAATTTAATAACCAAATGAAATATCCCCTTTAATTTGTAATCTTGTTATTGCTATTTTTGAGTCTAATAAAAACAATGTAAAATTGTAAAGCAATACCTACAAAACAATAACAGTGGGTTTTGTGGTCTATGGACCAAATATCCTACATCAATACTATTGATTAAGGGGAAATGGGCGCGCTGGTTCGCGGGTCTCCAAACTCAAGTGCCTCAGTGTTAATCCAATGGGGAAAAAACTATTTTCTCTGCCACATTTCTCCGGCTGTATAATATTCGAGCCAATTTCAAAAAATGGGAAGGCCGGGACCTGTAAGTCAGCTACATTTATCACACAAAGAAATCCGCTTGCAAAAATATTCAATACAGCCGGAGAAATGTGTCAGAGAAAATATTTTTTTCTCCATAGGATTAACACTGACGCACTTTGCTTTGGAGACCCTCGGTCCAGCGCGCCCATTCCCCCTGAAGTCGAAGAAGCGGTGAGGGAAAATAATTGGTATTTTCCTTGACACTCAGCGTACTTGGTGTTACAGACAAGATACGAGTGGATTTGTTATTTCTTTCCCGAGGTGGGAGAATGTGTAATTGATTAATTGATTGTTGGTTGCTGGGATTGGGGGAATAGTTTGTGGTTGGTTGGTTGGTTGGTAGACATATATTTTCAGGCTTGTTTGCTTGGTCACAAAGACCCGCTTATAAACCTTCGTCAAGTAAGACAGACACAACAGACAACACACACGTATAAGTGGATCCATCTAATTTTTAGAGACAGAGGCCAACTAGAGGATCCCCAGAATTGGCTTGTCACCCCCAGAGGTATTGATTTGGTATGGGAACTTAGAGGACTTTCGGACCCAACAGATTTAACGAGCGCACGTACTCCGCATATACTCGGTAGTTCTTCAGTGGTACCGGGACTCGATCGCAGGACCTTCCGATCCCAAGACCGAGACGCTGACCACTAGGCTCACTACGGCCCCGAGAATGTGTAATTGATTAATTGATTGTTGGTTGCTGGTATTGGGGGAACAGTTTGTTTGGGTGGGGCCCGGATGGCCGAGTGGTTTGCATCGCAGACCATTACGCTAGCAGTCTGCGCGTTGTAACGGGTGCGGGTTTGATTCCCGCCTTTGCCCTGGGTGTACTTCCTTTCTCTGTGACAGTAAAAAAATTCTTTCTGTGTCTGTCTTACTTGACGAAGGCTTATAAGCGGGTCTCTGATCAAGCACACAAGCCGGAATATATATGTACCTACCCTACCCTTTGTTTGGTTTTAATGTGTACGTGGAATCTAAAACTGTGAATGAAAATAGATAAGGATAGGTTGAAAAATCGTTGTACTAGAGCTACACGAGGGTGAGGGACGTCGGAATTTACAGTCACAGTCAAGTGGCGACACCCGAGTAGAAATCCAACGCAATTTTTAAGGAAGATTGTACATGGCTTCGGAACTTAGGGGCATATTTAACGTGCACTAAACGCTACGTCTAAATAGTTTAGATTACAATCATAGATACCATAGTTAAAGTATTAGATTGGCAGATCACGTGACCTTCAATGCTAACCACGGGACGCGCATGGAGACCAGAATAAGAAGGCAATGGGGCCAGGGTTGCCACCAGTTTTTAGGAGAAAAACACTACGAAAAAAAATACCATTTAAATCTAAAATTACAAAACGTGACCATACAAATTTTAGCTACATTTTGGAATCAATTTCGTGACTTTAAAAAAAACGTGATACGCTTTGCTAGTATTTTTATGGTATGTTTTTGTAATTTTAGAATTAAATGGTATTTTTTCGTAGTGTTTTTCTCCTTAAAGTGGTGGCAACACTGGCCATTTTGAACTCTTATTGGTCTCCATGCGCGTCACGCGTTACGGCCGTAGTGACTATGGTCAGCGTCTCGGATCGAGTCTGCGTCGAGTCCCGTACCACTGAGACTACGAGTTATGCGGAGTACGTGCTCGTAAATCTGTTGGGTCCGAAGTCCTCTAATTCCCATCCAATCATACTCTGGGGGTGACAAGCCAATTCTGGGGACCTCTAGTTGGCCTCTGTCTCTAAATTAGATGGATCCACTATTGTGTGTTGTCTGTTGGTCTGTCTACTTGACGAAGTTATAGCGGGTCGCTGACCAAGCTCACAACTGATATGTCTACCAACCAACCAACGTCGTTGCATTGAGGTCACGTGATCTGCCAATCCAATACTTTAACTATGATATCTATGATTGCAATGCAGTTTTCATATGGGATAGAATATTCTAATAAAGTAATCATAAATTTAGGCGAAACACAATGGCGTCTAAATACTACAGTGAAATTCCGTGCTTTTCGGTATTATTTGGTAAGAAAAAACTGTTTATCTGTATAGCTTACGCCACATACATTCATATTCGTATATTCTAGCAATCAAATCAACCTCACTAATGCTGATGGTTATAGCCAAGAAAAGCCAAAAGACAGAACCAAGCCATTTGGCCGCTTCCCAGACCTTCTATCAAAAAGCTCGCCATAATTAAATCAAGTAGATCTTTCTCGGGGCCGGTAATCAACTATTCTGTTTATTTACCGAGATACACCGCCAAAGTGGCGTCATAAAAGTTTCGCGCCTAACTCATCAGTGGTAAAAGCCGGTCCCATTTAGGGCATTTGGCTAGCTCGGAAGTATGTGTAATTAAGGAACTTCGGAGGTGAAGGGTGGTTACTGTGTTTGTAGTTCATTAGCAAATTTATAGTTTTTTGTGATTTTCAGTATAAATGCATGTTACTTTTTAACTGTGCTCACATTTTAAATTCCATGCACAGTTCTTGAACAAAGGGGCCGTAGTGAGCCTAGTGGTCAGCGTCTCGGTCTCGGGATCGGAAGGTCCTGCGATCGAGTCCCGGTACCACTGAAGACCTACCGAGTATATGCGGAGTACGTGCTCGTTAAATCTGTTGGGTCCGAAAGTCCTCTAAGTTCCCATACCAAATCAATACCTCTGGGGGTGACAAGCCAATTCTGGGGATCCTCTAGTTGGCCTCTGTCTCCAAAAATTAGATGGATCCACTTATGTGTGTGTGTTGTCTGTTGTGTCTGTCTTACTTGACGAAGGTTTATAAGCGGGTCGCTGACCAAGCACACAAACCTGAATATATATGTCTACCAACCAACCAACCAATCTTGAACAAATAGTACTAAATCCAAACTATAAAAGTTTGGTGGAGTTATTCTCAAAATTGAAAGAGGAGCAGAGTTTTAAAAAGTTCAAATTTTTGACTTTTTTTTAAATAAATGAAAAACTACTTGTAAATATTTGTTTTTTATTGCTAGAAAATTTTTATTCCGAGTAAAGTGTGTGGTGTATGGTTTTGTTCAAATTTAATACAGTAATCCGCATTATTTTGAACAAAACATTTCAGAATCAGCATAAATGTTCGGTTTTAAAACCAATTTAAAAACTAGAACGTACAACACTACACGACTTTCAATTAACACTCCATAAATCAATGCATTTAAGGGGATACGGTACCCAAAACATTATTTCTGGAAATAGTAACATAAACTTGTAAATTCTAATGGTTTTATATAATTTTTAATCTAAATAAACATTTTCTGGCAATAAAAATAAATATTTGCAAGTAGTTTTTCATTTATTTAAAAAAAAGTCAATAATTTGAACTTTTTTAAAACAATACACCTCTTTTAATTTTGAGAATAACTCCACCAAACTTTTAAAGTTAGTTTTTAGTACTATTTGTTCAAGAAGTGTGCATGGATTTTAAAATGTGAGCTACAGTTAAAAAATAACATGCATTTATACTGAAATTCACAAAAAAATTACAAATGATTGAATTCAACATTTAAAAAAAAAATATATATATACATATACCTTATTCCATGCATAATTTTGTGCACCATTTATATAAGAACACAGGCTAAAAATGTCAAAATTCTAACTTAATTAGCAAAAAAGCCTTAAGGATTTATTAAACACAAGAATTGAAAAACGCGAAACAGAGAAAAAAGGTTGAAAGCAGACGAAATACGTATTCAAACTTATAGGAATGACTCCAGAAAATATTTAATAACTTTTTTTCTACAGAAGATATCTTTATGAAACTTTCAGTTTAGTTTAGTTTTGAATTATCGTCGCACTAGAGCTACACAAGGGCTATTGGCAACGGGCGTCGTATTTTAGAACCACAGTCAAAGTGACGAGCCGACACCTGAGTAGGCACCCAACGCAACCTATTAAGTGCGACATCGTACGCAGCGTTGGGATTTTGGAGCATATTTAACGTGCACTCCCTCTACACGGGGTATTATTCGTCGGACATTTTGGCTGCACGGGCCGTTTATAGGTCGGCAGTTATTTTGGCGATGCCCGGACCCGAACCTGGGACCTTTCGCATGCTATAGGCGATGAAACTTTCAGTAAATGTTTAGAAAGATATTGTGAATAATAAGAAGTAAAAACTGAAAAATCGATATATTGACCAATTTTTGGATACCGTATCCCCTTAAAGGCACTTATTTACACTCTTAAAACAAACGAGCTGTTTTAACTCAGTCTGAGTTAATTTCCACTCCTTTCTGTGCCGAAAATGCACTTCTCCTATAGGAGTGAATTTCACTCTTTTTCTGAGTGGGTTAAAGAAATAAAAGAAAACAATCTGCGTCCTACACTCTTAAAACGAGCGGTTTTAACTCAGTCTGAGTTAATTTTCACTCCTTTCCGGTGCCGAAAATGCACTTCTCCTATAGGAGTGAATTTCACTCTTTTGTTTTAAGAGTGTACCCTATAAGTTAATTTCAATAACTTTAAAACAAAACAGTTCTATGACATCTACCACTTGCGCATGCGCGATTTTTTCCCAAACCTTATTATGACGTCCCAAAGGTACTGGGAACTTGTTTATTCAATTAGAAATCCGCAACTCTTTTAGTTCGAGTTGAAAAGTGATTTCATACAGAAGAACTGTCTAACATATAGACCAATGTCCCAGAAACTACTTTTTTAGAATCAGCACCTTTCAAAACCGTTTAGAAAATACAAAATCTACATTTCAGATTTTCGACCCCCTCGCAACACTATTTCATGTTAGATTTCTCTTTATACTTTATCTAGCCTTATATTATATATAAGGTGTTTTTTACTTTTAACTCCTCGGCGCAGCTGCCCATTACTGGGCCAAGGTCTGCCGTGCCCATTTCAGCTTTCGTGACCTAGGGCTCTGGGGTGCTAGGCATATGTCCCAGTAAGCTGGTCAGCCTCAATCGGAACCCCCAGTGTTTAGTTCCCAAGCATGCTTGGTACCCATTTTATCGACCCACTCAATCGACCCCCCCAAGGGATGAAAGGATGGGTCAACCTCGTCCAATCCGGGATTCGATCCCCGGACCTGTGGCGTGGCAATGCGAAGCACTACCACTAAGCCACTGGGCTTCTATATATTACTGAAAGTACTGAAAAGGTTACTGGAAGTAAAAAGAAGTTTTGAATGAACTAAATTTTTCATATATTAGAATTTGAAGTAGAAGGACATTAACCCTATTGTAGGAGCCAAAAATAAATATGTTTTTCAGTAAAATTTCAAAGGATTCGGTACCTGTAGTATTTTCACTAAATGCCTTAAACTAGGAAATTATCGGTTTTTTTCTATACAGATACTTATTTTAGCTCCCACACTACGTTTATAACGTAAAAAGTCGAAGGTATTTTAATCGTTCAGTCCGTCTGTCTGTCCGTCCGTCACCCACTTTCATAGCCCAAACTACAAATGCTACGGACAAGTGGGATACGTCAAAAAATGCACCGCATCGAAATTAGTATGCAATGAAAATTTCAAAAAAGATTTATTTAATCTTCAATTTTATCTTCATTTATTTAAAAAAAACTAAATTTAATGCATTTAAAAAGCATAGGAAGCCATTTTTATTAGAATTAAGTCAATATTGCCATCGCAACAATCGCCCGAGAAACTTTAATTCTTTTAGACAATAAATTAAAATAAATTTATTTTTGCGACATCGATCAGTTTGAAATGACGTTAAATATATTTCACTACGAGATTCTTTGTATGTTGATATGAAATATTTTCATTTCATTTAAAAGCGAGGAATATTACATATTTATTCTTTGAAATATAGATTAATTTTTGCATACGATAAGTAATTATTGAATTTTCGAAATAAAATAAATGAAACTAGCCAAATTTATTTATTCAATATTTTTACTGTTGCCATTTCGTTAAACGTACGAGGAACTTTATTTAAAATAAAAATAAAAACTTTTGAAAGAATATTTATGTGATATATAGTTCAGTTTGGATTGTTGTAATATCACAATAGAGTTCTTTTGATGGTTCATTATATATGTATGAAAAAAGATGCATAAAGAATTCTAACATTGCATAAAGAATATATCATTATATGATAACATTTGCATATTCTTTATAATATATCATAATATATCATAAAGAATATGCAAAATTTCGCTTTTATTTTTAACGCATCAATTTTATTAATTTATTTTTCGAACTGTAAACTGGTGGCTACTAAAAGATATTTATAAAAAAATATATCATTATTCTTCGAACTTCAAAAAAAAAATAGCAAACGATAAATATTATTAAATCTGCAAAAGAAGATTAAAGGAATTAGTTAATTTTGGAATTACAACTAGCTAAAGGCGCTGTTTGGCGAATTTCTTTCTGTGGTGTATAAATAGTGTTTCCTGTTGAGCACAAATGTTGAGTGGAAGCGGTTTAAGTGACAGATTTTGTAACAAACCAACTTGTTTCAGTTCATAATTACAAATTAATTTCATTCATCAAAAGAACAAGCCTAAAAAGAAAATTTACTATTTATGAGTTATTTTATTTTTTTATAATTGCGTGAAAAAAATCCGATTTTTACACTATAATTTTAATATCAGACGCGTGCGAAAAGTCATACTTTTTAGAAACAGTGATAAAAAATTACTTTTTTTCACCCAAAAGCAGTGAAAAAAAGTACTTTTTTTCACTCTTTTCATAAGATGCCAACATTTCAAGTAAAATTTCTATGCCATAATATTCATAAAATCCAGAAATTTATTGATCTGCTTTATTTATAAATATTATGCGCGTGAATGTTATTATTTTTTATTTTTGAATCAGTATCCATGTTCAAATATTTGACTTTAAACTAAAAAATAAGTTTGCCTTTTGTAGTTCCAGAGATTTATCGATGCCGATCTTCTTTACGTAAACAAGAAGTTCATAAAGAACTAAAATAGCCTACTTTCCTGTTACTTAAATACTTACTGACGTTCTAATCGGGAAAAAAACTAGGATCCTAAAGTAAATATCATCAACAGCCGTTTCTACACTAGATTTATACACATTAGAAAAAAAATCGAAACACAGCACCCAGCTATAATTTAAACTTCTAAAAGCCAAAATCAACTATTTTCCTTAATATTCGTTCGCAAATTAATTAAATATTATTTATCATCTGCTCGTGATTTGTTTGTAGTTCGAAGAATAAATATTTATTAATAACAAAAGTAATGAAACTACTCCGAACTGCATTAAAAAACAATAAATGTAAATTAAAACTAAGCATAATTGCATGCAAAAGTATGCCTTGCCGCTTTCTTGGTAGATAATTAATGAATAATCAAAGAATCAAATTGTTCTACATTTTATGACGTCATTCCAAACTGATTCATGAAATTATTATTTTGCTTCAAATATGTTTAAAAAAGTTTCTCATGCCATTGTTGATTTGGCAACAGTGATTTAAATGACTCAAAATTGAATTTCAATGCTAATTCAATGGGAAATTCGCCGACAGATAGTAGATTTATGTCCGTCCGGACGTACAGACAGACGGACAAAAAGTATGAAAGTTGGGTATCTGAGGTCATAGCTTTCTAACAAAAAAAGAATTTTTAAGATCCGATGATTAGAACCGATTTTGGAAGGGGGGTACAGACAGACAGACAAACGGACAGACAGGCGGACAGACATACGAACAGACAGACATACGAACAGACAGACAGATGGACAGACAGATGGACATCGACCGCATTTCAATACCTACAGTGATTTAAATGACTCAAAATTGAATTTCAATGCTAATTCAATGGGAAATTCGCCGACAGATAGTAGATTTATGTCCGTCCGGACGTACAGACAGACGGACAAAAAGTATGAAAGTTGGGTATCTGAGGTCATAGCTTTCTAACCAAAAAAAGATTTTTTAAGATCCGATGATTAGAACCGATTTTGGAAGGGGGGTACAGACAGACAGACAAAAGGACAGACAGGCGGACAGACAGACGGACAGACATACGAACAGACAGACAGATGGACAGACAGACAGATGGACAGACAGTTGGACATCAACCGCATTTCAATACCTACAGTGATTTAAATGACTCAAAATTGAATTTCAATGCTAATTCAAAGGGAAATTCGCCGACAGATAGTAGATTTATGTCCGTCCGGACGTACAGACAGACGGACAAAAAGTATGAAAGTTGGGTATCTGAGGTTATAGCTTTCTAACAAAAAAAGAATTTTTAAGATCCGATGATTAGAACCGATTTTGGAAGGGGGGTACGGACGGACAGACAGACGGACAGACGGACATCGACCGCATGTCAATACCTACTTTTTCATTTTTTTAATTCTTTCGAATTAAAAAAAGAAAAGTAGGCTAAAAAATTAGCTCGTGAATTATTTTTGAACCAATGATATTTGATTTTTTTCACGTAATTATAAAAATAGTGTATGAAATACGTGTGAAAAGTAAACTTTTTAAAACACGTGTCATTATTTCACTCGCTCGTACCTCGCTCGTGAAAGAAAATCCGCTAGTTTTAAAAAGTGCTACTTTTCACACTTGTTGCATAAATAACTATTAATCAACTTTGTTTCGCAAGCTGGTGCTGAGTTGCCCATTCACTGTTACGTTCATTTTTGTTCCTCTATTTTTCGCTAGGTATGAATAGGATGGGGACCAAGCATACTTGGGAACTAAACACTGGGGGGTTCCGCGTAGGGCTGACCACCTTACCGGGACATATGCCTAGCACCCCAGAGCTCTAGCTCACGTAAGCTGAAATGGGCACGGCAGGCCTTGCTTAACTAATGGGCTGATGCGCCGAGGAGTTTAGTTTTTTATGAATGGGATTTCCGATTTTCCTTTTATCACAGTTGTTAGATGAAACCTACTGTCCTATAGCTTTATAAAGCTGATTAAAATTCTCATAGTGCGGACAGACTCTAGAGATCAGCACAGCTATATTGGCTATTGGAGACGCTCCTAATAATTTTGGCCATTGGCCAAATGACTCAAATTCTGTCGATGGTCCGTTACGATCGTTTCAAACGCATACATCGATGTTTCTCATTATTTGTTAAAAAAAAGAACAAATTTGATTAATTTTATGTTAAGACCCCCCTCCCCCCCTTTCTCTCTTCAATCTTCAACGTAATAACTGGCAAAGGTAATCGATAGTTTAATTAAAACCGTATCCTTTTGTTTGCAGAAGGTTATTTTCATGTAGGTAAAATGAAATGGAGGTGCTTGGCGAGGAAAAAAAGTGAGGCTGGCTAAAAAGGCGCCAAATCAAGTTTATGCAGCACACCAATAAACCGAAGCCATATGAAGAGTACAGGGGAAGGACCTCTTGATTTATTAGGAGTAGTCCCGTAAATGTATCTGCTTGGCGGACATTGGCGACAGGAAACCGGTTTCTCTCTTTCTTCTTCGCTTGGTCCAAGCGTCGAAATCTTGTATCGCGTGAATCTCGGCAGGTAGAAAAGTCGTAGTTTAGAACTTTTCAATTAATTTGCGAATCTTAAAATTTATCTTAATTGTTTTAGAAAAATTCGTGATTTTCAATCAATCGTACTTTATTTTTAAAGCTTAACATGATGATGAACACAGTCTTTTGAATAAAACGTGGAACTGAATTTCAGAGTTGCAGTGAGAGAAGATGTACAAGAAAGTGAGAAACTGGTTTCCTTACATCAGTTTAGGCGATTACTCGCTATCATCGCCAAAGATGCATGATGAGGAAAGTTAAGTTTTCTACGAAATAAAGCAGTTTTTCCCCTGTACTCTTCATATGTATACGTTAAATAGTGGCGTAGGGCATTTATCGATATTGAAGCGAAACAAGCCTCTCGGGATTTTAAGCAAAGCATATTAATTTATACAACAATGGATTGTTTAAACAAATATTTGAGTACGAAACACGAATACTACGAATTGAGTAGTATAAAAGTACAGAAAAGGGCCAAATCTTTCGAAAAGTGGTTTTTTGAAGTGCATTAATTTGACCATCATGCCCTCACTTGCCAAAATAATTTATTAGTTGGCCTAAACACGAGAAAAACAGAAGCTTTTTTTATTCTACCTCTTCTTCTAGAGTATATTATTTTGTTTTTGCTTATATTTAACTGTGTATACATATAGTCCTTTAACACAGTACAATACACCTCTGATCGCATTGTTGGGCTCACAGAGCCTCTCCCTATAAATGTTATAGTCCTTTAACTGCGTATACTGTGTTTTGTCACCATAAATTTCCGTTTGTCGCCAAATATTCTGTTAGGCGATATTTGCGGCGAGATCTGTCTGGCGAATCGGAAAGTACCAAATAGTTATCTAAAATCTATTTTTATGCAATTTTGCAACTAATATGTTTGATACGCAAATTACATAATTAAAACATCAAATCCCTTTTAGAATTGTGGTTCAAAAATATGACGCCCGTCGCCAATAGCCCTCGTGTAGCTCTAGTGCGACGATAATTCAAACTAACCCTTTTAGAATCTTTGAAAAGCAAAACATGAATAACACTAATGCAACTTTTTTTGATCCGCGGTTGAAAATTACGAAGCGTTTACATGACTACAATAAAGCTCTGTCCAAAAACTAGAAATGAACAAGAACACTCACATCAAACTCACACAAAGCGTTTTTTGGAGGACAAGATCGACATATTTTCCCATTGATATTCTACTCGTTAAAGAGCTTGTTGACCGAAACACAAGAACAGAAACACGAAGCTTTATTTATTCTACCTCTCTTCTTCGAGAGTATAATCTTTTGTTTTTGCCTGTGGTCGTCGTTGTTAAGAATGGATTTCCGATAATTTGCTCTCAGAAGCAAATTCTCTTGTTGTAGATTTTGCTTGCTTTGTTTTTCATGGGATCGTCTCAAGAGAGGTTTTTTTTGTGGTTTGGGGGCTGAATTAATTTCGCAATGGACCAAAAGTAAATTGATGTGTTATCAACATAAGCAGTTTTTGAGATTGTTGTTTGAAATAAGGGAAATTCGGAAAATTCCCCAAATGGTCTTGGTTTAATTTAGTTTAGTTTTAAATATCGTCGCACTAGAGCTACACTAGGGCTATTGGCGACGAGCATCGTATTTTAGAACCACAGTCAAGTGACGAGCCGACGCCTGAGTAGGCACCCAACGCAACCGTTAAGAGCGACATCGTACGCAGCTTCAGGACTTTGAAGGATATTTAACATGCACTTCCTCTACACGGGGTATTATTCGTCGGACCCAAATGGTCTTGGAAAGACAGGGAATTATTAAAATAAACTGTACATTCATTAAATTATTTTCTACTATATTTTCTGATAACAAGTTAAAGTTTCGTAACCAATACAAATAAAATACGTAATTTTTTGACCAAATACATTCATAGTGATGTTAAAATTTCATCAAAAAGTTGTGCTTAAAACCTTTAAAATCTTTTTTTTTTGACATTTAGTACAACATACCTAAAATATTGTCGGTCGATTACAATGATACTTAAATTTTCACATCTAAAACTCTTCATTTTGAAATGTAAATAGGTAGATGAAGACTTTTAGTTCCATAAAAAATATCTTTTCGATAACCTTTTTGTAAAATAAAGCATAGAAGGGAAAATATCATCCGGTTATTTAATAATTGATGACCTAAAACAATTTGGGTCGCAATCTGTATCAATAACTCTCTAGCACTTTAAAGCTTCAAAAATTAATGGATTAAATAAATAGATATTTATTATTGCAATTTTCTTACCTGGGGAAAAATCTTTGCACTACTTTAACATATCTTAGGATTTCAACTATTAAGGGGACGCGGTACCCAAAAACTAATCCAGTACTTTTATTGCTAGCATTCAAATTAAACTATTTTACAAAGAACTAACATTCAATAAACATATACGAAAAAATAATAAATATTAAAACGTAAGTTTTTTTTAAAATTAAAATTTTACGTTTTTCAAAATGCTACTCTTCCTACAATTTAAGAATTTTGTAATGGATTTTTTTTCAAAATGTTCCCACAACATCTATTATAAAAGTTGGTATGGATATTGAGCTATCAGTTAATAAAAAAAGTTATGTAGCTTTATGTATAAAAATGGCTAAAAAATAAGATTTTTGTAAATTTTCACCTTCAGCATTTTAAAAAAAAATCTATTCACACTAGACCTTATCCATACCAACTTTGTTAACGCACATGTTTCAACACAGGAAAAAAAAATTGGAGCTCTACATTAATTTACCTAAAAGCCTTAGGTTTTAACCATTCACAAGCTGAAAAATTAAAATTAAAAATCAACATAAAATTTCAAAAACCATTTTACCAAACCACTATATCATTTTCAATAAACCTCCACCATTATAATAGAAACCTACTTTTTTGCAATATCCTTAGCTCACAACATTCGAGCATGTTTAATTATTTCTGGGCATCCCTAAATTTTGGTAATGCGTCCCTTAAATAATATAAAGATTACGAAAGTGTAAAAAATTTCAATGTTCACTTTTTTTAACGGGAGAAGGACAAAATGTGATCGTCAGGTTTTGTAAAAAAAAAAAACCTCTTTATACTCAGAAAAAACTTGCGTTAACTTTCAAAACAAAAAAAATGTGTTTTCCCCAGTTATTAAAAGTTCTGTTTAAACAATGCAAAATGTGTGTTGTAACAAAAAATAATGCATGGTTAATTTCTGATTAAAATATTAGTTACTTCAGAAATAACTGGAAAATTAATAGTCTTTCGTATGTTTGAACTTCAACTACGAGATAGTTGTATAAAACATAGGCATGAAAGTATGCGCTCTTTTACAATCTTTACAAAGGTTACAAGATTTGTATGAATATATTTTAACAATACATCGGTTTTTAATATCATAAATTGCTCAATTTTTAAAAAAAAAAGTTTAAAGTTTTGTGTAGTCTTGTCTTAGGACGCATATGTACCATGACTGAATTTAGGTACCTGGTTCTCTAAGAGGGACTGTCAGTCCCATAGAGCTAACGCATTAGGTTTGGAATCATAACTTCCGCAGAAGTATTGCTTTGCCACGTTAGCCCTTTTTACCCAGGTATGGAAATCAACATAACATCGAAATGAAACAAATTTGAAACGAAAATGTCATCTAGTTATTTAATTATATATTTTTGAAGTTTTAAAATGCCAGAAATATACAGCACATGGCGACACCATTTTAAAACTTAACTATTTTAAAATCAACTAACAATTAAATAACCGGATGTTATATTCTTTTCAATTTCTTTAAATTGATGTTAGGATGATTCCTATACCTGGTGAAATTGTGATAATACGGCAAAGCAATTTTTTTTTGCAAAAATTGAGATTCCAAAACTAATGCATTAGCTCCGTGGGACTGACAGTCCCTCTTAATTGTTAAGACTTTTTTTCCTACTTGAGTATCTGATGCAAGCTTTCACAGATCCACAAACAAATAGCTAAATTAATGAGCCCAATGATTTATGACCAAACAAACAAAACCTCACCTTTTTTGCCAAATAATCACCCCACTCTAAAAAGCAAGAGGTTCCCCATGAGAATTAGCAAATGCGGCGAAGAACTTGGCGTGTTTTCTGACGGAGGCGAGAAAAAAGGGGCGCCAAGCGGGGTTTCTTCTGAAGAGCAGGTATTACAAGATTCCGCCTAATTTTCTTTCAACAAAACTTTTATTCTACATTTTTTTATTTAATTGTTTTTACACGTTAAATAGATTGTATTTATTATCTACGTTGTGAAAGCCTGTGTGTAGATCTAGTGATACGTTTTTCTAACCAAATCATCTTTTAAGAATAGGGTACTTGACAGTATCGCTAAAATACCTTCCAATATTAATTAAATTATAGTTTGAACCCAAATATAACAAACGTATATATTTTTTTGCAAAATAAATCTTTAAATAATTAACAAAAATCATTTTCAAATGGCTTTTTTTTTCATCGGTACGTCACGTGATCACAGACACGTCGATTTGGGTGACGTCACTAGTATGTATAAACAAACCGGTGATGTTTTTTGTTTTAATTAAACTGGTTTTAATCTAACTTACTATTAAAATAAGAATTATAGAGATAATGGGTGGAGGCTTCACAGAAGCGGATAGTTCAATTTTTCTTAAAGTAGATTCCAAAATGGCGTTTCAAAGTTTGTTTATAGTTACTGGTGACATCATAGATACCGCGTGACAGCCACAAAGAGTTTTCGGGAGTGATTATTCGTCCTAATTTTAAAATTCATTCCCCCCCCCCCCTTTTTATGGGGTATTTGAAAATAAGAAAAAATACGGGTCTAATATATTTGGCATAATAATATTTTAGGCCAATAAAATTGTTTTAGTCAAGTACCCTAAAAAAGAAAAAATACGGGTCTAATATATTTGGCATAATAATATTTTAAGCCAATAAAATTTTTTGTAGTCAAGTACCCTATTCAAATAAAAATAAAAGTGAGTAACTCTACAAAACATTCGGGGCCGTAGTGAGCCTAGTGGTCAGCGTCTCGGTCTCGGGATCGGAAGGTCCTGCGATCGAGTCCCGGTACCACTGAAGACCTACCGAGTATATGCGGAGTACGTGCTCGTTAAATCTGTTGGGTCCGAAAGTCCTCTAAGTTCCCATACCAAATCAATACCTCTGGGGGTGACAAGCCAATTCTGGGGATCCTCTGGTTGGCCTCTGTCTCTAAAAATTAGATGGATCCACTTGTGTGTGTTGTCTGTTGTGTCTGTCTTACTTGACGAAGGTTTATAAGCGGGTCGCTGACCAAGCACACAAACCTGAATATAGATGTCTACCAACCAACCAACCAACCTAAAATGTGTTATAAGCAGCTACCATTTGCGCATGCGCGACTTTCTCTAAAACATTATTCTGGCGTCCGACAGGTACGAGAACTCGTGTATCAAATTTGAATTCTGTAGCCTTTTTAGTTCGAACTGTAGAGTGGAGTTAGATAAACAGACGGAGCAATGTTCAAAACACTCAATACTTTCATTACCTTACATTTCATAATGGGTTGGTTGGTTGGTTGGTAGACATATATATTCAGGTTTGTGTGCTTGGTCAGCGACCCGCTTATAAACCTTCGTCAAGTAAGACAGACACAACAGACAATACACACACATAAGTGGATCCATCTAATTTTTAGAGACAGAGGCCAACTAGAGGATCCCCAGAATTGGCTTGTCACCCCCAGAGGTATTGATTTGGTATGGGAACTTAGAGGACTTTCGTACCCAACAGATTTAACGAGCACGTACTCCGCATATACTCGGTAGGTCTTCAGTGGTACCGGGACTCGATCGCAGGACCTTCCGATCCCGAGACGCTGACCACTAGGCTCACTACGGCCCGAGTAATGGGTAATTGAAGGTAGGGGGTAGGAGGGGTAGGTACATATATATTCCGGCTTGTGTGCTTGATCAGAGACTCGCTTATGAAGCCTTCGTCAAGTAAGACAGACACAGAAAGAATTTTTTTACTGTCACTGAGAAAGGAAGTACACCCAGGGCGAAGGCAGGAATCGAACCCGCACCCGTTACAGCGCGCAGACTGCTAGCTTAATGGTCCAAACCAGTCGGTCATCCGGGCCTCAATTGAAAGTAACAATTGAGATTTGTTTGATAACCATGCAGTCAGTTTTACTTCTTCTATTCCATAGCTAATAAACCGAGACCTTTTACTTGGTACCATATACTAAAACCTTTTACTTGGTACCTATACTCATAAAATTCAGATCAAAACCAAGTTAATAAATAGTTAAACGAAATATGAAGACCGTAGTCTGTCGATTTATGCAGGACAAATTAAGATACACGAAAAAAGAATTTTTAAACGTAAAGTTGGCGTTTTTTTTAAAGTAATTAGGGCGTTAAAAACAAATTTAAAAAGTTAAAAGTGTTCATAAGAAATTGAAATTAAGTATAAGATTAATTGACAATAATTATTTATAAGGATAATTATTAATAATTATTTATAAGATATTTACTTATATAATAGACAAGTTGCATGAAACGCGAAATTCATAATATATGTGTTTTTCTGATACATTAGAAGCTGCAGATTCCGAATGTAAGGTTAAATATTCACAAATATGTTTAATTTCAACAAAAAATGCATTTGAAATTTGCCGAAAATGTACGTCACTGAAAACAGCTCTGACGTCAACTGTTATGTTTTTGGCGATGTTTTTCGATCTATGCTGTAATACACTTTATAAAATAGTAAACCTTACAATTTCTGCGAAACCTCATTAAAAGAAGAAGACAATATTATTTGTAACCAGTTCATATCAAGGAAGTTAAACAGCTTGTTCCAAGTTTGGTTGTTAGTTAAAATACACACACTAGAGCGCGTATGAGCTATTGCAGAACTATTGACTGTTGGATCTGATCGGAATAGTCGAGTGAAATCGTTCAACGTTTGAAGAAATTAACTGGAATGAACATGACATGTTTCTGTAAAATAGCATAACTTTTTTTAAGAGTTTGATAAGGATGAAAGCACGTTTCACAGTTTCAAAAGCGGTACAGTGAAACGTGATACGAAATTACACGCCAAGAACATAAAAAAAAGCTAACCGTGACGTCATCTGTTATGCTAAGAGAGGTTTAACAGGAGTGACGTATCATTAACTTAAAAAATGAATTTAAAAATAAATACATCTTTAAAACCAGAAATACTTGAGTTTTAGAGGTTTTTTAATATGCTTAATCGAATAAATATGTTTGTGGAAAACGCTGTAATTGTCCATTGTTTGTAAAAATTTGCCGATGATTATTCACAAATGAAAAGTATTAATAATAACTATTAAAAAGAATAATTTATAATTATTAATATAAAAAAATATGGCAGAATTATTATCAATATTACCAATATTTTTTATATTTAAATAAAAAAAACACAGGTTAATGAAGAGATGCATATAAAGGAATAGCTATGTTTAGCATATGAAACTGTCAATTCTGTAAAACCCGTTTCACTTTTATAAATGCTTTATAGCTGAGAAACAGCCTCACAGGGGCAAATTTTACCTAAAAATTCGACAATTGAATTGTTAATTTTTTTTAATTTAAATCTTATTAAATTAATACAAGACGCTCTTTATAAGTATAGAATTTCATTGGATCAAGAATTTTTTTCGATTACAAAGATATTAATTTAAAAAGAATAAATACTCATAAATATTGGTTGAATTGAAAATAAACTATTTATGTTGATGTAAAGAAGTTTTATCCGAATATTATAAATAAACTATTACCTATATTTTTTTATTATTAAAATGTTATAAAATCTTTTTTTTTTAGTTTTCACCTAAATCGAAAGAGACCATTTATAAACAATTTTTTAAATTAAATTTCAAGTGTCTCCAAATTATATATTTTTTGGATTTTTATACTATAAAATAAACTAAATCAAAAATAATAAGTACAGTCCCTGGACAAATTATTAGACGCACTGCAAGATTTCATGTAAAATATTAATTACCGGGTGATATTGTACCATTTTATTATTTTAAATTGATTTGTTTTTTATTTTTATGTTATCCAATCAATTACCGATTTATTTGACATAAATAAAACAGCATTCATTTAGAAAAGCATAAGTTTATTTATTAAGTTTTAAAGAAGTTAAATTATTGTTAGTAAAAGTCAATATTTAGTTGAACCACCTTTAGCCGCTATCAAAGCTTTAATTCTGCGCGGCATGCTATCAATGCAAGACTGTACTGTCTCCTGCATTTGAGGATGATGATTCCACACATAAATAATCTTATAATAATTAATATAAATTAATCTTAATCATAATTATCTAAAAATAAATACAAATATGTAGTCTACAACAATTCTTTTACATAAAAATTAATAATATTGTAGTTTAACTATACCATTATTGCATAAAAACTCCTAAGAAACATAAAATTACTAAAAAAAATACAGTGCGTCTAATAATTTGTCCAGGGACTGTATATACTTATTAAAAGTTTATGTTCCATCGATCGAACATGTGGTTAAATGAAAAAGATACGGGAAACACACTGTATGCTTTTCAAACATTTAATCTGTAATCAAGCTTCCTAAGAACTTATTTAAGCAAATATCTTTTGCCTGTGTTCTATCGTCGACTGTTTTTAAACGTTAACGTTTTTTAGTCAAAAAGCTTATTTAAATGCAAATAAATAGAATCACTATTGATTCAAAGTTTTAAAGTAAAAGATCTTTTGGAATTATTGTAAACTTTAACACACATTTTCACTTTTATTTATGCGGAAAAGTAAAATTCATTTATATAGTAATGTATGTAATGTACTAGCAAATAAATACCAGTTTTTCGCACAAACTAAAAGAAAATAAAATCGATCCAAGTATATGTGTCATTTAATTTGCTATAGGATAATAAGCTTTGCCTTTGTTTCCGTTTATTATAAAGAATAAAATCCCGTTACTTATATTGCTTTAAAATTCCAAAATAAAAATACATCACTATAAAATGTACATCCTCATATCACAAAAATCTTCCTCAATATGAACTTACTGTCATCGCAATTTTCCTGATAAATTCAAAATTAACCATAATTGTATAACAATGTTATTTCACGTCAAAACCTAAATTCTGTTTTTTTTTATTTAAAAAAAAACATTTAACTCATTGGCACGTTCAATTATTTTTTAAATCATAAATTTAGTTTAAGAAGGTAATGGCAAGAAAATAAAAGCAATTTCAATTTTAATTAATTTTTGTATTCATTTTAATTTCCTCTGTCGAATGGCAACACGAAAGAGAAAAAATGATCCGATTTGAGTGAAAGTGGTGTATTTTTTTCAGAAAATTGGAAGTTTCTCTGAAAATGGAACAAGTACGAAAAAACTAAGCCTCAGGTGCACACGTTGGTATTAAAAGGGAATCTATCTTAAAAATTTCGAATTTCTGAGGGCAGTATAGGTAAGTCTTTTACGATCCACAGACATACAGACAGGCTCTTTTATTATTATAGATATATTCCCACAAAAAACTACATTTATATAAAATAAACTATTTTTTCTAGTAAAATAAAAACCATACTTTTTATTTAAGGTAAACATAACAGATGATAAAATAAAGTATGCTCTTTTCCTTCCTATCACTATAAAAAAAACGGGGAAAAGGGATCTTCATAACAATGCTCCCTCCTTTGACTCATAAATCACATTATGACGTGTAACCATAAATCAAAAGGAAGCAGAGGAAAAGAAGAAAAAAAATATTTACCTTTTAGTATCGTTGCATAGGTTGAAGGTGTGTTGAATATATTGAGTTAATATTATGGTGTAATTGATTTATATTAAAGTGAGTTTCACAAAATTTAATATTTTTTTTATAAAAAAGTAAGAATAGCTCAAAAAGGTTCATAGCACAAATTGCAAAACTACAAATCTTTATTTACTGGCGGTACATGCAAGTATAACACTTATAAAGCCGCTGTTCCGCTTTTTATTGTTCATTTAGAGAAAATAGGAGGAAAGTCAAATTTTTGATTGAATTGTACGGTTTTAGAACATTAAAGTCCACAAAGGTAAATTCTTTCGAATTTTTTAATTTAGTTACCTGCGCCGATTCGTTAAACCCTTACGGTACTTATAAGTCATTTAAAAGATTTTTATTTAACATTTCATTGTTCGTTAAAAGGAAAAATTGATGTTAGTGTGGATTTTATTAGTCCAATGTTCAGTTTCAAAAACATTAGAGACAGTGGATTGAATTAAGGGTATTACATCGCATTGGAGCTACAAAAAAATTTGTGAGGATCCTTAACCCATTTATGCCTATTATCTAAAATATGGTTGTTTGTTTGGTTGTTTTCTTTGTGTAGGTTTTTCCAAATAAAAAAGGACGAAATACAAATGAAGCTTATAGTCCTAAACAATTAATGTAGGACAAATAAAATAGCACGAAAAACGGATTTTAAACAAGTAGGTTTGTAACAGAATCTGTCACTTAACATGCTTCCACACAACAGTTGTGTTTAACAGGAAAAAAGGCGCCAAACACAGCACTAATTCTATATTAAACATTTACATGCTAAATTTGGCTAGTTTCATTTACTTTATTTCGAAAATTCAATAATTATTACTTATCGTTTGCAAAAATTAATTTATATTTCAAAGAATAACTATGTAATATTCCTCGCTTTTAAATAGAATGAAAACATTTCATATCAACGTACAAAGAATCTCGTAGTGAAATATATATGACGTCATTTCAAACTGATTGATGTCGCATAAATAAATTTATTTTAATTTATTGTCTAAAAGAATTAAAGTTTCTCGAGCGATTGTTGCGAATGGCAATGGTGATTTAATTCTAATAAAAATGGCTTCCTAGGCTTTTTAAATGAGCATTAAATTTTGCAGTTTTTTTAAATAATTGAAGTTCTTCGAATTTGAATTCTTTTCGAAATTTTCAATGTATTCTAATTTCGATGCGCTGAATTTTTTGATCACACTTGTCCGTAGCATTTGTAGTTTGGACTATGAAAGTGGGTGACGGACGGACAGGTGGACTAAACGATTATAAAATACCTCCCACTTTTTACGTTATAAACGTTGGGGGGGAGCTAAAACTCGAAGTGCTGAAATAGTAACTTTACATTGTAGTCAAGAGATAAGGTAGACAAACTAGCGGACGCTCAAAAAGTGTTATCACAATTTAATTTCAAAGCCCTTAAAAGATTTATATTAATTGACGCTTTAAAATACAAATAAATAATGATGTCCTGACTTCTGAGGGGCTGGGGAGCCCCGTCGGTTAGGCGTTCGCCTTGCATGCGGAAGGTCCCAGGTTCGGGTCCGGGCATCGCCAAAATAACTGCCGACCTATAAACGGCCCGTGCAGCCCAAAAATGTCCGACGAATAATACCCCGAGTAGAGGGAGTGCACGTTAAATATGCTCCAAAGTCCCAAACGCTGCGTACGATGTCGCCCTTAACGGTTGCGTTGGGTGCCTATTCAGGTGTCGGCTCGTCACTTGACTGTGGTTCTAAATTACGACGCCCGTCGCCAATAGCCCTCGTGTAGCTCTAGTGCGACGACAATTCAAACCTACCTACCTACCTACCTGACTTCTGTTAGCGGCCTAATAACCTATAAACGGCCTGTGCAATAGTCAAAAAGTGGAACGAATAGAATAATACACCGTAGACGATGTGCACGTTAAATAGGCCAAAAAGTCCTGACGCCACGTACTATGTCACCCTTGAAAAGTTGAGTTAGGTGCCTGATCACGCGTCAACTCGCCACTTGCCTATGGTTCTAATTTAAACGTCCGTCTAAAATAGCCTTTGTGTAGCTACTGTGCGACCTAAATTCAGCATAACCCTTATCCTAGCCTAAAATTTAAAATAAAATAATAATTAATGATTAAATAATCAGATTATAATTTCCTTTGAAATGCGTTATCCTGTATTTACAAATCTCGTACTTAGTGAATAAATGCCTACATTCAAAACAATAATTTGGCAGCTTAGTTTAGTTTAGTTTGAATTATCGTCGCACTAGAGCTACACGAGGGCTATTTGCGACGGGCGTCTTATTTTAGAACCACAGTCAAGTAACGAGCCGACACCTGAGTAGGCACCCAACGCAACCGTTAAGGCGACATCGTACGTAGCGTTAGGACTTTGAAGGATATTTCACGTGCACTCCCTCTACATGGGGTATTATTCGTCGGACATTTTTGGCTGCATGGACCGTTTATACGTCGGCAGTTATTTTGGCGATGCCCGGACCCAAACCTGGGACCTTTCGCATGTAGGCGAGCGCCTAACCGACTGGGCTCCCAGCCTCTGATTCAAAGCAGTAATTTGACAGATATGATTTCAAAACCAATGCATTAGTTCTATGGGGACTGACCAACCCCCCCTAAAACCAACCAAAACCAACATAATACGAAACACCACTTTTATAATTCCTCACACAAATCTATTTCTGTTGCAGAAAAAAAGTCTTACAAAAAAACAAAACGGACAAATGTCATCTGCTACCATTCTCACTAACTCTGAGCAGTTCTTGTATTTTTACAAGCAAAGGGCGGGCCCGCCGTGTGGTCATTTTGCCGGGCCTCTTGTTTTTTCTCTTCGAAATTCCATCAGTAATACTTATTTGTATTCGCTCTTTTATTCGGGTAATTGAATTCGTTTTTTTTTGTTCTCGTGTTTTTGGTCAATACATTCATTTTCTCAAGAGGGGGCCTAAGAGTGCAAGGATGCATTATTTTTCTTGGTGTATGAAAAAAGAATGTGTTTTTTTGTGTGTGTAAGTGGGAAAATATTTCATGGATAAAATACAGAGTGTTCGTAAAAAAACCCAGTTTTAATGGTATATTACAGGAGTTTATTTTCTACTAAATATAACAAATCATACATGACATTGAAGGAAAACTAACCTTGTTTTTCCTATAAGTGCTCAATGTGTGCGCCTTTAGTGATACGGCACACATCCAAACGAAAATGCAATTCTTCCCAAACTGTCTGCAGCAAGTCCGGAGTAATGGAAGCAACAGCCTGTGCAATTCTACCTTTTAAGGTTGGTAAATCGTGGGGGTGGAACGTAGACTCGATCTTTTACGAAGCCCCGAAGGAAGAAATCACAAGGCGTGATGTCAGGTCACAATTTGGAACTAGGACATTCTTTTACGGTCACCCTGTATTGTTATTAAGGAAACTCAGTACCTCAAAATTGATGAAAATATCAATTTTTTAATGTTTTAAATACTATTCAAATCCTGCAGTATGTTATTTGGAAAGTTTCATAGCAAATGGAAAAATATTTTTTACATAAAAAGCACTTTTAACCCCACTTCCCATCAAATGTTAAATACACATTTAATTCTTTTTAATTAATTTTAAACATTTTGCGTAATATTCAGAAACGTACTGTCAAAACGCCAATAAGCTCTTGTGGACTATAATTTGTTTTTATTGTAATTAAGAGTATATTAAATAGAATAAGGGATGGTATCGTAAAATATTTGTTGATTTTTTAATAAAATAAAAGATTCAATTTGTATTTTTTAATGAAATTCAGATGTAATTAACTTTCTTCAATAATTCAATTAAATATTATCTTCAATTTAAAGAAAAAAAAGGATTAACGAGACTCCTTAAACGAATATGGTTTAAACCTTAGGGAGAAGGCTGAGGAAAAATTGGCACTATTCTTGCATCTCAATTGCAATAGCAAAGGAAGCAGCCAATGTCGATTTCCCCAAAATGCGGCAAACTAGGGCCTACATTCCTTTTGCTTAGTCTAATAAAGTTAAGTAATTCGGTTTGTTGTTATTTATATGATTGTGTGTCGCTATTAGCTTCCACACTACGTTTATAACGTAAAAAGTGGAAGGTATTATAATCGTTCAGTCCGTCTGTCTGTCTGTCCGTCACCCACTTTCATAGCTCAAACTACAAATGCTACGGACAAGTGTGATAAGTCAAACAATTCAAAGCATCGAAATTTGAATACATTGAAAATTTCAGAAAAGAATTCGAAGTACTTCAATTATGTAAAAAAAAAACTGCAAAATTTAATGCTCATTTAAAAAGCACAGGAAGCCATTTTTATTAGAATTAAATCACCATTGCCATTCGCAACAATCGCTCGAGAAACTTTAATTCTTTTAGACAATAAATTAAAATAAAATTATTTTTGTGACATCGATCAGTTTCAAATGACGTCAAATATATTTCACTACGAGATTCTTTGTACGTTGATATGAAATGTTTTCATTTTATTTAAAAGCGAGGAATATTACATATATATTCTTTGAAATATAAATTAATTTTTGAAAAACGATAAGTAATAAGTATTGAATTTTCGAAATAAATTAAATGAAACTAGCCGAATTTGGCATGTAAATGTTTAATATAGAATATTAATGCTGTGTTTGTCGCTTTTTTACCTGTTGAACACAACTGTTGTGTGGAAGCGGGTTAAGTGACAGATTCTGTTACAAACCAACAAAGATTATCAGAAATGCTTTAAAGTTTTTTTTTTCATTTTGGTCAAGTAAAGTAGTTGTATAATAGATTCTTAGGCAGTTATTTTAGCAATGCCTGGTCCCGAACCTGGGACCAATCGCATTCAAGGCGAGTGCCTTACCGACTGGGGTCCCCAGCCCTTGCAGTAGTTTTGAAATCATATCTGTTAAGGCGACGCGGTACCCAAAAAATTAAATCCAGTATTTTTATCTCTAGCATTCAAATTAAACTATTTTTTCAAAGAACTTACATTCAATAAACATATACGAAAAAATGATACATATTAAAACGTAAGTTTTTTTTTAATTAAAAAAAATTAATTTTAACGTTTTTTCAAAATGTTACTCCTCCTACAATTTAAAGAACTTTATAAAGGGTTTTTTTTTTTCAAAATGTTCCCACAACATCTATTAATAAAAGTTGGTATGGATATTGAGCTACCAGTTAAACAAAAAAAAGTGTATTTATGTAAAATATGGCCAAAAAATAAAACAAAAATTGTACATTTTCACCTTCATCATTTTTTTAAAAAATCTATTCACACTAGACCTTATCCCTTACCAACTTTTGTTAAACGCATATGTTTCAACACAGGAAAAAAATTGTAGCTCTACATTAATTTACCTAAAAGCCTTATGGTTTTAACCATTCACAAGCTGAAAAAATTAAAAATTTAAAAAATCAACATAAAATTTCAAAAACCATTTTACCAAACCACTATGTCATTTTCAATAAACCTCTACCATAATAAAAGAATCCCTCTTTTTTTGCAATATCCTTAGCTCACAGCATACGAGCATGTTTAATTATTTTCTGGGCAGCCCTAAATTTTGGGTAATGCGTCCCCTTAGTATTGTTTTGAAATGTTGGCATTTATTCATCAGATACGGAAATTGTAATAACAACATAACACATTTTAGAGAAATTTTAACCTGGTTATTTATTCATTAATTTTTCTATTTAAGGTACATGTCGACACCAATCAATAAACTAGATCATCCGTTATTAATAAGTAAATATGCAATGGGCATGTTTCGCTTCTGAAGTGGCAACAGTTCCAGCGATATGGTTTTCATTTTTGGTTCTGCTGGATTCACATTTTTTTCTGTTAATAAACTTTTATATTATATAACAATAAAATTAAGGATTAGTTTAACTTTGACATCTGAATGTTTAATATATTTGCATACATTTAAAACATTCGTCATTATAAATACAATTTATACAAAGTTTGTAATAATATATCTCATAATGAAATCATAAATGAATTATATTTACTATCTCCGAAATGTAACAGATGAAACTAAAGTAATTGCTAGTTTCATTAACATATTAATAGATTTTTGAACATGATAAACTAAAACTAGGCGCAACAGCCCATTACTGGGCCAAGGCCCGCCGTGCCCATTTCAGCTTTCGTGACCTAGGGCTCTGGGGTGCTAGGCATATGTCCCGGTAAGGTGGTCAGCCTCACACGGAAACCCCAGTGTTTAGTTCCCAATCATGCTTGGTACCCATTTTATCGACCCGATGAAGGGACGGGTCAACCTCGCCCGATCCCTGGACCTGTGGCGTGGCAATGCGAAGCACTACCACGAACATGATAAACACTCTTGCTAATTATATTTTTAATAATTTTAAAAGTTCCTAACTAGCAAGAATAAAAAAAAATACACAATTGAAGAAAAGACCGCAGATTGCGAGTGTTACCAAGACAACCAATGGATTGACGTAAGTGCAAGATTGAATACTGGAAAGTTGTCATTTTAAACAGTCCAATTGATAGTTTCCCTTCAAAATGTGCTTTATTAATTTATATTTTTTAGTATTTCTTTACCTGTCTAAGGGGATGGGGAGCCCAGTCGGTTAGGCATTCGCCTAGCATGCGAAAGGTCCCAGGTTCGGATCCGGGCATCGCCAAAATAACTGCCGACCTATAAACGGCCCGTGCAGCCAAAAATGTAAAACGAATAATACCCCGTGTAAGGGAGTGCACGTTAAATATCCTTCAAAGTCCTAACGCTGCGTACGATGTCGCCATTAACGGTTGCGTTGGGTGCCTACTCGGGTGTCACTTGACTGTGGTTCTAAAATACGACGCCCGTCGCCAATAGCCCTCGTGTAGCTCTAGTGCGCCGATAATTCAAACCTGACCTAACCTTTACCTGTCTAAAAAAATGCAATGAATCTATGGAACTGACGATTTCGCTTAAAGAGGATAAGTTCTTTTCTTCACTTTCAGTCGATCTATTTAGCCATTTTCTTTTAAGAAAAAAAATCCGTCTCGTCATTTTTTCTCGGAACACCAATGTTCTTTTATCATACTTCTCAATACCCGTATCGATTGCGCGCAGGCATTGTCTATTTTTTTCGTTGCTTTTTTTCAGAGAAATTTTATTTTTACTTAGATATTTCAGGAGCTAAACTTAGAAACACATTGAACGGGTTTCGGCTTTTAAAAAAAAGTATATAAAATAAGAAATTGGGAAAGAACTAAAATAGAAAACTACTTTACTGTTACTTTGACACTAGCAGGAGATCTTAGAATACGGACAGACTAGACAGGCGGACAAAAAGTATAAAAGATTAGTCTCTGCTATTTCTAAGTAGACATAGAGGTATACGGAAAGACGAAAATCTCAACCATGTCAATACCCTAATTTCCATTGTTAATTATGTTGAAGTTACAAAAAAGGAAAATCGGTTCAAGTGACACTCGCAGAAGCTCTTAGAATGCGGACAGAGCAGACCGGCGGATAAAAAGTATATGTATATTAATCTCTGTTACCGAACCTATCAAATAAGAAAATATTTTTGAAAACCTGACGTTTAAAAAGAAAATTGAGATGGGGGTACGGACAAACGAAAGGAAATTACACAAACTTTCTGTTGTTAATTATTTTGAAGTTACAAAAAACAAAAGTCGTGTGCTAAATGTATATTTGCCTATTTTAGCAGATATGGATTTTTATAATGAACTTTTTCTACTTTTAGCTTCCACACTACGTTTATAACGTCAAAAGTGGAAGGTATTATAATCGTTCAGTCCGTCTGTCTGTCACCTACTTTCATAGCCCAAACTAAAAATGCTACGGACAAGTGTGATACGTCAAAAAATTCAGCGTATTGAAATTAGAATACATTGAAAATTTCAGAGAAGAATTCGAAGTTCAATTATTTTAAAAAAAAAACCTGCAAAATGTAATGCTCATTAAAAAAGCATAGGAAGCCATTTTTATTAGAATTAAATCACCATTGCCATTCGCAACAATCGTTCGCGAAACTTTAATTCTTTTAGACAATAAATTAAAATAAATTTATTTTTGCGACATCAATCAGTTTGAAATGACGCCAAATGTATTTCACTACGAGATTCTTTGTATGTTGATATGAAATGTTTTATTCTATTTAAAAGCGAGGAATATTACATATTTATTCTTTGAAATATAAATTAATTTTTGCAAACGATAAGTAATAATTATTGAATTTTCGAAATAAAATAAATGAAACTAGCCAAATTTAGCATGTAAATGTTTAATATAGAATTAATGTTGTGTTTGGCGCCTTTTTACCTGTTAAATACAACTGTTGTGTGGAGCGGGTTAAGTGACAGATTCTGTTACAAACCTACTTGTTTTATAATTAACTTTTTCTACTTTTTTTATTGATTCATTGATAAATAAATTCTTAAACGGTCAATATAAATATATGGTTATGGGTTCTTCACGGCATGAAACAATGTGTCATCCAAGCTTATTAATTAACTAAATTTTTTCTGTCAACTTAAACTGAAATAAGCTATTCCAAACAACAAAACAGGCATCATCGTCCCAGCAGGACACTCAACAACTCAACTCCCTGCCCCCTAAGCCCTCACCTACCCAATAACCAGACAATACCTCAAAAAAGAACTTCTTAGCAACATCGACTCCCCCAAAAGAGACGAAAAAAGGTTCTTTTCCAAATAAAGTTGTTTATTTTTCTCGTTGTTTTAACTTATTTAACCCTGAAAAATAAATCCGACATATATATTCTTTATAAAAACACATTTTGCAAACAATTCTGTATTTAAAAGTATGGTTTGCAAGTAATTTAGAAACAATGTAGGGGCAGTTTTACCATAATTTTTAATTTCATGTATAAAAAACTTGTGAAATTTATTTTTTCAAAATCACTTTAAATATTTCTAAAAAGATTTATGGGTTCTAGAATTACAAAAAAAAAGTTCAGCAAGGCTCATTTGACTTTTTTTTTACAAAACATTTAGAGATGGCAGTTTTTTTTTTTTAAGTGCCCGTTAAATATGCTCCAAAGTCCCCACGCCGCGTATGAGATCTCCCTCAAAAATTTCGTTGGGTCCCTACGCAGGTGTAGACGTCACTTGACCTTGGTTCTAAATTCAAATACCCGTCGCCAATAACCCTCGTGTAGATCTAGTGCAACGATAATTCAAACTAACAAATATTGAGCCAAGGGATGCTGAGCCCATTTAACCCTTTCACTCCTAAAATGACAACGGTACAACTTAAGATTCGATAATGATATTCCTATCACATATTACGCGGAAACAAAAACCTTACGTAACCAAAGTGTTAAGCTCTCTTGACCGAGGGTTGGCCAATAGCCCTCGTGTAGCTCTAATGCTACGATGATTCCACCCAGCGTAACTATTTGGTAAAAAACAAGTACAAATTAAATATATATTTCTTTTCTTCGTCATCCACACCCGCTGACAGGGACCCCCGTTGTTTTTGGACTTATTTTTGTTCCACGGGGTGGTAGTAATGAATCATTGCTCGAACCCCCCTACTCACCTATCGTCTGCAATGTCGTTTTTTGATAAATAGATAAGTGTGGCTCCTGAGATGGATGGAACCGCTGTCGTCTGCTCTTGGGGACTAGCTAGACAGACGATTTATTTCTGGATCCCCCTAAAGTCGGGAGGTTGTATATTTATGCGTTTCTTTAGAGATTTTTATCGGAAGGTGTCGACAATTCATGTTGTTGTGAATATTGTAAATGGTGTGGCCTGTCTGACAGTTTCATAGGTATGGAAATGCGTGTTGTGTCGCTTTGGCTGTAAAGGGTTCGGGAATATTTCATTTTCACGTGAAAATATAAGTAGTAAATGGAATTTTGAGCAAACAAACAGAATTTGCACAATATCTTCCTCAAAATATGAAATGAGTATTAATGTAATTGAATATGTCTATTGAAGTACACTTACAGTTCCTGGACAAATTATTAGCCGTACTGTATTTTTTTTGTAATGATGAACACATACCAAAGAATTCCATATCATTAAAAAAGATGTCGATATATGTATTAAGTATAGCAGATAGTATTTTCTATTCAATAGCTTAAGTTTAGGAACACAAATGTCCTTCTAAAGGTATTTTGTTCATTATTGATTGATACATGAAATCTTGCAGTGCGTCTAATAATTTGTCCAGGGACTGAAATTTATGTTCAGATTAAGTTTGTGACTGCCGGAGCGGAGGTGAGGAGGAAATTATTTTTTCGTAATTTTGTTTGCAATTATGATTTTAGCTAAACATTTTCTTCTAAAATATCCCTATTACAAAATCGAAAATCAATGTCCCTATTGTGCAAAATCAATGTCACACATACAAACCTCCAAAATTTTAATACAACCATTTGTAATTTTTTTAAAAATATTGCATAGAAACCCTCCAGTACCCTCCAAAACGGGTTTAAAACACAAAATGTCCCTTTCGGATTTTCGACAACATCGCAATAGTTTCATTATCTTATATTTCATAATAGAGAATTGAAAGTAAAAACAAATAAAAATACACTATGGTATTCTGATAAATTGGAACAAAGTTTCTTTTATATCTCAAACTCTCTCTCCCCTCATACACTTACAGCAATTCATCTTTTAGACAAAAACCTCCATTTATAAACCCAAAAAACTTCACTTATTCAATCGAACCAAAAGAGACTCCCAAAAAATATCATTTAATACATAAAACTCTTACACGGACCTTCCTACTTGTCACAAAAACTTTCTTTTAAAAAAAAGTCCCACAGCTTCTGGACTCCGCCATTAAAAAACTGCCGGTAGCACGTGCCCGAAACAAGAAAATGAAGCTAACTGAAGAGAAGATAAAAAAAAAAAGTCCCAGACTTCCAGAGCAATTTCTCAACTAAGGATGGCTTGATTGCCAATCCTACTAAAGGGTAAATTTTCTAAAAGAAAATACACCCAAAATATTTCTAATGTACAGTTCTATAAGTATATCCGTATCTAAGAACTCTAAGTATTATCCGATTGCCGATTATCCGAACTCCAATGAATTCATTCTGCTTTATCCATTCATCCCCATACGCTTAAACATGTAAAGCAGCAGCTCTTAGCTGCGGACAGGGAGGGCTCAGGTTTTACCTTAAATAGCCGGACAAGAGGACATGATCAGAAATTGAATAAATCATGCTTTAGAAGGGAGGTAGAAAAACATTTTTACAATAGAGTTGTTAATGTTGGAATGCTTTATCAGATTATGTGGTGTATTCAAAGAGAGTAGAAGACTTTAAGAAGAATCTTGATAGTCATTGGAAACTGGTAAAGTATTAGATTTATTTTGGACCAACCTTGCTGGGCCTCTGGCCTGTTGTTAGTCGACAGTATTTGTATTTGTATTAGCTTCCGCATTATGTTTATAACGTAAAAAGCGGAAGTTTTTCGTAGGCTATGTCCGTCCGTTACCCAATTTCATATCCAAAACTACAAATGCTACAGACAAGTGTGATACGTCACAAAATTTAGCTCATAAAAATTAGAAGATATTGAAACTCTCAGAAAAAAATTTGATTTCGAAGTAGTTCAACTGTTAGAAAAACTGCAAAATGTAATACTTATTTTAAAAAGAAATGAACGCCATAATATAAAAATAATGACTCCCTTTCCTTGGCTTTTTTATTTCAGAACTCTTTACAAATATTTTTCTCTCATTTTAAAGCAAAGTAATTAAGTAAAATATGCACTTTTTTATATAGATTTAAGAGAAAACCTATTTTTAGGAATCCTTAATTATACAAACATAAAATTTACCCCAAAGGATTTTGATTATTGTATTTCTGCTGTATTTTGTCTAGGCGTATATCTGCTTATTTTTCGGTGTGAAAGTGTTATTAATACCCGCATAATAGAATGCAACATTGTGTAAAAAATTGTAAAAAAAAAAACGATGAAAAACTTTGTTACTTGAAAAACAAATGTCAAAATTTCATATAGATTAGCTTGCCTTAAATAAGATTTAAGGAATCTCTGTTGATGGACTTTGTTTAAGTTAATACATTTAACATATCTGTTACATATAATTTCACAGAAGTAAAGAATTTAATTTTTTTAAGTGAGAAGGTCATTACCATGGGACTAATTCAATAATATTAAAATTTACGAATCCGAACTCAGTAGAGTCGTTATGCTCACTTCATTCCTTCGTTTGTTCGAGGAACATGTATAAGAGAGAGCTAACTTTTCATTTAAATCAAAACTTTATATCCCTTAAAAATATTTTTCTCATGTTTAACATACATACAGTTAAAACTTTCACTGTTTTCTGAAGAATATGATTATCCGAATTTTAACTTCCACACTACGTTTATAACGTTAAAAGTGGAAGGTGTTATAATCGTTCAGTCCGTCTGTCTGTCCGTCACCCACTTTCATAGACCGAACTACAAATGCTACGGACAAGTGTGATATGTCAAAAAATTCAACGCTTCGAAATTAGAATACATTGAAAATTTCAGTAAAAAATTCGAATTCGAAGTACTTCAATTATTAAAAAAAAAACTGCAAAGCTGAATGCTCATTTAAAAAGCATAAGAAGCCATTTTTATTAGAATTTAATCACCATTGCCATTCGCAACGGGAAACTTTAATTCTTTTAGACAATAAATTAAAATAAATTTATTTTTGCGACATCGATCAGTTTGAAATGACGTCAAATATATTTCACTACGAGATTCTTTGTACGTTGATATGAAATGTTTTAATTCTATTTAAAAGCGAGGAATTTTACATATTCATTCTTTGAAACAAATTAATTTTTGCAAACGATAAGTAATAATTATTGAATTTTCGAAATAAAATAAATGAAACTAACCAAATTTAGCATGTAAATGTTTAATATAGAATTAATGCTGTGTTTGTCGCCTTTTTACCTGTTAAACACAACTGTTTTGTGGAAGCGGGTTAAGTGACATATTCTGTTACAAACCTACTTTTTAATTCCAGGATTGGGAATAACTGTTGATTTGGACAATTCGAGTTCCACTGTATGTCTCAAATTCAATCAAATCCCACAGTAGGATAAGCATTTATTTTTAGAAACTGTCATAAGTATCACTTTTATGGTCAACTTACTGGTGTAGATATTTCCGTAGAAATATATGTTCAAAAATAGATTTTTTAATATAAATAAAATGACCTCTAAACCATTAGTTACTTTAAATTTCATCAATCTTTTCCAAATAAAAGGATAATTTTCGTAGATTTTTTAAACTCTTTTATGGTCTTTAGATTAGGAGTTCAAGATTTAATTTTGGATTGAAGCTTATAGAAATATTTTGAAAGCATTGATAAAAAAAAAAGCTTTTGAACAACAAAAGCATTAGGTTTATTTTTATTGGTAGTTAATCCTATTTTGTTTTTAAATGATAAAAGTTTAAATGAAATATATAAAATGAGAGACAAGGAAAATTTAGTAATTATAAACAACGGGTCCTAAAAGAACTAAAATAGCTTATTTTAATACTTCTTTTACTAACGAAAGTTTTTCTCGCTTTTTTGTTTAAAAATATGATATAATTTCCCAATTTGTTTCTTTCAACAACAACGTAAATCACCCCAAACTGTATATATACACTTAATTAAACATTACAATTTTCCATCGATGGTGATTAACAAAAATCAAACTAAAACGAATTTTAAAAATGGAAAAAAGTACCTTTTTATAGTATCGTGCAAAACAGCTAACTTTTTCAAATCAATAATCGTGGCAAAAGTGATGCTTTTAACAAAATCGTGTTTCAAAGTCACTTTTACGCACTAGTGCGACAAAGTAAATAAGAGCATCTGATTGGTGTAAAATTGTTTATTTGAGCGTGATATTTTATTCGGCGGCTTTGTGATTGGTGTAAAATTCTTTTTTTGAACGTGATTCTTTATTTGGCGTCTTATTTCCAATGTCAATCTAAGAAATACTTTTTGCACGTTATTATAAAAAATAGTGTATGACAACACGTCGAAAATAGCCTTTTTTAAACTCGTGAATTTATTTCACTCGGTCGTACCTCGCTCGTGAAATAATTTATTCAACTCGTTTAAAAAAGCCTTACTTTTCACACACTAGTTGCATCAATAACTATTTATAACCACCACTTTTATCAACTGAATTTTAAACGCTTATTAACAATTTACAATATTCTGAGCTATTTTTGTGATTTTTTTAACTATTCAACAATTTCTAATAGAAAAAAAAAGCTTTTTCAACGGCTATTTTCTTAACTATAAAGAGATAAGAAATACCTAAAAATAGCGACTCTCCAAAAATCTTGACGAAACTTCTAAAAGAATAAAACTAACTTCATTTAAATGCAAAAAAAACCTGATCTTTACTAGAGATTATAAAAGGATTCATTAAAATTTGCTTGTGAACACGCCAACAAGACCACTTTTTTTTAATTATTTCTGCTCAAAAATACTGATAACATCTTCAGGGCATCACGGGGTGCAGATTAATTGACTGGCTTACAATTAAGATGGTTGCCAGGATTATCAATTTTTTAATCGCCAAAGTTGCCAATATTTTCAACAGCAGCTTGCAGTAGAGGCCAAAGCATAGAGTTAACAAGAAGTTGGCGATGCTGCTGGGCAAAAATCAATGCAAAAACTGGTTTGCCAAGTGAAGCCATCAATTGCTTTGTAGTAAGCCATCGGCGAAGTATTTGGCGCCATTCCAAAGTGGAGTTTGTATAGGGTAACTATATCGACTTGGCGATTTATGACTAGAATAAAAGCTGTAAATACAACGTATTTTTCTTATATGTGAAAGGAATTACTATCATCTTGGTTAAATTCCGATCTCATGCTACGGCAGACAAATGCGCAAACATACACTTTTTTTTAGCTTCCACACTACGTTTATAACGTAAAAAGTGGAAACTATAATAATCGTTCAGTCCGTCCGTCTGTCCGTCCGTCACCCACTTTCATAGACCGAACTACAAATGCTACTGACAAGTGTGATACGTCAAAAAATTCAGCTCATCGAGATTAGAATACATTGGAAATTTCAGAAAAGAATTCGAATTCGAAGTTCTTCAATTATTAAAAAAATCTGCAAAATTGAATGCTCATTTAAAAAGCATAGGAAGCCATTTTTATTAGAATTTAATCGCCATTGCCATTCGCAACAATCGCTCGAGAAACTTTAATTCTTTTAGACAATAAATTAAAATAAATTTATTTAGCGACATTTTGAAATGACGTCAAATATATTTCACTACGAGATATATTACATAGTTATTCTTTGAAATATTAATTCTTGCAAACGATAAGTAATAATATTGATTTTCGAAATAAAAAAAATGAAACTAGCCAAATTTAGCATGTAAATGTTTAATATAGAATTAATGCTGTGTTTGTCGCCTTTTTACCTGTTTAACACAACTGTTGTGTGGAAGCTGGTTAAGTGACAGATTCTGTTACAAACCTACTGGTTTTAATTTATAACTCATGCTTTAAAGAATTAACTGATGCGCTTTAGAATGAACTAACATTAAGTAAAAGGTTTGTTTGGGCTTACTATGGTTGTTAGACGACTTTCTGGACTGCTTCACTTAATTCCACGCCAAGCATCTCTATATTCTTCTTAACCTCTATGGAGTTCCTGTATGAACCAACATTGAGTGAGCCTTGGACCTTGTATGAAATCAGATTTCGCAACATAGCCAACAACTTCGAAAATAGTCATTATTCGAATTTTAAGGTAACAGGGAACAAAACGACCACTCAAAATATCGAATTTTCATTTAAACTTTAGTTACTGAATCGTGCCTTTACGAAAAAACTTCAATGATGCACATTTGAATATGGGGCTGGAGTTTGCAAATCTGGTAGTTAATTTCAATATAACTTTGTTGCCAGCTATAAATGTCATTATTCCAAAACACCAATTTTCAGCCTTAAGGTACACTTTTCTCTTTTTCTATTTTACTAGAAGGGTTGAAATTTTCTGTGATGTTGTATTTATGTCTATTTAACACAGTGAACCAAAAATATTCCAAAAAAATATTAAGTGAGTAAAAATAAGACGATTTTTCTCATTTAAGAAATGCGCAAAATTTCTATTTATGTTAATAACATAAAATTATGAATGTTTTATCGTCAAACTTGACGTTCATTGCGTTGAACAGACTTTTTTATTTCTATAAAAAAATATTTTTAGATACACGCAATAGTTGTGCTGGAAAGTGTACCTAAAAGCTAAAAATCGGTGTTTTAAAATAATGACGTATGAAGCTGGAAACAAAGTTACATTGAAATTAACTACCAAATTTGCAACCTCCAACCCTATATGCAGATGCGTATTATATAAAAAATTTCGTAAATATTCATTTTAGTGACTGAAAGTTAAAATGAAAATTTGATATTTTGAAGCTTCGATGTGTTCCCTGTCCCCTTAATAGATTCTTAAAGATTTAAAGCTGGAGCAGCTAGAATAATAATTAAAAAATATTTCCCTTCATTAGAGTAATCGAGGGAAGATTGGTTTGGAGACCAACTTATATGTCTCATTTCCCGCTTAATTCAATAAAAAGTCTTTATATCCTTCGCTACAACCTTTCTTTATTCGTTTTAAAAATAAAGTATGAAGCCAATATTTATCACGGTACAATGGACAAGTTGCATGAAACGCGAAATTCATAATATATGTGTTTTTCTGGTACATTAGAAGCTGCAGATTCGAATGTAAGGTTAAATATTCACAAATATATTTAATTTCAACAAAAAATGCATTTGAAATTTGCCGAAAATGTACGTCACTGAAAACAGCTCTGACGTCAACTGTTATGTTTTTGGCGATGTTTCGATCTATGCTGTAATACAGTTTATAAAATAGTAAACCTTACAATTTCTGCGAAACCTCATTAAAAGAAGAAGACAATATTATTTGTAACCAGTTCATATCAAGGAAGTTAAACAGCTTGTTCCAAGTTTGGTTGTTAGTTAAAATACACACACTAGAGCGCGTATGAGCTATTGCAGAACTATTGACTGTTGGATCTGATCGGAATAGTCGAGTGAAATCGTTCAACGTTTGAAGAAATTAACTGGAATGAACATGACATGTTTCTGTAAAATAGCATAACTTTTTTAAGAGTTTGATAAGGATGAAAGCACCTTTCACAGTTTCAAAAGCGATGCAGTGAAACGTACATACGAAATAACACGCCAAGAACAAAAAAAAGCCAACTGTGACGTCATCTGTTATGCTAAGAGAGGTTTAACAGGAGTGACGTATCATTAACTTTAAAAATGAATTTAAAAATAAATACATCTTTAAAACCAGAAATACTTGAGTTTTAGAGGTTTTTTAATATGCTTAATCGAATAAATATGTTTGTGGAAAACGCTGTAATTGTCCATTGTATAAGCATTCAAATTACGTTATTTATTATTTCTTATTTCTTCATTTTCGTAATAATTGTACTTGATTTTTTTAAAATATATTGTTTTTAAGAGGGATTATCAGTCTCATAGACCTAATGCATTAGTTTTGGAATCACACATTCCGCAAAAGTATTGCTTTGCCATGTTTGCCCTTTTTCCCCCGGGTATGGGAATCAACTTAACATCGAAATGAAACAGATTTTTGAAAAGAAAATGTTATTTAATTATATATTGTTGAAGTTTTAAAATGCCAAAAATATCCAGCAGAGGGCGACAGTATTTTAAAACTTTATCAATTAATAATTAAATAACCGGATGTTATTTTCTTTCCAATTTTGTTTCAAATTGATGTTATGATAATTCCCATATCTGGTGAAAATGAGATAACATGGCAAAGCAATTCTTTTACAAAAGTTGTGATTTCAAAACCAATGCATTGGCTCTACGGGACTGACAGTCCCTCTTAAATATGACTTACAGCTTTAAAAACAGTATTTTTCCAATTACATATCTTGCCTACGTTTTATCAAAAAAAAAACACTATTAAATTCAACAATTATTCAACAAAAATAAAATATTGTCACATTTCCAGCACAACAAGACTACTCGACCTTCCTCGTTTTCTCTTCATCATTATCGTCTGAAAATAATTTTCAAATATCCAGAAAAGAACCACATAAGTCATATTTGAGCGTTTGTCTATTTTGAGGGCCGGTTACCACAGCCAATAATGCCTCGTTATTTAAGGTCATGGTAAAGTGACGAGGTCTACGCCTGACGCGGCACCCAATGGAACTTCGAGCGGCATCATATAGGTTTAGTTTAGTTTGAATAATAGTCGCACTAGAGCTACACGAGGGCTATTGGCGACGGGCGTCGTATTTTAGAACCACAGTCAAGTGACGAGCCGACACCCGAGTAGGCACCCAACGCAACCGTTAAAGGCAACATCGTACGCAGCGTTAGGACTTTGAAGGATGTTTAACGTGCACTTCCTCCACACGGGGTATTATTCGTCGGACATTTTTGGCTGCACGGGCCGTTTATAGGTCGGCAGTTATTTTGGCGATGCCCGGACCCGAACCTGGAACCTTCCGCATGCTAGGCGAATGCCTAACCGACTGGGCTCCGCAGCCCCTCATATAGGTTTAGAACCCGGGAACATATCGACGAGAAGCCGACGTTTTGACGACTGGGCTAAGCTATAAAAAAGGCCTGTTTTGCAGAAAAAACTATCATGGTGTGCTAGAAACCTATCGTATATTTTCTAGGAATATACCGTTTATTTTATACAAACAATTTGTAAATTTAACGCAAAAGCAGATTTTTTAACAGACGAATTCTTTAAACATGTCTTCCCTGGAAAATAGCAGAGCTAGGGGTGATTTAATACAGTTATTCAAGTTCATAAAATAGGGAGACATGGAGGGCTTATGTTTTACCTTAAATAGCCGGACCAGAGGACATGATCAGAAATTGAATAAATCGTGCTTTAGAAGGGAGGTAAGAAAACATTTTTACAATAGAGTTGTCAATGAGTGGAATGCTTTACCAGATTATGTTGTGCATTCGAAGATAGAAGATTTTAAGAAGAAACTTGACAGTCATTGTAAACTGATAATGTATTAGATTTATTTTGGACCAACCTTGCTGGGCCTCTGCCCTGTTGTTGGTCGACAATTTATGTATTTGTATTTGCATTTGAATTGTAAAGAAGAAACAAAATTTTATCTCACCCCTCATCACAACAGTGACAGGCAGATATACTGAGACAAGCAGTTCTACTGTACTTAGTGAAATTTTAAGAAACTTCGTTCCATTCTGCGTAACACGGTTAGATGCTCGAAAATCGCAATTAAATCAGAAAATACGGTTGGCAGAGAGTACAGTGAAGGGAGAACAGCCCCCCCCCCCCCCCTTCATTAATGACCAAATATCGTTTCTTGGGAGGGGGTGGAATGTTTTCAGTCATTGCTCTCACTTGAATATATTTGTTGTAGGCGATTATTTTGTTTTATCCTCCAATTATTTTGTGAATTGGTGATTGAAAAGGGTTTGAAAATTTTAAAGGGCCTGTTATGATAATAGTTTTTCGTGTTGTATTTAGGTGCATTGAATAGATATTTTCTACTGTCTGCAGAAAACATAGATATACAAGAATAAAAATATTAAAATTGTATTAATTTACTATTTTATTTATTACCCATGGGTCTTTCATACAATTAAAAAAATAGTACAAACTCAGCAAAAATCTAATAATCATACAAAATATACTTTTATAGTCTTTAGTGTGAAACTAGTTGTTTGCCTGTGATTAAAATATCAACATTAGTGAGTAATGGAACTTATTAGATTGGCAGATCACGTGACCTCCAATGCTAACGACGGGACGCGCAAAGGAGGCCTTAATAAGAGGGCAAAATGGCCAGTGTTGCTGCCACTTTAAGGAGAAAAATACTACGAAAAAATACCATTTAATTCTAAAATTACAAAAAAAATGCTAGAAAAGCATTTCAAGTCAATAAAAAGACTCCAAAATGCAGCTAGTATTTTTACGATATTTTTTTGTAATTTTAGAATTTATTTTAGCATTATTCTAGTATTTTTTATCTAGTATTATTCTATGATTATTCTAGTATTATTCTAGCTGTTCTAGTATTTTTTTGGTAATTTTAGAATTAAATGGTATTTTTCTGATGATGCCGTAGCATTTTTCTCCTGAAAGTGGTGGCAACACTGGCCATTTTGCCCCCTTATTTTGGCATCCATGCGCGTCCCGTCGTTAGCGTTGGAGGTCACGTGATCCGCCAATCTAATACTTTTACTATGATATCTATGGTAGAAAAGCAACATTAAACAAAAATATGTAAAATTATAGTGTTCTTTAATTACGTAATTTAAAAATTCTGCGAAATTTTCGCTATATATAGAAAAATTAGTCACGTGTCGTATTTCGGTCAGTTTCAATCAATACTTTAAAAGTGTCTTTTAATGACATGTTAAAGGTGAAACAACAAAAGTATTTGGTTATTAAATCGCCAAAACAAAGATTCTAGAAGTAGTGATTTGACATTGGGTGATTAAGTTGACGTTCACGTCTAAAACTTTTAATTATACCTATTGTATGCATTAATGAAGTTTGGGATATAAAAGATATTAAATATATGAACCTACTTTATCGCCCCTTTATTGAAGTATTATTTGCACAAACTAACATTGAAAAAAAAGGTAAAGACCTGAATACAAATACCAAAAAATTGACGATCAAAAATCCGAAGACCAGCACAGTTGGTCCAAATATTTACTGTTTGCTACCCAGTCCCAGTGTTTAAAGGTACGTACATTCGTTTTAGTAAGGTAAGAAAATATTGTATTGTTAAAACAAAAGTAATTTCTTAAGTACCAAAAATGAAAACAAAACACCGGCTGGAACTGTTGCCACTCACTACATGATACATGTCCATTAACCGATCTGAGAATTTTCTAAAAATCTAAACCCATTTCGAACGCTCTGGAAATAAAAGGGCGCAAAGAGCAGCAAACGATAAATTACTGTCACCCTGATTACCGGTATCATTTTCTTCTCAAGTAATGAAAAGAGAATTTGGCAACGGTCGGAGGGAATCGTCTGCTAGAAACAGTTTCCGATTTCGAATCTAATCAAATAAACGTTCGAAAAGGCTTAAATGTTAGTCCCACTATTTCTGCATAAGTAATATGCGGCTTTGTCTATTTTTAGAAATTTGTTTAATTTGAAAGAATTTTTTTAAAAATGGAAAGCAAGTATTAATATTGTAGTGATGTCCATCTGTCCATCCGTGAACGCCTTCCAAAATTGGTTTTATCCGTCGAATCTTAAAAATTATCTTTTGTTAGAAATGTATGTCATCAGCGACCTATATGAAGAGTACAAGGGGAAAACCCCTTCATTGCATAGGGATATCTGTCTGCATCAGACCACTTTGGCGACAATAGCGAGTCATCGCCTAACCTGGTGTAAGGACACCGGTTTCTCACTTTGTTTTTCCCTCGTGGTAACCCTGATTCACGCGAGAGATCAGTGGACACGAGTCCCACGTTTGTACCGCGAAAGAATCAAGAGAGAAACCAGTTTCTGTCGCCAATGTCCGCCAAGCAGACCAGAATAGGGGAAGATTCTTATGCAATGAAGGGTTTTTTCCCCTGTACCCTTCATATTTTTTACTTTTGTCCTTGATGAATGTGAATCGCCATATTCTCAAGATTCTCGCGACTGTGACTTCTTAAGTAGAGTCATCATCTGAAGACTATTTAACATATACCAAAAATATTTCCTTAGTATTCCCCGAGTTGAATTGATGCTTAATCTGAATGTCTCCGACTTGTTTGTGGGCAAAAAGTTTTTTGCGAAAGGTAAAAGGGTTTTCCGGGTGAAATGGAATGTTTGTGTATGGTAATTCGAACATTTTAGGGTAAGGATGCAGATCTGAAGAGAAAGAAAGTTGTGTTGAGATTTTTTTTTATTTGATTGAGAAGATTGCACTTCGGTTTCGAATTCTTTTCTGTTCCGGATTTCGTGGACCTGTAGTTTTCATCTGACTTCCTACATATAACAAAAGCAGCTTCTAACAGCTGGTATCCATTATGGTTGTGTTAAGTGGACAAAGTACCTCAAAAACGGAAAAAATTGCGATTTTTTTTTATTTGCTAAAATTAAAGTTTGGAATCTTCTTAATAAGTCTACCAAGATTCAAAAGTGTAGCTGTATTTTTTTAAAAAGTTATTTCACTTTTTATGCGGAAAGGTAGGATAAAAATGCAAACGAATGAAAACTTTAAATGTGTTTTTCTCGGTGTTCATTTTTCCTTGATGACAAGGTTTTCAAACGCAAAAGCTTTTTTAATTATTTATAAAAGTCTAAGGAATTTTGTATGCAGTATGTCAAATATGTTGACATTAAGAATTGGTATCAAAATTGTTTTCAAAAGTAATACTTTTTTTATAAAAAAATACTAAAGTCGAAATTTTCCAAATATGCTAAACAAAATTGGGATTTTCTAGATAAATATTTTTTTATGAAACTACTACTGAAGATAAATCAAATTTGGATACCAATTCTTATGTAAAACAGTTTAATGTACACGAGGAAAAAAATTGGGTTAAAATATTTGTATTTATAAAAGCCTTAGCATTTTAAAAAAGTTATAAAAAGTTAATTTTTTAAATAACTTAAAAATTAAAATAGTTTTTAAAATTTGTTTGTCATATATTGTTTTTAAATATAGGTTGAACTAATAAAACACCAATTTTATAGCGAATATGTCAAAATTAAAAAAAAAATGAAAGTGGTACCGTGTCCCATTAAACATAGAAAAAAATCCTTGGCGGTCTTACCATCATTGCTGGAAGCATGGGTAGACACGGGATGACACATCTTCCCACTTTTCAAGAAAAGGGCCATGCATCCCTTCACTTCTAAACGCCAATAAAATACATTCCCACAGTTTTTTGGGTTTCTTTTCACTTTTAACAGAAGAAAAAATATCAATCTTCCATACTTTTAGTCGTTCTCAATTAGAAGCCAATTCTGCAAGAGATTATGCAAAGTAACGATCCACAATTCGTTTTATGTAAATTAACAAGTAAGTTTGTAACAGAATCTGGCACTCAGCCCGCTTCTACGCCACATTTGCATTCAACAGGAAAAAATTCGCCAAACATAATATTAATTCTATTATAAACATTTACACTCTAAATTTGCCTAGTTTCATTTATTTTATTTTGAAAATTCAATAATTATTTCTGCAATAATTATTCATTAATTATTATCGTATGCAAAAATTAATTTACATTTCAAAGAATAAATATGTAATATTTCTATCTTTTAAATAAAACCAAAACATTTCATATTAACATACAAACAAAGAATCTCATAGTGAAGTATATTTGACGTCATTTCAAACTGATTGATATCGTAAAAATAAATTTCATTTAATTTATTGTTTAAAAGAATTAAAGTTTCTCGAGTGATTGTTGCGAATGGCAATTGTGATTTAATTCTAATAAAAATGGCTTTTTATGTTTTTAAAATAAGCAGTAAATTTTGCAGTTTTTTAAATAATTAAACTACTTTAAATTCGAATTTTTCCTGAGATTTTCAATGTCTTCTCATTTCGATTAGTTGAATTTTTTGACGTATCACACTTATTTGTAGCATTTGTAGTTTGGGGAACGAAATGGCAACAGTGAAAATATTGAATACAAATGGAATTTGCATGTTATTTCAATGTAGATTAAATTTTTAGTTATTTAAATTTTAAATAAACTTCTAATTTAAATTTTTAAATGAAAATTGGAATGTAGCCTAATCTGATTTTTTGCTTCAAAATGACGTATCCCACTTGTCTGTGGGACTTGTGGTTCTTTCTGTGAAAGTGGGTGACAGACAGACCGACAGACGGACGGACTGAACGATTATAGTACCTTCCACTTTTTACGTTATAAACGTAGTGTGGAAGCTAAAATTTATAATAATTATGTGTATGATATTTACTAAATTACTAAGAACAAGAGCGAAATAAGCGAATGAATATAATACTTCTTAATCAGGCATCGTAAGGGGGTCCCTTGCAACCAAAACCAAATTGAGAGGATCCCCCCCCCCCCCCCCTTCACACCTTTTTTTTCTCCACTTCTACCACTGCTTTCCCTTTAAAAGTTTTGGTACTTTTCGAAGCGATGAGGGCGGAAAAAATGTACACCCGCCTTCAAACGGAATATTTTCAATGGTAACCATTAACTGTGTATATTGAGGACTGTGTGTTATGTGTTTTTGCCGCCTAAAAAATCGGGGGGGGGGGGGGGGGTTGGCAAAGATTCTGTTGGCGAGATTAGAGCACTCAAAATGGAAAAGTTCAGGAGCTATTTTTTATTTTAATAATTTTCTATTTAAATTGATTTTGGCAACAATAAAATATTTTTTTAAATGGTAACTTTGAAATTATTTGATAGAAATTTAAAATTTCATAGAATTTTCATTGTGAAGATTACTTTAAATCTGATTTTTTTTTTCAGAAGAGATCAGGACTTAATTTGAGCTTTGTGCTTTGGGTACAATCTGACAAATTGTTTATAAAATTTTATAATATGTCTTGTAAAAGTAGTTGAAGGAAGAAATGAGACTTCAGAGAAGAATTTAGAAGAGAGGAAATGTAAATGTACCGAACATTTTGATCGCTCAGACCATAAAAGGCAACAATTTTGGATATAAATCAACAAACAACTGACATCAGTATTTTTTCTGTCCATCTAACCTCTGCGCCCCAGAGGTACACATACGTGGACATTTTTAAAATTATTCACAACTTCAGTTTACAATTCTACTTAAGAGAGAATGGCCGCGCTGGACCGCGGGTCACCAAAGCAAAGTGCATCAGTGTTAATCCTATGGAGAAAAAAAATATTTTCTCTGCCACATTTCTCCGGCTGTATTGAATATTTTTACAATTGATTTTTTTTATGTGATAAATGTAGCTGACTTACAGGTCCCGACCTTCACACTTTTTGAAATCGGTTCGAATATTTTTTTTTTAATTTTCAATAAATAATTTTACACAAAATATTCGAAGCAATTTCAAAAAGTGAGAAGATAGAGACCTGTAAGTTATCTACATTTATTAAAAAAAAACCGTTTGTGAAAATATTTAATACAGCCGGAGAAATGTGGCAGAGAAAATATTTTTTCCCCATTGGATTAACACTGAGGCACTTGGGTTTGGAGACCCGCGGTCCAGCGCGCCAATTCTCCCTTAAAACTAACTTTTCTATTAAGAACTAGAATTCAAGTTTTCCAAAAATACTGATACCGAAGCAGCTGATTTATTAATGGTATAAAAAGCGACTTCCCAAGTGGGTCAATCAGATTTGAAGGTCTTGCGAAATCTTTCAGACGTGAATTTATAAGACAACTATGATTTAAAAAATAGGATAGTCTATTAATCACAAAAAAGACTGAAAGAACTTGTAATTTTATTTATTGTACACAAAGAATGTGTATTTTTAAAACTCAAAACCACAAATTCCATTTAATTGACGTGACCCTCAGAAAATGTTAAACGCAATTTCTTTTTTCAAGATCGCCGCTACAAAACATACTTCTAAATATATAATTTCTATAAAAATATGTTTACATGAAGGAGTTTTCCCAGGAGTGAATAGGCTAATTCAGAAACAAAAATCACTCATTTCTTTGAAAATACTGTCAAGAATCAAAGTACTGTTTAGAATCAAAATCCCATTTAAAATTGCATGGAACAAAGAAAAAATATCCAACCCTCCTACGTTAAATTTCACGCAGATTAGAATACCATAGCACTTCATCTATCCCGAAAAGCAGCAGAAAAATGAACTTCAACTTCGATTCCGGAGATTATTCAAAATTTTCGGGGCGCGGTTGGAGGTCAGAATACAATTGAGATGCTTGGCATGGAAAAAAGTAAAACTGTCTGAAAGTCGCCAAGTAGACGTCATGCACCAAAACGACCCAATGCGCAGATTTCCATGCGAAAGAATAATTTTCTTCTTTAAGAGTCGGTAATTAAAACTGAAACAAGTAGTTCTAAACTAACTAAAAATAACCTACTTTCGGGTTACTTTAATACTCATAGAAACTCTTAAAGTACGGACAGACGGAAAGAAAGTATAAAAGGCTATAATGTTAAAACTTTCAATCACACAAAATATACTTTTTATAATATCGTGCAAAAAAACTAACTTTTTCAAATCAATAATCGTGGCAAAAGTGATGCTTTTAACGAAATCGTGTTTCAAAGTTACTTTTACGCACTAGTGCGACAAAGTAAATAAGAGCATCTGATTGGTGAAACATTCTTTATTTGAGCGTGATATTTTATTCGGCGGCTTTGTGATTGGTGTAAAATTCTTTATTTGAACGTGATTCTTTATTTGGCGTCTTATTTCCCCAATGCCAATCTAAGAAACTTTTTGCACGTGATTTTAAAATAATCATTAATATAAATAATCACCTTCAAATCGTTTGAATGTGATAATAAAATAACTAATAAGCCAATCAATAAATGCCAATTTAATAAATACTTTTTTTGCACGTTATTATAAAAAATAGTGTATGACAACACGTTGAAAATAGCCTTTTTTAAACTCGTGAAATAATTTATTCAACTCATTTAAAAAAAAGCCTTACTTTTCACACTAGTTGCATAAATAACTATTAAAAACAGATTTTTATAACAAAATTTAGAAGGGAGTATATAACAGATGGACGGACTGACGAATATATGTCACAACGATGTAAATGCCTACTTTCCATTTTTTTTGTTAATTTTGTTGAATTAACTGTTTTAAATAATTAATTCAGTGTTCTAATATGAAGAGTCCAGGGGAAGAACCCCTTAATTGCACAGGAATCTTCCCGTAATCATATCTGCTTGGGGGACGTTGGCGGACAGGAATACGGTTTCTCCTTTGCTTCTTCTCTTACGGTAAAAGTATGGGACTCGTGTCTGGCGTGAATCAAGGTTGCCGCGAAAGAAGAACCAAGTAAGAAATCGGTTTCCTTACACCAGTTTAGGCGATGACTCGCTATCGCCGCCAAAGAGGTCTCACCTGTACTCTTCGTATGTCTCTTTATATGAAAGATTTTGTTATTTATAAAATTTATCACCTGTAAAATAGCGCCAAAAAGTTAGCCAGGCATTTATTTGAGCATATAAAGACAACGATCAATGGCTTCAGTTGGCAAACCTGTTTCCTATAGGTTTGTAACCAAACAGCATCTCCATTTTATTGTAACCTCCATGGTTCTTATCTAAATTTTTTCTAACCTTTTATTCTTTCAAACACTGTGTGTCTCCGACAAGATTGGAAGAGCAGCAGACCGGTCTTCGTGAAATCGGAAGAAAAATAAAACCGAACAAAAATCCAGGAAAAAGGATCACCAATCGGTACATTTAAGTAACTGCGACTGCAAACGGAGAGAAATACTAGAAATCAGCAGACTTCTAAAGAATAAAGGTTGAGATTTAAAAAAATATATAAATGGGACACACATGAATACATAGAACCCAAGTCATGTGACATTTTGGTCCAATGACTGGGGAGTATTCTCAAATATGCTACCAAAAATAATTGGATTGAATCGGATTATGTCAATAAAATATTTGTGGGGGAGCACATTGGATCGCCGTAAAGAACTTATTCGTTAATTCTTTTATTTACGCTATCAGACAGAAAAATATCTATTTATATGACAAAAAAAATGAACCCCAACAAAAAGAGCGTAAAAAATACATACATTCAAATACAATTACAAAAATAGAAAAATAAGTATTTTGGCTTAGAGAAAGTATCAAAAAACAGTTCTTAAAGTTCTTAAAGAACTAAAATAGCCTAATTTTGTGTTACTAAAATTCTTACTAAAATTCTAATCGGTTTCAAAAGTAAATATCATCAACAACAGTTTCTACGTTAGATTTATACACCTTAGAGAAAAAATTCGCTAAACACAGTATCCAGCTATAATTTAAACTTCTAAAAGCCAAAATAAACTATTTTCCTTGATATTCTTTCACAAATTAACTTATTATTTATCGGTCTGATCGGTTTATGTGCAGTTCGAAGAATAATTAAATATTTATTAATTACAAAAATAATGATACTACTCCAAACTGCATTAAAAAAATAATGTATATTAAAACTAAGCAGACTTGTATGCAAAAAATATGCCTTGTCGCTTTCTTGGTAAACAATTAATGAGCAATCAAAGAATCACATTGTGCTACATTTTTTGAAATTAGAATACATTGAAAATTTCAGAAAAGAATCCGAATTAGGAGTACTTCAATTATTTAAAAAAAAATGCAAAATTGAATGCTCATTTAAAAAGCATAGGAAGCCATTTTTATTAGAATTAAATGACCATTGCCATTAGCAACAATCGTTCGAGAAACTTTAATGCTTTTAGACAATAAATTAAAATAAATTTATTTTTGCGACATCGATCAGTTTGAAATGACGTCAAATATATTTCACTACGAGATTCTTTGCATGTTAATATGAAATATTTTCATTCTATTCAAAAGCGAGGAATATTACATATTTATTCTTTGAAATATAAATTAATATTTGCAAACGATAAGTAATAATTATTGAATTTTCGAAATAAAATAAATGAAACTAGCCCAATTTAGCGTGTATATGTTTAATATATAATTAATGCTGTGTTTGCCTCCTTTTTACCTGTTAAACAAAACTTCTGTGTGGGAGCAGGTTAAGTGACAGATTCTGTTACAAACCAACTTCTTTATTAGTCACGAACGTATCAACAATATGCCGCATTAGAATTGAAGTATTTCTCAAACTTAGTTATGAAGAATAAATTTCTTGTGACAACATTGGTTTTCGATCTACGAGATGCATCAGACCACACATATTTTTGTTGACACATACTCTGATTGCTAAAGAAAAGAAAAAAGACCTAAAGAAACTATTTAAAACATAGTCATCACAACTATTCACAGAATTTCTTTGCCTTCGTATTGTGAAGGTAATTCGAATTTTGGAATCCTACAAAGTCCCAAACATCCGAACGCATTTGCTACAGCAGACTTACTTGTTAAATATCATAGAAAAGAGTCCATACAAACTATGTGGCCCAAATACCAGAAAATACGGATATCTTGGAAAATTTTGCTGAAATGTCTCTTTAAATCTGGAAATTTTCAGAAAAAGAGAAGAAGAAAGCGCTCTTTCCAGAATATGTCCAAGAAACTAACAAAATGACAACATTCAACATCTGCTCGTTTTAGTTAATAGTTTTAACAAATAAATAATTCATTAAATCTTATTGATAAACTTTAATGTGGCGGTTCACCACACACGCAACCTCAATATGCCATCAACAACTAGGTGGCGCTGATTCACCATCTCGTTTCTACCACTATTCCTGATTACAAAGTTAATAGTAGTATATAAGCCAAGGTAACTCATCTCCACCTAGAGGATCCTTTTGGTAGACTGTGGGTTACTGAGGCAGCTACAACTTCTTGAAATAAAAAATATATTTTTATAGTTTTTGAAATATCATAGATTTACTTGCCCTGATTGTCATATTTCTCCTGATCATTATTACATGTTTTTATTAAAAGATTACATCGTAAAGAAAATATATTGACATGTGTTTAAGCTGTAGGAAGACCAAAGTTGCAAGCCCTAAGAAAAACCTAATTTAAAAAATTTATTACTTTTTTAACAGTCAAATCCAAAATGTTCCGATGCATCCCTTTTTTAGGTTTTATTTTTTACGTAATTGTTTAAATTTAAATAATCAATGCAAATTATTGACAAAAACATTCGAAACTTATTTTTTTATGACAGTTCCTCCATCAAAACGGAGAAAAGTCGCCAAAAATAGAAACTTTCCTCGGAAATTTCGCCAACCATTCTTTTTAGTGCTTTATACTCATTCTTTCACACAAAGGTCGTTGGAAATCAGCAGTTCCAATTTTGTGCGCCATTTCTTTACTCAGAAAATCTCCAAGTGTTTTTTTGACTCAATAGCTCCGTTCTGTTTCTCGTCTTCTTTTCATTCGATTCTTTTTTTCACTCGATTTTTTTTATCTCGCCGATTTTTCCCCCCCGCTTTCTGAGAGACTTTATCATTTTGAAGTTAAAAAGTTTTTGAAGTTGTTTTTGGTCCTAGAGGTTCGAATGTTAAGTTGTTGCTGTTTTAAGTTTAATTTAAACTAATATTTACTTTTCATGAGAAGCTAAGTAAATTATTGCATAAAGAAGATTTCCTTCATTGCAAGAGAATTCCGCGAAATCAACAATTTGCACTGGATTATGTAACTTCTCGAATTAAAAATATAAGATTTATATTTAAAATACATCTAAATAAAAAATTATATAAGCATCATCAAATAAGCAACTTTTCTTATGTAGTTGGTCTTTAAAGTACTTGCAAACTATTATATCATATTAGTAAATTTTTCTTATGTTTTCTAATACCTTTCAATTCACTATTAATTTTTATCACATATTATTCAATAGTTTAGGCTCCACTAAAGGGGTATGGAAGTGATAGTCAGGTCTCCAAACCGAAGTCTTCTCTCTATGTTAATCCAATGGCAGGAAATAATTTTCTTTACCAAATTACTCGGGGCGTATTAATAGTTATTTATGAAACTAGTGTGAAGAGTAATGCTTTTTTAAAAGAGTTGAATAAATTCACGAGTATAAAAAAGGCTATTTTCAACGTGTTGCCATACACTATTTTTTTTATAACAACGTGCAAAAAAAAGTATTTATTAAATGGCATTTATTGATTGGCTTATTAATAATTTTTTTTATTAAGACCCATTAGTGTTGCCAATTAGTCAAAGAGAAAGATTCGTAATTGAGCATAAATATGTCTTGAGGGATCCGAATATCGTCTCGTAATAATCTAGCCTTCGGGTTCATTGCGATAACTTTTTTTAAAAGAGTTTATCAATGGAAAAATTTCTGGATTTTTTTTATTTAGAAGCTAAATAATGAGGTTTTTTTACAGAGTTTGGAACAATAGAATGGGACGAATTTTCACTCGATAATACTTATCGTTCATTTGGTAATTTGTTTAAAAAGATAAAATAAAAAATCCCTCGTTTGCGAAATTTTCGTATTTATTTCGAGGGCAATTGGCGACGGGTGTCACAATTTAGAACACAGTTGAGTGACGTGCCGAAACCCGAGTACGCACCCAACGCAGCCGTAAAGTTTATAACGTTAGAGATTCATGGTATTTTTTATCTGTCAGTTTGTCGATAAATTAAATCTTTAAGGGAACGCATTACCCAAAATTTAGGGCTGCCCAGAAAATAATTAAACATGCTCGAATGTTGTGAGCTAAGGATATTGCAAAAAAAAGGATTCTATTATAATGGTGGAGGTTTATTGAAATTGATATAGTGGTTTGGTAAAATGATTTTTTAAATTTTAATTTCTTCAGCTTGTGTATGGTTAAAACCCTAAGGCTTTTAGGTAAATTAATGTAGAGCTCCACATTTTTTTTTCCTGCGTTGAAACATGTGCGTTTAACAAAAGTTGGTATGGGATAAGGTCTAGTGTGAATAGATTTTTTTTTAAAAAAATGCTGAAGGTGAAAATTTACAAAAAATCTTATTTTTAGCCATTTTTATACATAAAGCTACATAACTTTTTTTGTTTAACTGATAGCTCAATATCCATACCAACTTTTATTAATAGATGTTGTGGGAACATTTTGGAAAAAAATCCATTGCAAAATTCTTTAAATTGTAGGAAGAGTAGCATTTTGAAAAAACGTTAACATTTTTAAATTTTTTAATTTTTTAAAAAAACTTACGTTTTAATATTTATTATTTTTTCGTATATGTTTATTGAATGTTAGTTCTTTGTAAAAATAGTTTAATTTGAATGCTAGCAATAAAAGTACTGGATTTAGTTTTTTGGGTACCGCGTCCCCTTAACCTGCAGGAACTAAAAATTCCACGGGAAAATATTGCATGTAAAACAAATGTCAAACATAAGGTTCATTCAAATTTTTAGTCCAAATAAAATGTGTAGAAAATTTGAAAAACTACCAAAACTTGACACTCGTTTAAATACAATTTCTGCGCAAATTCATTCTCATTTATCAATTTATACCGCCACGAATGGTATCTTTTATTAAAAACCTTAATGTATTAAAAGAAAAAAAATGGGGGATAATGTGCTGAATGATTTTTTTATTTCTTCAAAATTAAACTCGTAAAATATTTATGAAAAATTATTGTTTCAACATTTATTATATTAAAAAATGTTTCGCGAGAAACATTTAATGCAAGAATATTGTTTTGAATATTTTTTTTATTCTTCTTATCACAAATTATTTAAACTATAGTTATTTATGCAACTACTGTGAAAAGTAAGGCTTTTTTAAACGAGTTGAACAAATAAATTCACGATTTTAAAAAGGCTATTTTCAACGTGTTGTCAAATACTATTTTTTTATAATAACGTGCAAAAAAAGTATTTATTAAATTGGCATTTATTGATCGGCTTATTAATTATTTTATTATCACGTTCAAATTATTTGAAGCTGATTAGTTATATTAATGGTTATTTTAAAATCACCTGCAAAAAGTATCTCTTAGATTGACATTGGAAATAAGACGCCAAATAAAGAATCACGTTCAAAAAAAGAATTTTACACCAATCACAAAGCCGCCGAATAAAATATCACGCTCAAATAAAATATTTTACACCAATCAGATGCTCTTATTTACTTTGTCGCACTAGTGCGTAAAAGTAACTTTGAAACACGATTTCGTTTAAAGCATCACTTTTGCCACGATTATTGATTTGAAAAGGTTAGTTTTTTGCTCGATATTATAAAAAAGATTTTTTATAGGCGCCTTTTTTATAGGATAAATATCAGGGATAAGAGAAAAGTGTTGCTTGTAAAAGTTACTTTTTTTAGGTAACACCGAGTAACGCTGTTGGGTTTTTCAGAAAAAAATTGTAACTTTGTAACTTTGTGACTTTTAGTGGTAACGAAGTAACGAAAAATTTCGTTACTTCTTACTCCGCTCTTCATGGATATTTTAGACAGTTCAACTCAATTTATTTTAAATTTAATTTTTAACAACGTTGTATTTTCATTCTTAACTTTTTTTTCGACTTGTCCTTATTTCTTTTATCTTTATTCTCTTTGAAAAACAGTAAGAAGGTTACGTTTAAACTTTTCTTATAACGTGAAATTTGCAAAAGTAACTGCAAAAAGTTACTTTTCGTATTAAGTAACTGAAACTCGTTACTTTTCATATTAAATATTGTAACTATAACAGAGTTACTTTTCTAAAGTAACTTCCCAATCCCTGATAAATATAACTGACTTAAAATTGTAATTGATGGCGGCTGTAGATTTTGAGAGACATTAGAGCTTGCTCCAGTGAAAGGGAAAAGTAGCATTTTTACCTTCCACACTACGTTTATAACGTAAAAAGTGGACGGTATTATAATCGTTCAGTCCGTCAGTCCGTCCATCACCCACTTTCATATCCAAAACTACAAATACTACGGACAAGTGTGATACGTCAAAAAAATTCAGCGCATCAAAATGAGAAGACATTGAAAATCTCAGAAAAGAATTCGAATTTGAAGTACTTTAATTATTTTAAAAAAAAACTGCAAAATTTAATGCTCATTTAAAAAGCATAGGAAGCCATTTTTATTAAGAATTAAATCCCCATTGCCATTCGCAACAATCGCTCGAGAAACTTTAATTCTTTTAGACAATAAATTAAAATAAATTTATTTTTGCGACATCGATTAGTTTGAAATGGCGTCAAACATATTTCACTAAGAGATTCTTTGAATGTTGATGGGAAATGTTTCGGTTCTTTTCAAAATAGAGAAATATTACATATTTATTCTTTGAAATATAAATTTTCGCAAACAATAATAATTATTGAAGAAATAATTATTGAATGCTCGAAATAAAGTAAATGAAACTAGCCAAATTTAGAGTGTCAATGTTTATAATAGAATTAATATTGTGTTTGGTGACTTTTTTAATGCTCAACACAAATGTTCAGTGGAAGCGGGTTGAGTGACAGATTCTGTTACAAACCTACTAATATCAAAGTTTTTTTCGGACCCAGTGCATATCATCACAAGCTACAAAGTTTTGTACAATTATTGAAGTCATTACTACTTGAAGGTAGTAAGTTACGACCGCCCACCAGCAAAATGATATGTTAATCGTAAATAATTACTAATACGTAATAATAATTTACTAAAATTATTGAATGAATATTATTTTACTACAAATAAATAGTAATAAACAATTTCGGGCTAGGCACTTTTTTTTACTGGAGACGCTAAAATGTAAAACCATTAAATTAAAAAAAAATTTACTAAAATAGGCACTAAAAAGTAGGTTGAAACCTTTAAAAAAATAGTTTTTAAAAAAAATTAGTTTTCGGATAAAAAATAGTACACGAAAATCGGCATTTAAATAAAAATCTTTTGGAAGGAAAAATGCTTGTCGTGAATAAAATTCCTAGCTTTTAACCTCTTTGACTATAAAAAATGAAATACACTTCATTGTACTAATATAAAACTAAAGATTTTCTAAAAAATGAATTATACCTCAAATGAAAGGTGTAGCTGCTAAACTCACATTGTTCAAAGTATAAAAAAAGATACAGGGTATGTTCAATGGTGACTTTTAATATAGTAAATTCATTTGGACAAAGTCTCCAATAAACAGACCTTATGCTTCGGAGAATGTAATTCTTTTCAACTTCATCCTTTAAATAATACCTAAAACCCTTTACATTTCATTCGTTGGTTAAGCAAACATAAATGTTTCCACCAGTTTGGTTAGATTAGGTTTTCATTGTCGTCGCACTAGAGCTACACGAGGGCTATTGGCGACGGGCGTCGTATTTTAGAACCACAGTCAAGTGACGAGCCGACACCTGAATAGGCACCCAACGCAACTCCACCAGTTTGCGAAATAGTTTTCCTTTGCGTTAAACATACATAAAGAATGCATGCGCGTATGTAATGTGAAACCTCCATAAATTATTCATAAACCACTTTAAAGAACATTTTTCTAAGAATTCATTAAACTAATACACATTAAGCTGTCACATGGCGCTTTTTTTTAATTTTTCGTATGGTGAAATTTCTATTTACTCCGTAAATATCTTCGGCTTATTTTAATCGGATTCGTAGAAGTTTAATGCAAAAGGGTCTCCAAAGGGTTTCGCTAGAGAGAAGAATGAAGAACTCGCTGAAAGGCTGAAAGAATCACGATACTAAATCTAGGAAAGAAGCACAAACTTAATTTTTTTTTTTATTAGAGCTGTAAAAAAAGTAAAATTGAGGTCAAATTGTCAACTAAAAATACAAAAAAAAGCATACTAAAGCCAGTATTGTCGTACTTATATGCTAAACTAGCAAATTTATACCCGTTCTTCGCACAGACTAAAAGAATATCAAATTGATCCAAGTATATGTGCCATTTGATTTGCTATAGGATAATAAGCTTTGCCTTTGTTTCCGTTTATTATAAAGAATAAAATCCCGTTACTTATATTGCTTTAAAATTCCAAAATAAAAATACATCACTATAAAATGCACATCCTCATATCACAAAAATCTTCCTCAATATGAACTTACTGTCATCGCAATTTTCCTGATAAATTAAAAATTTACCATAATTGTATAACAATGTTATTTCACGTCAAAACTTCCATTCTGGGTTTTAAAAAAAACCGTTTAGCTCATTGGCACGTTCAATTATTTTTCAAATCATTAATTTAGTTTCTGAAGGTGATGGCAAGAAAATAAAAGCAATTTCAATTTTAATTAATTTTGTGTTCATTTTAATTTCTTCTGTCGAATGGCAACACGAAAGGGAAAAAATGATCGGATTTGAGCGAAAGTGGTTTATTTTTTTTTTCAAAAAATTAGAATTTTCTCTAAAAATGGAACAAATATGAAAAAACTAAGCCTCAGGTGTACCCGTTGGTATTAAAGAGAATCTATCTTAAAAATTTCGAATTTCTGAGGGCAGTATATGTAGGTCTTTGACGATCCACAGACATACAGACACACACAGACTCTTTTTTATTATTATAGATAACGATGTCGAAGTTAATTCACAAAATGACTCCTTTTTGACGACATAGCAATATATTTTTTTTTAAATTTCCGTTAAAAAAAACGTATTCATCTTAGATAAGTCGCAGATAGATTCTGTACTAAAGCTGAAATAAAATTAAAATCTCGAGCCAATCAACCCAACTTTAAATTTTCGAGCTCGCCAAATATCGCCAATAAACAGACCGGCCATTATATCATAGCTGTACCTTGTACCGTCTAAAGAACCCAAGTTTCTCCCATGATCAGCTGCATGTTGAATGTTTTAGAATAGGTAAATATGAAATCCTTCATATCTTGGCTCCAAATTGCAGGACTGCAAACATTGTATGTCCGGAAGCTCTACTACATAACGTTCGAATCTTTTTGAGGATAACAACCACTGTTTTAGGTTAATCTTAGGTAATCAATAGTATTGAAGAGAGAACCTCATTCCAATATTTTTAAAACAAGTTTTCTATTAAGTTAACGGGTTCCCAGCAAGGCGGTACCATACTGCTAGTATCGTCAATAAAACCGTTAAGTACGATATTTTTTTCGTTGCTTGTGAAGCTCCAATTGACTAAACATTGCTTGTGCGGTCATGCGGCTTTGAAAGTCCGGCAAATGTTACCAGGACCATTGTTTGAGAAAATGGACCTCCCTAATTCGGGGAAGTTTGGAGACCCATCGTTAAACGGAATTAACTATAAACGCGGCATTTCTCAGTATCAGAATCGGTCGAGTTTAATTGCGTTTTTCGCTTTTTTCGACGTTCTAATGTCTGATACTTAATAGCAGCTGTCGAGTCGGCATTGTTGCACGGAGAATTTCTTGTTGTTGCCTCGGAAATGTCCGACTAATTCCCCCGAGGGAAATTTAGAGAAATTTAACAATTTCTTTTCTTAAAGAAAAGTGTCAGGTACTTTTAATGGGCATGGAATTTATTTTCCTTTGAAGTTTCGCTAACGATCGTTTGATTACAAAAATGAAATGATAATTTGGAACCTTGGCTACGAAAAGATTTCGTAATTGAAAATGGAATTTGAAATATTTTTGGTAATTAGCGTCTTAACGGTAATATAAAGTTAAAGGGGTGATATTTGTGGCTCATTTTTTCTGATTCATCTTCATAAACTCGATTTAAAATGCCTTTGTAATGCTTTTGTAGTTAAAGTTTAAAAAATACAGAAGCAAATTACCTATGTTTGTTTCTGTTTTAAACATAGTATCCCACCGCTGAACTCAGAGTTAACTATGAGTCTTATTTCAATTTTTTGAAGAAGAATTAGTTTACATATAGCCGATAATTTCTGTTTATACAAATACAAATACAAAAATTGTCGACCAACAACAGGCCAGAGGCCCAGCAAGGTTGGTCCAAAATATATCTAATACATTACCAGTTTCCAATGACCGTCAAGTTTCTTTTTAAAATCTTCTATTCTCTTCGAATGCACAACATAATCTGGTAAAGCATTCCACTCATTGACAACTCTATTGTAAAAATAATGTTTTCTTACCTCCCTTCTAAAGCTCGATTTATTCAATTTCTGATCATGACCTCTGGTCCGGCTATTTAAAGTAAAACCTAAGCCCTCCATGTCTCCCTGTTTTATGAACTTGAATAACTGGTTATTAATCTATGTATAGTACAAATAAGCAAACTATTAATTTACTACTGCCAAGTTTCCTTTTTATTCATCAGGTTTCAATTTTTTTATACATATCCTGTAATCAAATTTACAAAACTGTTTTTTTTTCAGTAAAATAAATCTGAAAACATGGATAGATTTTTCTTTGACTTTTTTAAACGGAATATAGAGATTTATACAAGTTATTTTCAAGAAAAATATTCAGAAAATTGTCAAACGTTTGTGACTTACTCTAAGCTGCATACCAACGAAATACTGACCAACTTAGTATTCAGTTGGAACTTGATTTGAAAGAACTTCTGCGAAAAAGCATTCTGAAATAAGAAACATCCAGCGCCAAAAAAAAGCTAGAAATAGATTCCCAACTATATCATGCGAAAGATACAAAATTCAAAATTCTTTTATTTGCTCTTGTATATAAATTTTGCCTTTCTCATTTTTTTCGAATTCCCAGTTAAGGATAAAAGTTAGGAAAAGAAAATGTTGTGAAAAAACTACTTGTACTCTAAACTTGTTCATTCGGAAGTGAAAAATTTAAATAACTTTGTTTTTAGTATATACATCTTTTCAGCCAATTGTTTAGAGAACAAGACAAGAAATTCTTAACTAACTAAAAAAAGCATATGTTTCTGTTACTTTAATGCTTGCTGAAATTCTTGCATAAAAAAACAAATAGAATTATAATAAAGTAGGCACCTAGCAATATTTTTTTAAAACAAGAATGTTTGTAACTGAATCTGTCACTTAACACGCTTCCACACAACAGTCGTGTTAAACAGGTAAAAAAGGCGCCAAACACAGCATTGATATTCTATATTAAACATTTACATGCTAAATTTGGCTAGTTTCATTTATTTTAATTCGAAAATTCAATAATTATTACTTATCGTTCGCAAAAGTTAATTTATTTTTCAAAGAATAAATATGTAACATTCCTCGCTTTTAAATATAATTAAAACATTTCATATCAACGTGCAAAGAATCTCGTAGTGAAATATATTTGACGTCATTTCAAACTGATCGATGTCGCAAAAATAAATTTATTTTAATTTATTGTCTAAAAGAATTAAAGTTTCTCGAGCGATTGTTGCGAATGGCAATGGTGATTAAATTCTAATAAAAATGACTTCCTATGCTTTTTAAATGAGCATTAAATTTTGCAGTTTTTTAAATAATTGAAGTACTTCGAATTCGAATTCTTTTCTGAAATTTTCAATGTATTCTAATTTCGATGCGCTGAATTTTTGACGTATCATACTTGTCCGTAGCATTTCTAGTTTGGGATATGAAAGTGGGTGACGGACAGACAGACGGACTGAACGATTATACCTTCCACTTTTTACGTTATAAACGTAGTGTGGAAGCTAAAAGAACGACATCGTAGGCGACATCGAGACTTTGAAGTATATTTAAGGTAGACCCGTACCTTGAAAAGCGAAAAATAATTTGGAATTGTCGAAAAACATTTTATTATCAGAAATGACACCTTACATATTGAAAAATATGTTGTCAAAATTTGGGAGTCGTTAGCAATTTTGTTCATGTGTTTTTCTTACAATTTAGATGGCGTGTATAAGTACTTTCAATGACAACTAAAAACTTTAACCGTGTTTTCCTCGGAAACATATTTCTGAGCTTTTCACCTTCTTCGAACCCCGAAGGCTCAGAAGAAAATCATCCTATTGAGTTCATTTTCTTTTGTGTTTCTTCACAGGCCGTTTATAGGTAAGTTATTTTATCGATAGCTGGGCTCGAACCTGGGCCCCTTTACATGCAACGAATGCGACTTACCGTCTGGGCTCCCCATCCCTTCCAGCGCTTTTGGATATCCTGAGGGTTTTTTGGCACCAAATGTGCTGGTTAAGCTAGAATGGACTGTAAATATAAAACATTTTTTTAAAAATAGAAATCCTCATGGACAGAACTTTAAGCGTTGTTGTAAGGAAGCTGGTGGACTGTAATCAGACGTTTCAAAATATTTGTTTAGCATTCCTTTCATACGGTATTTTCCATTATCCCTTGCGGAAAAATAGGTTTTACCTGTATAAAACATTGCGAAACAGGTTAGGTTGAATTAACGTCGCACTAGAGAAACACGACGGTTATTGATGAAGGGCGTTATCATTTAGAACCTCAGTCTCAGACGAGCCGCCACCTGAAGAGGCACCCAACGCAACATTGAAGGGCGACTTCTTACCGCGGCGAAATATTGTTCGTCAGACATTTTCGCTGCACACACCTACCGTATATCGGTCGGTAATAATTTTGACAATGCCCGGACAAATGGACCATTTTTTTAACAAAAAAAAATTAAGGAATCTTTAAGGATAGACCTTTTAGAGTTGAGTTGTAAGGAAGCTGATGTAGGCATCAGACGATAACGGTCGGTAGGAAAAGCGCAGACGATTCATCAAATGTAGAACTTTCTTGGTGCTTGTATTGTATTCTAACAACGCACCCAAACACAAAGAACAACAGAAAGGGGGAGTTCTGTTGTGTATCGTTTGGTTTTCCCTCTCTTTTCTTTGAAGTTTTCGTCTGCTAAGAGAGAGCATTTGGAATATTTTGTTCTTAAAAGGGGAGGGCAGAAAACGCGCGGAATGTTTCGCAAATCGTTTGCTAGAAAGTGGGGTTTGTTGTCGAACGTTACGGTGGTTTGAGGCGGCATCTTTATTCGAAAAATCGCCTGCGTTTAAATAGTTTCTGCGATCGTCTGCAGTAAAAGAGCTATATTTTTGTCGAATTGCGTCTTTTAGAAGAAACAATTGTACAATTTCTTTTGTTCATTGTTTGCAAACAGTAATTAACTGCAGTTTTGTACTTAAATAACATAAGTCTATAAAGCTTAAACGGACACAATTGGAACAGGGCGGAGCATGGTTTTTTTTTATAGGGTAGAAGAAAATGTTTGACATAGCTGAGAAGTCACGTTAGGCATGGCCATTCCAGTTTGTCTTTTAATCAATAAATGCAAGAAGGTGTAAGAGAAAAGTTTCCGTACACTATTCCTTCACTAAACTGTTAAAAGAAATAAGAAGCGTTGTGGGATAATCTAATACATTAAACGATTTAACTGTTACCTCTCTTAGGATTTTAAATTTCCATGTATCGCTATTTAATACAATTGTAACCGGACTTTAATATTAGTCATTACTCATTCTTACTAAGCAGAGAGAAGAGCCTCCAAATTCAAATACTAAAGAGTATAATAGTAATACATAATAGATTTGCATTGTTTTAAAGGTTAAAGAACTCATGTATTTCTAGAATTTTAGAAAAAAATAATAAGAGAGTATTGTACGAACTTAACAAAAGATATTTTTCAACAATCTTCATATATACAATCATATAACCAAAATATTCTCAAGATTCACCCAAAACGCCGAAAAGAAAACACCTATTATTGTTTCACCGGTATACTAAATGATTTTTTCGACAATCCTCATACAATAAATGTATCCAAAATATTCTGAAGATTCTCCCAAATCGCTAAAAAAAACCATTCTTGTTCCACGGCATACTTTGTCACGCCCCACTGACCACCCCCGTGCGGAATCAGCAGACGATACCGAATCGGCGCAGACGATTATCAGGGGCGCCCCTGACAGATGGCCCCTTGAGCAGAATGCAGGAGAGCTGCCCTCGCAGGGGTGATTGAGACGCAAAAGTCGTCTGTCACTTTCAACGGTCGACTACGGTTGAAGTGTTGGGGGGTTGAATGTTGAATCCCCTATAGAAGAAATGGGGGATCCTAAAAGAATAAGTTACCAAGGTAATTTTGCAAAACTCCCATAGCCTCTTCAATACCAAAAAAAGAACTCCGACGCAAACATTCTTTAGATAAATGAAGAGTACAGGGGAAGAACCGCTTTATTTATTAGGAGTAGTTCCGTAATTGTATCTGCTTGGCGGACATTGGCGACAGAAAAACGGTTTTCCTTTCGGTTCTTCTTTTGCGGTAGAAACGTGTGACTCGTGTCCGCTGATCTCTGGCGTAAATCAGGGTTGCCGCGAGAGAAAATCAAAGTGAGTAACCGATTTCCTCACACCAGTTTAGGCGATGACTCGCTTTCATCGCCAAAGAGGCCTGATGAGGAAAGTTTTCTACGAAATTAAGCGGTTTTTCTCCTGTACTCTTCAAATGTATTTTTGTAAACATTTTAAAGTGTGTTTTGCAAGTAATTTTGAAAAACAAATCAATGTAAGATGTGAGGCATGTCAGTTTATTAACCCACATATTATGTATTTTAAGAACCATAGTGAATAGAGTTCAAGCTTTAACGTATCGGCTAATTCCATCTAATACCTAAGACTTTTGCACTGTAAATCACAAGTAAACAAGTAGGTTTGTAACAGAATCTGTCACTTAACCCGTTTCCACACAACAGTTGTATTAAACAGATAAAAAAGCGCCAAACCCAGCATTAATTCTATATTAAACATTTACATGCTAAATTTGGGTAGTCGAAAATTAAATAATTATTACTTATCGTTTGTAAAAATTAATTTATATTTCGTAGAATAAATATGTAACATTCCTCGCTTTTAAATAGAATGAAAATATTTCATATCAACGTACAAATAATCTCGTAGTGAAATATATTTGACGTCATTTCAAACTGATCGATGTGGCAAAAATAAATTTATTTTAATTTATTGTCTAAAAGAATTGAAGTTTCTCGAGAGATTGTTGCGAATGGCAATGGTGATTTCATTCTAATAAAAATGGCTTCCTATACTTTTTAAATGAGCATTCAATTTTGCAGTTTTTAAATAATTGAAGTACTTCGAATTCGAATTCTTTTCTGAAATTTTCAATGTATTCTAATTTCGATGCGCTGAATTTTTTGACGTATCACACTTGTCCGTAGCATTTGTAGTTCGGGCTATGAAAGTGGGTGACAGACGGACGGACGGACAGACTGAATGATTATTGTAGTGACAATCACTTTTCCACGTGACCTACACTAACAGAAAAGGTAATTTCCTACATGGAATTAGCCATGTAAAAAAAACCCAAGAAATATACAGAACATTTCTTATCCAAATGAGTTATGGTCCCGACTGTTTCCTCTTTTTCGTCCCTTAACTGTAAAAAACTTTTAAAATCCATCATAAAATATTAACAATCGCACCAAAACTTAAAAAGCAATTTCACAGAAAGTGAGAAATGTTCCATGGTTTCTTTACAGAAAACAATTGGAGCGAAAAATTTGTTTCGAACATATTTTTTTCTCATGTGTCGACCTAGTTTTATATTTTTATTTAGGGTTCCCCTGTAAATCGGACAGCGTAACGTCGATAATTTATTATTTTTCACTCTCGAAGTTTAAAAGAGAACTCGATAAGGGGTCTCCAAACTTTTTGAATTATGAAGGAGAAGTACTGACAATTTTTTAGAATTACGTGAGACGACAGCTAGAGCCACTAAACATAGATACTTTGATTAGATAGAGTCGTGGCAAACCGAGTTGGCCTGGTGAATGTACGACGAATCACTGCTGTTCAGTTTTGGTCTCCCTTCCTCGGAAAAGATATAGAGTTGCTTTAAAAAGTTCAGCATAGGGCTACAAAAATGATTAAGGGTCTATCTGGTATTGATTATGATAACAGATTAAGATCTTTAAACATGTATTCCCTAGAAATAGGAGGGCTAGGGGTGATTTAATTCAGTTATTCAAGTTCATAAAACAGGGAAACTGGAGGACTTAGGTTTTACCTTAAATAGCCGGACCAGAGGACATGATCAGACCTTAAATAGCCGGACCAGAGGACATGATCAGAAATTGAATAAATCGTGCTTTAGAAGGGAGGTAAGAAAACATTATTTTTACAATAGAGTTGTCAATGAGTGGAATGCTTTACCAGATTATGTGGTGTATTCGAAGAGAGTAGAAGATTTTAAGAAGAATCTTGATAGTCATTGGAAAGTGGTAAAGTATTATATTTATTTTGGACCAACCTTGCTGGCTCTCTGGCCTGTTGTTGGTCGACAATTTTTGTATTTCTATTTGTGGCCTAGCAAACTCTAAATTGCCACTAAACTGCTTCGAGAGATAAAATGAAGCGTTCGTCAGCTTACCGAAACTACTAGTTGTAAAGAATTGTACAATTATTACAATAAAATATTGAGTTATATAATAGCAGGGTCAAATAAACGTCGAAACGTGAAACTGAAAAATTAAGTTCTAAACAACAAATTTTGGACGACACATCTGCTACGAAATGACATATTTAGAAGTAATTTTTTTTTATCTTGTCTAAAAGACATAATTTTTTTTTACATATATTTAGACGTCAAATTTTTTTTATTTAAGGAAGCATTTTAAAGAAATTTTTAAAGAAAATGTTGTTCATTTATCAAAATTTTTTGTTGACGTTTTCGATGATTTTACTGTATCATTAAAATATATTGTGATATTTAATTAAATAATTTTTTTTAAATAAATTCTCTTAAAGACGTATAACTAAAATTTTAAATAAATATTACTATTCCGATTGTTTTGATTAAATTTAAACTAACTCCTCATAAAATTAATTATTTCAGACAAATTTATTTTGAACTAATAAAATAAGTTAAAATTTCTATAATAAACTTTGTTGTTTGAAGTTCTCGATTTTTTTCTCCATCTCGAGTAAACTAAGAAGAAAAAACCTTCCAAATTAACGATGTTATGCAAAAGATAAACGGATTCAAGATAAAGGAAGTTTTACATATTTTTAAGTTACAAATTTGCATAAAATTATAACTATTGCACGTGGATCTCAGTTGATTTAGTATTATACAACTTGAATCCAACCAAAAATAAAAAGAAAGCGTGTTAGAAATACGGTAAGCTATATTTAAAGAATTTTTTACATTTGTTAGCGTCATAAGTTCGAAGCATACCCAAAAGAAATTATGACAGGTATCAGCTCCTCGCAGTTTGGAGACCCATGTTTAAAATAAATGAGCCTTCGGAAAAATTGAAAAGAAACTTTTAACTTCACTGAGTTCGGAATTGCGGCCGATTTTCGAAGTTTTCCAGGCAGTTATTGCGTCGAAAATGACTTTTTACCGATGAAAATAAACTTTGCCAGCAAAATATTCGATATCGTTTGAAAAAAAAAACGCAAATTTGTTTTCCATACCCGAGATTGGAATATATTTACACGCACATCGTTGTTTCCGTAAAGAAAATCGTTTGCAAAAATAATAACATTCCATTTTAATATGTATTTCTTTGTTGCCAGATTCTTACTGTCGATATTTTAAATATTTTTGTGATTTGTGGTATAGAACTTCGTAGAAAGTCGATATGGCTTAGTGGTTTATGGATAATTGTTTTTTTTACCTCGACAGTATTTTATTTTCGCTTAATTCTTGTACAATATTTTTAGGTTCTTGCTCTTAGTTCTTTTCTTAAGGGGGTCCAGTACCTTGAAATTGGTAAAATTGCACTTTTTTTTGTTTTATTGTATGGAAACATAATAGAGCTAATAGTGTACAATTCATGCAAACTAGATAACAAAATTCATATACTAAAGAGTTTATGATTGATTTCATTCAATAACTTTGTATTCTGGTAACGTTAAACTGAAATTTATGAGGCTAATATCTTCCGGACAGATTTTCATATTTTGATCTATTTTCAAAATCCTAAGGTCTTTTTATTACAGTTATTTTAAACTGCTGACTTTACATTTTTAAATACAAACTAGTATTCTTTATGAAAGTAATGCATTCTTTTTGCTTAATTTTCATTTGATTTTTCGTAAACAATGTTCAAAGTTGAAAATTCGTTTTTTCCCGTGATAATCTGTGATTTTTTTAGTAATATTTTTTTCAAAACAGTAGTGCGTGTCAACTAAAATTTTAATGCATACATCTATTAGGATATTAATAAAGCACCTATAATAAATTTTTGAACACACAAAATTGGGAATTCGAAGAGTAGTAAGAATTTGAAAAAAGGCAAAACTGTGATAAAAAATTTAAATTTTGTCAAATTTTGCACATAATTTGAAGTGTTTTGGGGTTAAAAAGAATTGTTTATAGACGTTGCTCACGTAGCAAAAAATTTGGATTCAGTAAGTGCAAAAAATAAGAAAAAGTTGTGCAAGGTACCCTTAAAATGCACGAATGGGAATTTTTTTATTTAAAATAACTTAAATTTGAAATTAATGTTTTACCAAAGTATAAACCAAAATATTGACAATTTAAAGAAATGCATCTATTGATCTTAATCTATCGTCCTGTGTCATTTTTTACATGACAATATTTTAGACCAATAACTAACAAACTTTTTTTAAGTGATTTTGAAGGTAATAATGGAGGCAAAAACGGTTTTTCGAAAATTTATTTTGCTAGTTCGAAAATTTATTTTGCTTTATTCACAAGACACGTCAGCAGCTATGTTTATGCTTAAAAGTAATGTATACCTTTTTAATAAAGAATATAGCAAAAACTCAAATTATTCCACAGGGTTCACTATAAGTTAAACACAATTAGCCAAGGTAGTTTTTTAATTAAAAAAATATTTTGCTTGCATAAATTTTAAATTACTTAGTAACTTTATATCACCTGCTACTTAAAACACGAAGTAATGAATTCTGCCAAAGAGAAGAATTGAAGTATTCTAAAATATTTTTGGAGACCAAGTTGCTTCGACTTATATATTACATTATTTGTTAGAATCTACATCACTGGTAGTAATGGAGTGGTAAATCAGTGCCATCTAGCGCGGATATTATTTTTTAGGTTGCGTGTGGGATCACTACATTATACAGGGTGTCCGTAAAAGAATGTCCGAGTTTCAAATTGTGACCTGACATCACGCCTTGTGATTTCTTCCTTTGGGGCTTCGTAAAAGATCGGGTCTTAGTTGCACCCCTACCCCACGATTTACCAACCTTGAAAGGTAGAATTGCACAGGCTGTTGCTTCCATTACTAAGGACTTGCTGCAGACAGTATGGGAAGAATGGCATTTTCGTTTGGATGTGTGCCGTATCACTAAAGGCGCACACCTTGAGCACTTGTAGGAAAAACTAGGTTAGTTTTCCTTCAATGCCATGTATAATTTGTTATATTTAGTATAAAATAAACTCCTGTAATATACCATTAAAACTCGGACATTCTTTTACGGACACCCTGTATAATTAATACATCTATTGGAAAGTTGAAAGGATAGAAATAAGCAGTAAACCGCGTTGTCAAACTACAAATACCAAATCGAGTTTCTTTCAGTAAGTACTGTGATATTTAAAGATAGCCCCATCTCTTTCAAAAACCCCATTTGAATACCAAAAAGACTTCCCAAACAACACTTTTTGCGTTATTTGCAATATCCGAAGGGCATACAAAACAGCCAATTCGGCAATCCGAAAATCAGGTTGAAAATCCTTTTCCACAGAACACAACACCCGAAATTTCCCGCGAAAAAGTGACACCAAACGATAAAACAAAAAAAATATTCCAATATGCAGACGACTTTCTCAAATCGAAAAGAAAAGAAAAAATCGAATTCTTATGTAACAAAATTCCACCCTTTAGAAAATATCTCTCCGTTTTCCACACCTTATGGTCTACTATGGATCATTTTTTCTTTTTCTCCGGTGGCAATGCCTTGATCTTCGAAACAGAAACACCATAGAGATAAGAAGATGGAGATGCTTGGCGAGAAACAAAGTGAAGCCGTCAGAAAGTCGCCAAGCAACCCTAGTACGCCCAAACAAACGGCTCACTCAATGTTAGTTGATGCTGAAACGCATCCTCTTATTCCTTAAAACCGTAAATTAAAAGTCAAATGACTATTTGCACAGTTGTAAGCTGCAGCATAAGATCGGAATTCATACTAGATAGTTGCAATTTCCTTCACAGTTAAGAAAAATAATTTGTAATTATAGATTTTATTCATAGATATCATAATTAAAGTATTAGATTGGCTGATCACGTGACCTCCAATGCTAACGACGGGACGCGCTTGGGGGCTTTTTTGGAGGGCATAATGGCCAGTGTTGCTGCCACTTTAAGGAGAAAAATACTACGAAATACCATTTATTTCTAAAATTACAAAAAAATACTCGAAAGGATTTAAAGTAACTAAAATATTCCAAATGCAGCTAGTATTTTTACGATATTTTTGTGTAATTTTAGAATAATTCTAAAATAAATTCTGAAAATTAAGTTAAAAGTTTAGTTATAAAGTTTAAAGAGTATATTTGTATTTTAGAATGATTCTAAAATTACAAAAAAAATATCGTAAAAATTCTAGCTGCATTTTGGAATATTTTTAGTTACTTTGAATCCTTTCGAGTATTTTTTTTTGTAATTTTAGAAATAAATGGTATTATTTCGTAGTATTTTTCTCCTTAAAGTGGCAGCAACACTGGCCATTATGCGCCCCAAAAAAGCCTCCATGCGCGTCCCGTCGTTAGCATTGGAGGTCACGTGATCAGCCAATCTAATACTTTAATTATGATATCTATGATTTTATTATAGTCACAAATTGCCAAATATATGTAGTAAAGCTATACTAACTCCACTGTAGAAAAGCGTCAAATACTTCGCCAAGAGCGTTTGGTCTTACTACAACGCGATCAATGGCTTCACTTGGCAAACCGGCTTTTGTATTGTTTTTGCCCGGCAGCATCTCCGCCTTCTTCTTAACTCTACTGGAAATACTTTTATTCGAATGATATGGAGCGAATAGAAGAGCTTTTGGGCGACTTTTGTGTATTGAGAAATGTTGTTTCCGAATGTCCCTTGTTTAGGATCTTTTAAAAATTCATTTATTGTGATGCCATATAATGATATATTCTTATACAGGGTGTCCGTAAAGTATGTCCGAGTTGTAATGGTATATTACAGGATTTTATTTTATACTAATATAACAAATCATACATGACTATTGAAGGAAAACTAACCTAGTTTTTCCTATAAGTGCCCAATGTGTGCGCCTTTAGTGATACGGCACACATCCAAACGAAAATGCAATTCTTCCCATACTGTCTGCAGCAAGTCCGGAGTAATGGAAGCAACAGCCTGTGCAATTCTACCTTTTAAGAATGGTAAATCTTGGGGTAGGATTGGAACGTAGACCCGATCTTTACGAAGCCCCAAAGGAAAAATCATAAGACGTGATGTCAGGTGAACGAGGCGGTCAGGGTAACAGAACTCTGTCGGAAAACTCGGACATTCTTTAACGGACACCCTGTATGTGGAGACTTTTAAAAAAAAAACTAAACTCCTCGGTGCCACAGCTCATTACTAGGCCAAGGCATGCCGTGTCCATTTCAGCTTTCGTGACCTAAGGCTCTGGGGTGCTAGGCATATATCCCGGTAAGGTGGTCAGCCTCACGCAGAACCCCCAGTGTTTAGTTCCCAAGCATACTCGGTACCCATTTTATCGACCACTCAAGGGATGAAAGGATGGGTCAACCTCGCCCAATCCGGGATTCAATCCCCGGACCTTTGGCGTGACAATGCGAAGCACTACCACGAAGACACTGGACCTCATATTTGGAGACAGTATTAGACAGTAGATGCAATATTAAAAAAATTTCTGAACGAACGCGATGCGAAGGACTCGCCTGCTAATGATTGGAGTTACGAAGATTTTACGCGTTTCCTAATTAAAGTAGTACAAACTAATTTAACTAGTCGAACTAGTATGTTAAACCTATCGCATGACAGAGCCAACGTGCATGAACTCGAAGCGCATCAATTCAATCTCGCCCTTGCATAGCCTAGTTGTAAACTGTAATAGTATGGACAGACAAGTGGACAAAAAGTACAAATGATATGTCTCTGATGTTATTTACGTATCAATCTAAAAAAGAATTTCTGAAATGAGATCGTTACAACGAAAACTGAAAGGTAGATATGGACAGATGGACGAAAATTTTCTAGAAATCAGTACCTACTATCATTTTATTTGAATCTTTTGAAAAAAGTAAAGTAAAAGATTAAAAAGTTATGTAACAAAAAGTATTTCATATAATAGTGGTTGCTGACATAAGTTCGGTGAAATCCTTAACATATTTTATAAAATAGTAAAGCAAATAACTAAAAATGTTTCAATTCATTAAGCAATTTTAAGAAACGAAAATCCAAATGTATAGTCTGGTTTGACAAAATAAATATATTATTACAAAAATTGATTTATATCCACAATGGAAACGTTGTGAGTCCACAATGGAAACGTCCACAATGGAAACGTGTGCTTCACGTTGTGAGTGGCAACAGTTCCAACATCATTGTTTTCATCTTTGGTCATTCTGGAATTGCATTTGTTTTGAACAAGATTAAGGATAACTATCAACTAAAACATTACAACAAAATAAAAGTTTTATACATTTAGTCCTTAACACCATCATCAAATCAATGTTCCTTAATAAACCGAAAAAAAAAACCATATTGCGATGTCACATAATATCATTTCTTACGGCCCAATTGCATCAGGAACTATCCCATGTTAAACACGAGAATCATTTTGAAGCTGATTGGTTGTGACAAGAAAACTAGATTATGACCGAACCAATCAGAGACCACGTTGCAGTTGTTCCGTTGCCAAGAAAAAAGTAGAAATTATCTACCGTTTTGTTCAAACAATAAGGCGAAATTTGTTTGTCTTGTTATTTAGGCAACACGAAAGAAAATTGTTCATTCTATTTTGTTTGTTCTTTAGAGCGTTCGAGTAGACATTGTTTTTTGTGTTTGGATATGTTTTTTAATATAGAAAGTTGCTGATGCTTTTCGACTCGATCTGCTTCGCTTAATCCCCCAGAGATAGCGATGCGTTATACACATATTTTTTAGCCTACTTTTCTTTTTTTAATTCGAAAGAATTAAAAAAATGAAAAAGTAGGTATTGACATGCGGTCGATGTCCGTCTGTCCGTCTGTCTGTCTGTCTGTCTGTCCGTCTGTCCGTCTGTCCGTCTGTCCGTCTGTCCGTCCGTACCCCCCTTCCAAAATCGGTTCTAATCATCGGATCTTAAAAATTCTTTTTTTGTTAGAAAGCTATAACCTCAGATACCCAACTTTCATACTTTTTGTCCGTCTGTCTGTACGTCCGGACGGACATAAATCTACTATCTGTCGGCGAATTTCCAATTGAATTAGCATTGAAATTCAATTTTGAGTCATTTAAATCACTGTAGGTATTGAAATGCGGTTGATGTCCAACTGTCTGTCCATCTGTCTGTTCGTATGTCTGTCCGTCTGTCTGTCCGTCTGTCCGTCTGTCCGTCTGTCCGTCCGTACCCCCCTTCCAAAATCGGTTCTAATCATCGGATCTTAAAAATTCTTTTTTTGTTAGAAAGCTATGACCTCAGATACCCAACTTTCATACTTTTTGTCCGTCTGTCTATACGTCCGGACGGACATAAATCTACTATCTGTCGGCGAATTTCCCATTGAATTAGCATTGAAATTCAATTTTGAGTCATTTAAATCACTGTAGGTATTGAAATGCGGTTGATGTCCATCTGTCTGTCTGTTCGTATGTCTGTCTTTCCGTCTGTCTGTCTGTCCGTCTGTCCGTATCCCTCTTCCAAATCGGTTCTATCCCTCGGATCTTAAAATTCTTTTTTTGTTAGAAAGCTATGACCTCAGATACCCAACTTTCATACTTTTTGTCCGTCTGTCTGTACGTCTGGACGGATATAAATCTACTATCTTTCGGCGAATTTCCCATTGAATTAACATTGAAATTCAATTTTGAGTCATTTAAATCACTGTTGCCAAATCAACAATGGCATGAGAAACTTTATTTATTTAAACATATTTGAAGCAAAATAATATTTTCATGAATCAGTTTGGAAAGACGTCATAAAGTGTAGCGATTCTTTGATTATTCATTAATTATCTACCAAGAAAGCGGCAAGGCATACTTTTGCATGCAATTATGCTTAGTTTTAATTTACATTTCTTATTTTTTAATGCAGTTCGGAGTAGTTTCATTACTTTTGTTATTAATAAATATTTAATTATTCTTCGAACTACAAATAAATCACGAGCAGATGATAAATAATATTTAATTAATTTGCGAAAGAATATTAAGGAAAATAGTTGATTTTGGCTTTTAGAAGTTTAAATTATAGCTGGGTGCTGTGTTTCGATTTTTTTTTTTCTAATGTGTATAAATCTAGTGTAGAAACGGCTGTTGATGATATTTACTTTTGGAACATAGTTTTTTTTCCCGATTAGAACTTCAGTAAGTATTTAAGTAACAGGAAAGTAGGCTATTTTAGTTCTTTATGAACTTCTTGTTTAGTTTAAAAATAACAACACAGTATCTCCACCTGCTTTGAGAAGGGGCATGTTCTTTTCCACAGACCAAATGTATTAATTTTATAATTAATGCATATTTATAATTATTGCATATTTATAATTATTGCATATTTATAATTATTGCATATTTATAATTATTGCATATTTATAATTATTGCATATTTATAATTATTGCATATTTATAATTATTGCATATTTATTTCCAAATGCATTTAATTTTATAATATTTAATGCATTAATTTTAAAATCCCCATATCTGTCAAAAGTACTGCTTTAAAATGTATATACTTTATTACCAGGTAAAAAAAATAATCACAACAAAGTAAAAGAAATTTTGAGGGAATATGTCAACTGGTTATTTAGTTATTAATATTAAAGATTTTTCGAATTTTAGACTAGTGTCGACATCTGTCAATTGACTTATTTTAGCTGACGTAACTTTCCACTTTTCATTCATGAACTTCCGCTATTTCATTTGTTGTTTTGGTTTCACACTGCACGCCCAGTATTTTCGTCTGCTGTGTTCTATTTTAAGGTTCTCTACGTGCAACTTGTTTTTATTCTTGCTCTTGATTTAACTTTATATTAAAACTATGATTAGCATGTAGTATTTTTCATGTTCGAAAATCTATTAAAATGTCAATGAAACAAGTAATTACTTTCATTCTTTCCGTTACATTTCATAGATCGTCACTTAAGTTCCCACATGTGCTATCTCATTTTCTCAACTTGGCTGAAGTATACATTGACGCCCGGCAGTAAAGTCGCCAATCTGGCAACCCCGCCAAACTCAGTTTTACGGCATTGGGTTTGGCGACAATTTTTGACTTGTCGCCAAACCCGGGAGCTGATGTATACTTTAACCAAGATGCGAAAGTGAGATAGCACATGTGGGAACTTAAGTGACGAGATACTAAGTAAGCATAACTCATGTATGACAAAAAATAAAGATTCATTATTGCAAAATTTTGCCCGGTTGTAGTTATTATGACAAATGTTTTAAATGCATGAAAATTCATTAACTACTCAAATGTCAAAGTTGAAATGATAATTAATTTTATTATTATAGCCTCGAGAAAATTTTAAACTGTGTCGGAAAGCTCCGATGCATTTTTAACTAGACACTTTTTACTGGAAAAGATGTGCTCAAATTTGGGATTTGATTATTGTACGACTTTATTTAAATGTATGTACAGTAGCGCTCATAAGTATTTTGACAAACTCAATTATCTCATTTTAAAACGATTTGTTAATATCACAAAGTTTTTCATACTCTTAGCTATAAGATAATGGGTGAAGGGACGTTAAATAGGTCGCTAGAAAAAAATACACGAAGATCTTTTTGTATCAAACATACAAAATGAATTTTATTGGAACTTACTGCGCTCAAAAGTAATTTGACACTTCTATAAACGAGGGTAAAACCCATTTTCTTTTGTAAACCTTTGACAAAAAAAAAAAACAAATTGTTACTCCTTGTAACCTGAGTAGCTAATACTTGGTTCCATAGCCCTTAGACCTAAGAACAGCTTGGCATCGAGCTGGCATAGAGTCAATCAGTTTTTCAATGGCACTGAGAGGAATTTGGGCCCATTCCTCACGCAGTGCTTGAAGTAAGGCTGCTTTGCTGGTGATTTCACGTCGCCTTATCCTCTTGTCCAACTGATTCTACATGTGTTCAATTGGATTTAAGTTAGGACTTTGACTTGGCCAATCCAACATGAGAACATTATTTTGACAAAGAAAGCCTTTAACATGTTTGGAGGCATGTTTTGGGTCGTTGTCATGCTGAAAAAGCCATTCACCCTCAAAAACTTCTTCAGCATGGTTTAACATGTTTTCGTCTAGAATCTGAGCATATTTGGAGCGGACCATGATGCCTTCAATGTGGACCAAAGGACCAACACCGGCCCGTGAAAAGCAACCCCAGACCATAACATCGCCTCCACCATGCTTTACGGTGGGGACTTGGTGACGAACATCGTACCGAGTGTTCACAGGGCGTCTAACATACCGTATACCGTCTGACGAAAATATATTAAATTTACTTTCATCGCTAAATAGAACTTTCGCCCAATCCTTCTTAGTGCAAAACTTGTGCTTTTCGGCAAATGCAAGTCTGGCCTTTCGGTTCTTCACTGAAATTAATGGCTTCTTCCTGGGACGTCGGCCATTCAAACCATGGTCCGAGAGGCGACGTTTGACGGTGGATACATGAACATCTACACCATGTGATGCTTTTAAATCGCGCGTTATATCGACAGCAGTGAGGCGTAGATTTGCAACCGATCTCCCTCGAATAAGCCTATCAACCCTTTCTGCTGTTTTTTTTAGGACTGCCTGACCTTTGTTTACTATTAACTGTGCCTCGGGGTTCAAATTGACGCTTCCATACACTCACAATTTGTCTTGAGAGATTAAAGTTTGTGGCTACACTTGCTTGTGACCGACCATCTTGTAATGCCGCAATTGCAGCCTCTTTGAGATCAGTAGAGTATTCTCTCACCTTGGGCATGTTTTTATTTACATTCTGGGATGTCAACACAAACGTAAACCACACTGAAAACACAATAAAATGGCTGTTAATTTACTGGGTAGCAAAAACACACACTTGTCAAAATACTTTTGAACCCAGTGTTTTCTAAAAATAGGGTTTTTCTACCTGTGCTTACCTTGGCAGCTTTCTTCAGCGGGGGTTAGATGCCAACTGCTGAGCTTTGCTCACAAGACTGAAATGTGACGGATCTTTCACAAGACTGCGCCCTTTAGTGACGAAACTATTTTGTCAAAATACTTATGAGCGCTACTGTAACTTAATTTCAGTAGCCAATTATTTTAAATTCGGTTAAAAGACTCGTAATATAAAACCGGAACTTTAAGCGGAGTACAGAAAAAGTGCAACTAAAATAATTTCAATTTAATAATATACCTATTAAAAAAATAATGTTGCGTTTCTGTTCAATAGACAAAAAAAAAAGTGTTTAAAAGAATAACATTCTTAACTGAAGCCTATTTTCCAATTTTTTTTCTCCATTGAAAAAAAAAAAAACTTTACATAAACTAATCGAAACGCAATAGTTTCAAATTTCATTTTCAGATGTTTTCGCTTTGTTACGTTAAATCTCTAAGGAATTTTGAAAGGAAAAATTGAATTGGTTAAAAAAAATTTGTGTGAATTATGTTTCCATTTTTCGATGAATATAAAAGTATTTTATTACAGATGTTAATAAATTTTCGTGTGTATAGCGTTTTTGATGCAGGGTAAAAGATGCAACAAATAGATTGTAAAATTGTCCATGGACTCAGTTTTATTGTAAACATAACTGGAATCTATTTTAACCCTTTTTATTCCTAGTGATGCCATTTGGCATCATCATGTTTCTGATCATAATTTTTCAAAAATAATAGGGCTGACATTCTATTGGGATTAATATTTTCTAATATAAAAAGTTTGAAGAATCGAATGTGCTTTTGATATCATAAATGGCTATAGACGATCAGAAAAAAAAAGTTAAATGATAATGCCAATTTGTCATTGGGACTGAAAGGGTTAATAAAGATATCTATATGTAACTAAACGCATTTTTATAAGCCCATGCAAAAAACCCACTTAATCAGATCAATAATCTTATGTAAATTGATGCATTAAAAAAATAGTGTGTAAGAATTACTTTTGAACACAAGTGAAGAGTACAGGGGAAGAACCGCTTGATTTATTAGGAGTCGTCCCGTAATTGTGTCTGCTTGGCGGACATTGGCGGCAGGAAACCGAGTTCTCTTTCTTCTTCGCTTGATCCAAGCGTCGGAATCGTGCATCGCGTGAATCTCGGTAGGTAGAAAAGTCCTGGTTTTTAGGACTTTTCAATTTGCGAATCTTAAAATTTCTCTTAATTGTTTAACAAAAATTCTTGATTTTCAATCAATCGTACTTTATTTTTAAAGCTTAACATGATGATGAATACAGTCTTTTGAATAAAACGCGGAACTGAATTTCAGGGTTGCAGTGAGAGAAGATGCACAAGAAAGTGAGAAACTGGTTTCCTTACACCAGTTTAGGCGATTACTTGCTATCATCGCCAAAGATGCCTGATGAGAAAAGTTCTCTACGAAATTAAGCGGTTTTTCCCCTGTACTCTTCAAGTGTGTTAAATTGCATGCTTTGCACTGTTTCATCCCACATTACAACTGTTTCCCACGAGATATCGAGCAGATGGTAAATTTCACTTTTAAACTGTAAGAAATATTATAAGTAAATTAAAATGTTCCATACACAGGGTTGCCACACTTTTTAGTAAAAAAAAATCAAGGACTATTTAAGGATTTTTCAAGGATATATATTTTTCCATTTTCAAGGACTGTATATTCGAACATGCAACTCCTAAATCTCACTATAGTTTTAAAAAATGTTTTTAGAAAGCGAATAAGAGATTTTTAAGTGTTTCAAATGAACTTAAATATGTTATAAAATTACTCTTCAGTTATTAAAGAAACCATCTAAAATCACTTTCTCTGCCTTCTTGGATTATACATATACAATAAATCAAAAATTAAAATAGGAACCGATTCACATTGAAAAAGTGTTTTTAATGAAGCCAAAATTAACATTTGCAACAGCTTTAGAAGACGACATTTGAAGACTTCTGTTTATATTTGACGACACAATTAAAGAAAACTCAACCAAGTTATCTCTAAGCAAAAAATTAAGTGCTTTTCAAGTTTGATAATGTTTTTCAAGTACTTTCAAGACTTGGAAAATTGATGTAATTTTTTTTCATTTACTTTCAAAGTTTTTAAGGACCGTGGCAACCCTGCACACAATCATAAAAATATTTTTGGAAAAAATTTTAATGGAAAATTACGTGTCCAAAACCTCGTGTGTAAGGCTTTCACTCAGTCTTTCATCCCTTAAGTGTATTGATGGAATGAGTTAAAAGCATGCTTGGGAATAAACACTGGAGGTTTTCATATCAATACAATGTGGGGCCATGCATATCATCATTTAACACGATCCAGTAGTTTTCTTGATATTTACCTAAAGATAAGCGTTATTTTACTTTTAAACGTTGGTAAAACGTTACTCCAATATGACTAATGCCCAAAAAACCCATTCCAACCAATATAAATTTATCATCAAGTGTAAATTTCATTAGGTTTTCAAGTCAATATGGTAACATACAAATCATCGTTCAACAAGATCCATTTGTTTTCGAAATCTCCACCAAAAACTACAAGGCCTTTTTTTAATGCTAGTGTAACATTGTTTCAAAGAGAAAAGCTCAAACGACAGTAAAATCAATTCATTATTGAATATAAATTTCATTAGGGATTTTCATATCAATGTAGAACCGTTGGGATCATTATTTAACTTGATCCAGCAGCTTTTAAGATACCTGCAAAAAATCTACATTTTCTTATTTTTTTTAACGCTGGTATAAGATTCATTCAAAGAGAAAAGCCCAAAACAACGGATTTCAGTAAGACCAACTCAATATTGAGGCCTTATCACACGAGAGCTCGTTCGTTCAGCGACGTCCGTACGCCATATCAAAAACTGGTTTTTGTAGCAGTTTTTGCTCGATGAGCATTTTCGATTCGACTCGAAAAAATCCGGCTCATTTTTGCTGTTCAAACGGCTGCTCCAATCAGAGCGAAGTTCAGTCGTGGCGTCATGGCCGAGCCTCCTCCTTGTACCTCCTCCTCCAATACCGCGATAATACTGCTTTTAAGTTTGTGATGTCACGCATGACGTAGCCGTTCTCTTGTGACGTTTTTGCTGTCCCAAAAGTTGTTCGACGAGCGACGTTCGTACCGTCTGATAAGGCTTTAGATATAAATTTAATTAAGCACTTTTATATCAATATAAGAACCATGCAAATAGTCATTTAAATAGCTCAGTAGTTTTCTAAATATTCACCAAAAACTATACTCTTGTTTTTTCACTCTTAAAGCAACATTAATTCCTATCCCTATAATACAAAAGCCCTAACAACAAATTCCAATAAAATAAATTCATTTTTAAATATAAATTTCATTAGTGATTTTCATATCAATGTACAACCATGCAAGACATCCTTTAACCGAATCCAGTAGCTTTCGAGATATTTACGAAAATATTCCATTATTTTTGAACCCTTGGTGCAACATTAATTCTTATCCCTATAAGACTGACGCCCAAACAACGGATGCTAGCCTAAATCAATTTATCATCAAGTGTAAATTTCATTACGCATTTTCCCTCTTTCCAAAGAATTTCGCGCCAAATTACCCTCTCCTTTACATTACACCCTGTTCGATCCTGAAGGGTAATTCTTTCCTTTTAAAGTAATTCACGCGCGAAAGTATTTATGAGGATAATTTGGCGCGTTTTGCGGAAAATGCACCGGCTGTAGTTTGACAATGGTTTAACTGAGGACAAAATATGCTTTAGTTTTAGTATCAGCATGATTAAATACAGAGTTATTATAATTGAAGTTATTGTGAGCTCAGTTGTTGACCTGGTTAAGGGTTTTAGGTCTTGAGTGGCAATAAGAAATGATGAAAGAAAACAATTTTTTTGGAGCCTATATCGGCAAATCAATGCCACGTGAGAACAGAGCTGAAATCGAAGCACCAATCAAATGAAAAGCTGGAATGAAAACGTCCCCTGAAATAAGCCAATTTGAATGCTTCAAAAATTACTAAGGCGTAAGGAACTGCATCTAAGTCGACACTTGTACGACATAGATGTTTACCACATTTAATGATCAGTTGTCAATGGACCCGGCTTTGCACGATGTTTTTAAAGTCAAAGCTATGTCGTAGATTTGATGTTTTACTGTATTATCGATATTCATGGTACACTCATGAAATTGTCGTAAGTGAAAATCCAAAATTCATCTCCACCTCGGAGATGCATGGATATGGAATTCCATTTCTCAACCCCCGATACTTTCAAAATCCCTTCAATTTTCATAACCTGTCATGATAGCAGCACATAGACGCTGCTGAACATAGCAACGAACTTTAATTGGTTTTATACACCTTTATTTGCAGATGTATGCCTATACCAGTTATTTTGGCTCTTTAGTGTAGGTTAAGTTGTGTTTGAACATTACCGTCTGTTTCTTTCTAGAGTTCGGGAGAAGCTTTACCACAGTCAATTGCCCATCGTAATTTAGGACAGTTGCCAATTGACGAGTTCGTCATGTGAGCTTGCACAAAACGTAACTTATAGCGAAGTCGTACTCCAAAGCCATCGGGTCTTCGGACTCCACAGATGTAACTAACACTTCTGACCCAGTATACCCCGGAAACCCCGATTTCATTTTCCGTTACAACTTTTTCAAGTTAGCTAAACGGTATCATTTTTCAGCTCGCTAGTTAATTCAAAAATCATATTTTTATGCTTAGATCCACATTTTTGAGGAATTCTGCTTGTTTGTGTGTTTTTTTATGAACGTAAAACGATCATGCAATATTCATTGGTTGGAAGGCGGTGATTTTTTAGTGTTTTGGGGGATATAATTATGCAGATTGCCACCAGTGAGTGTTGTGAATAATTAGTGGCGGATTTTTAGATTTGAAAGACAAAGATGTATATGAAATTTGTCAGAAGGTTTTAGTAAAACTTGTTTGGAACAATATGAACATCTGCAAAAATTTGTTTCCAATATTCATCAAAAAAGGGTTGTCATTTCATAGACCTACGCATTATTTTTGAAATCATGATATATATCAAATAAAGTATTGCTTCAATGTATAAGCAATTTTTCATCAGCAATGGAAATAGAAATAACAGCAAAAAAAAGTTATCATCTTAAGTTATCATGTGGTTATTTAATATTTAAACTTTCAAGTTTTAAAATGAAAGATAATAATCTTAAACTCTTTCTTCTCTTTCGACTGGTTTATTAAGGAAATCGGTTCAAAGTTAATTGATTACGAACCAAATAAGGACTGCACAATTCCGACACAAATATGTTACTGAACTTTGTGTCAAACTGAACACTAATATGATATAGAAACAATTTGTGCACTTTGAGATGTTCTGAAAGTTTTTAGTTGTTTGCTTGGTCTTGTTTAGGTTTTTGCATATTTGTTTAGTCCTGGAAAATTGTTTATTCAACAAATATTGGCATTTGTACCTCATTTTCTGTCGCACTAAAAAAAGCGAAATCGAGTAAGGCTTAATAACTTATTGTATCCTTCCCTGGCATATTATAGTTAAAGTATTAGATTGGCAGATCACGTGACCTCCAACGCTAACGACGGGGCGCTTATGCAGGCCAAATAAGATGGCAAAATGGCCAGTGTTGCTGCCACTTTAAGGAGAAAAATACTACGAAAAAATACCATCTAATTCTAAAATTACCAAAAAATATCGTAAAAATACTAGCTGTATTTTGGTATCTTTTTAGTGACTTTAAATCCTTTTCTAGTATTTTTTTTGTAATTTTAGAATTAGATGGTATTTTTTCGTAGTATTTTTCTCCTTAAAGTGGCAGCAACACTGGCCATTTTGCCCTCTTATTTGGCCTGCATGCGCGTCCCGTCGTTAGCATTGGAGGTCACGTGATCTGCCAATCTATTACTTTAACTATGATATCTATGTTACCTGGTTATCTTATTTGATTAGACTAATGTATATCCTAACCGTAACGATTGTTTCACAATGAACTGTAAAAATAGAAAACATTAAAATATTAAATATTCCCAGAATTCAACTATAATATTTAGGAACCGAATGAATATTAAATTTAGATTACCTAGACTTAGTTCTATGTGTTTTAAATTTAAAAAAAAAGGCTAATTGTAAAATGTTCTTTACGCTAAAATGTGTATAATGGGGACGTACATAAATTACGTCACGCAAAATTTTGACTTTTCCGACCCCTCCCTCCCCCTATATCACGCTGCGTCACGTTTGATCGAACCCCTTCCCCTAAAATTACGTCACGTTGTGGCACTCCCCGGTCCCCTTAAAAAGATTTAATTTTTTAAATTTTCCTTTGTTAATGAAATTTAAAAAATGCATATTTATATATTTTTTAAAAATTGACTTAAAATAACATTTATCTTAATTAAAATAACATTTATTAAATAACACATAATTAAAATAACATTTATCTTAAATAATTTATTCATAGGAATAGACCGACATTGTATTTACGTTTCCGTTGTCCAAGGACTAACTACACTCTTAAAACAAACGAGCGGTTTTAACTCAGTCTGAGTTAATTTCCACTCCTTTCCGTGCCGAAAATGCACTTCTCCTATAGGAGTGAATTTCGCTCTTTTTCGGAGTGGGTAAAAGAAATAAAAGAAAACAATCTGCGTCCTACACTCTTAAAAAACGAGCGGTTTTAACTCAGTCTGAGTTAATTTCCACTCCTTTCCGGTGCCGAAAATGCACTTCTCCTATAGGAGTGGATGTCACTTTTGTTTTAAGAGTGTAGATTACCTAGACTTAGTTCTATGTGTTTTAAATTAAAAAAAAGGATAATTGTAAAATTTTCTTTGCGCTAAAATGTGTATAATGGAACTATTTTGCTTACTATAACCCTCCTGAGACCCGACAATCCATTTAAATGGGTGTTTTATTTTTATTCTATGTTACTAGATAAATAGTTTTTAAGTTTAAACAAATGAAAAGGTTTTATAAGAGAGGAACTGGATATAAGTTTTCAGCTATTGTTTGCTATTAGTACTTATTTATATGGTTGTAAATTGATCTAGCACTAAAAACAATCGTCACTTGACTGTGGTTCTAAAATACGACGCCCGTCGCCAATAGCCCTCGTGTAGCTCTAGTGCGACGATTATTCAAACTAAACTAAACTAAAAAACAACACCTTGTAAACTAATATTAACCCAATGTTCATTATCCATTTTTTTTACTATGACGGGAGTTTTATAAAAAATGTGTTTCGTATATAGCTATATAAATGACATGTAAATCCAAAACTATAGTTTTTATTTATGTCGTTTTAAAAAATTATATTTAAATAAAAATCGGGTCTTAATTGTACAAATTCTGGAAAAATATACATAACCAAATATTGGCAATATTTTGGTATTTATTTTTTAATTTATGGTTATTAGTTCACGATGACATCATACCATATTGGTTAATTTTATTTTGACGGTACTTCTGTCGCCAAGGGATTTGGCGCTTTTGTAGAGGGCGATAAACAATATTTTTTTTGTGATACGGCATTTTCTGGCTAAATGCGTTGTGGCTAGGTGACGCTGGTTATACTTGCATGGAATTGAAGGTAGGTTGCGCGGATGTTATGCGCATGGGAATTATTTTGTTCTAAATTACTTTTTATCCAATCGTCGGCGCTGGTAATACTTGCATGGAATTGTGGGTAGGTTGCGCGGATGTTGTGCGTATCGGAATTATTTTGTTCGATCGTCATTTCCTGAGGTTTTAAACGCGAATTTTCTCTTGAGACTGTTTTTTAGCTTCCACACTACGTTTATAACGTAAAAAGTGGAAGGTATTATAATCGTTCGGTCCGTCCGTCTGTCGGTCTGTCTGTCTGTCACCCACTTTCACAGAAAGAACCACAAGTCCCACAGACAAGTGGGATACGTCATTTTGAAGCAAAAAATCAGATTAGGCTACATTCCAAATTTCATTAAAAATTTTAAATTAGAAGTTTATTTAAAATTTAAATAACTAAAAAAAATTATCTACATTGAAATAACATGCAAATTCCATTTTTATTCATATTTTCACTGTTGCCATTTCGTTAAACGTACGAGAAACTTTATTTAAAATAAAAATAAACACTTTTGAAAGAATATTTATTTATGCGATATAATTCAGTTTGGATTGTTGTAATATCACAATAGAGTTCTTTTGATGGTTTATTTTATATGTATGAAGAAAGATGCTTAGAGAATTCTAACTTTGCATAAAAAATATGCAAAGTTTCGCTTTTATTTTTAAAGCATCAATTGCACTAATTATATATTTTTCGAACTGTAAATTAATTTAACAAACGATAAATGACTGAATTTCGAAAGAAATGTAAATGGTAAATTGTGGCGACACAAAGATATTTATTAAAAAAGATTACATTCTTCTTCTTCGAACTTCAAACAAATTTAGCAAACGATAAAGTTTAATTATAAAATCTGAGAAAGAAGATTAATGAAAATAATTAATTTTATCGTTTAAATGTTTAATTACAACTAGCTAAAGGCTCTGTTTGGCGAATTTCTTTCTGAGGTGTATAAATAGTTTGTTTCCTGTTGAGCACAAATGTTGTGTGGAAGCGGTTTAAGTGACAGATTCTGTAACAAACCTACTTGTTTTTGTTTTGTAAAGCAAAATTGCTCGGGGCCCCAAACGAGTGTTTAGGCTTTCAATGGGCCCTACAGTACTGCCTCATGTTGGATACTGATGTTTTTTGGAGAAAACAAAATTGCCCGGAACCCCAAACGCGTGCATAATGGTTGCCACTATTGGCCATTTGTGTAGTATAGAGTTTGGTTTGTGTTGTCAAAAGCAAACAAAACCATGACTTTGGTTTGTTTAGTGAAAAGCAGCGCTAGTATAGCGTTTACAACCAATTCGATGAAGCTAGGATTAATGCATCGGCGTGAAGGAATCTTGCAACGGGAAAACACGCGAGTTTCGCCAAGTTGGCAAGTTTTTGGAAACGCGCCAAGCAGTACCGTAGGATTATAATTTACCAATCTATTAATTTTTTTAGGTAGTATATTTATTGACCTTCAAACTATATTCGATTTTATCCCACTCTCCCCTGCTGAATTTGAGAGTAACTATGAGTAGATTATAAATGCAATTTATAAGCCAAGCGAAAAAAAAAATAACATTGTTTTTTTAAATACTATTTATGATATAGGTCTGAAATGCATATGGGCGATACCTAAATTACTTCGTTAATGTAGAATAAAATGATTAATTGGAAGCGTCGATGTATTTAGAATACTTGAAAACTTAAAAGACGAGTAGCATGAGAAAAACCCTATAAACCGACCTCGAGAATACTTAGAACATTTTTTTTAAAATAAAAATTCGTTTATCTATATATATATATAAAAGAAAGTCGTGTTAGTTACACTATTTATAACTCAAGAACGGCTGAACTGATTTGACTGAGAATTGGTGGGGAGGTAGATTAGAACCAGGAATAGGCTATAGGATACTTTTTATTCGAACCCATACGGGTGTAGGAGTGCAAAACGTGAGCCGATTTCTCCATAGAAATAGCATTGTAAGATTAAAATTTATACTTTTTAATTCAATTTCAAGAAATTTCAGCGCGTTCAGCACGAACGAAAATTAAGAAAAGAAAAAAAAGAGCACGTGGGTTTAATTTTCAGGATTGTTACTTGAATATCAGTATTTTATTTTATTTGTTGATTTTAAATCTTGATTATTTTTATGGTGGATCAGATTTCCTCAACTTAATTATGTTTCCAAATTCAATTTAATTGATGTTTACAAATGGTAAGAAATGAAGATATGGCGGAATATATTCGGCATAAATAAGGAATTTGTACTTTATAAAACTTTTCCAACCATACAAGAGGATGAATGTCTGTTTTGTTTTAAGATGTTAAGATGGCGTAATGGCCTATTGAACTTTGGCATTGGCGGCTTTTGGCGAAGTTGAAAATTAACGTAGGGTAGCTATTCCCATCCAGTTGTATGGGTTAGGGTTCGTTTGAATTATCGTCGCATTAAAGCTACACACGAGGGCTATTGGAAACGTTAGTCGTAATTTAGAACCACAGTCAAGTTACGAGCCGACACGTTAGTAGGTACCCAATGCAACTTTTTAAGGGCGACGTTGTACGCAGCGTTGGGAATTTGGAGGATATTTAAAGTGCCCTTCCTCTACACGGGGTATTATTCGGAATTACGGGACATTTTTACTGGGACGGGACATTACACGGGACATTTTTTGGCTGCACGAGCCGTTTATAGGTCGGCAGTTATTTTGGCGATGCTCGGACCTGAACCTGGGACCTACCGCTTGCAAGACGAAAGTCTTTACCGACTGGGTCCCCCAGCCCTATCGAGTTGTATGAAATATTAAGTGGAATGTTTACCACATTTGGGCAGTTTCGTTTTGCGCTAATTGTGAAATAGAAACAGGCCATTATATCATATAGCTGTTCTGGCAATTTGAACAGGGGCCTATGAGAAAGCCCTTAAACTCCTAGAATGGCCGGGATAAAATCAGCCCCTCATATCAGAATGGGAGAGGAGATTATAATATTCTGATGAAGTGGACCAGTGGAGAGGGGATCAATTGGTATAAAATAAAAGTTTACATAAAAACTACTAATTAGGGTTATTAAGGGCACACCCGTGCAACGCCGGGTTTATAAAGCTAGTTTAAGATAAAGCAACATTTTAGATTATTTGCCACCAATTATTAGATTTTTAAAAAATTGATTAAAAAAGACAACTTTAATAATAATTCTAAAATGAACGACGCACTTTCATATCAAAGTTGCTGACAGTAAATTATTTATTTTAGTAGCCACTTCAAACTCTAAACCAACACCATATATTTTTATTTCAGATAAAAATCTTTCAAAAGCATCATCAAACTGAAGTAAAATCATTTAAGTGAAAGAAGAGTGTGCGCAAATCATAGATATCATAGTTAAAGTATTAGATTGGCAGATCACGTGGTGTCCAATGCTAACGACGGGACGCGCATGGAGGCCAAATAAGGGGACAAAATGGCCAGTGTTGCTGCCACTTTAAGGAGAAAAATACTACGAAAAAATACCATCTAATTCTAAAATTACAAAAAAATGTCGTAAAAATACTAGCTGCATTTTGGAATCTTTTTAGTGACTTTAAATCCTTTTCTAGTAATTTTTTTTTTGTAATTTTAGAATTAGATGGTATTTTTTCGTAGCATTTTTCTCCTTAAAGTGGCAGCAACACTGGCCATTTTGCCCCCTTAATTGGCCTCCATGTGCGTCCCGTCGTTAGCATTGGAGGTCACGTGACCTACCAATCTAATACTTTAACTATGATATCTATGGCGCAAATATTTACGTAGACTCATTTTTACATTTAACGATTCAAATTTCAGTTAGTTCTTATTTGGAAAATCGAAATACATTTTGATTAGAACTTCAAAAGAACCAACTTCGAACCCTATTCCCATGATTAATTAAAAAAACTTCCTGATTATTTTATCTTTTTTAATTAATAACTTTCGTCATTAAGTAGTTCGAAAAATAATTACGAAATTTGCTCCTGGCCGCAAAAATTCAAAACTTTGGAATTATAATTCGTTTCTTGAAAAGAAATATAAAGTTGACTTTCTAATTTGCTCACGTAACAAAAAATGGCGGATCAAGTTTGAAGCGGTTGTAACAGACTTTATTTCTCAGTTTGAGTAAAAAGAGTTTGAAAATAAGAATCATAATGGTATTTTTATAACAACGTGCAAAAAAGTTCACTTTTTTTATATCATATTCATTCATAAATCGTTACGAAAATGACACTTTACGTGCTTACGTCACAGAAAGTGCCGAAAGTAGTACTTTCGGCACTAGTGCGGTAAAGTAAATAAGAGTATCTGATTGGTAGAAAAACAAAATGATGTCATGAATATCTCAATGGAAACTAAATGATGTCATGAAACTCGCTTATTTCTATTGGTTTATTACTTTTGCATTTTCTAATATCTCCATGGAAACTACAAGTACTACAAAGATTATTAAAGGGAATTAAATGAGACAAAAGTAAGAACACAAATTTCACTTCAAACAATACTATTTTGATTCAAAAATACAAAATTATTTTACAACTTTTCTTTTCCTACCTTGCATTTTCGAATATCGCCATGGAAACTGAATGATGTCATGAAAATCACTCATTGGTAGAAATACTTTTTTGCACGTTATTGTAAAATATATTGTAAGCAAGTACGTGAAAAATAATACTTTATTAAGCTCTTGTCATTATTTCACTCGACCTACGGTCTCGTGAAATAAAAGCCACTCGCTTAATAGAGTACTATTTTCGGCACTAGTTTCTTAAATAACTATTTATTGATATCTCAATAGATACCTTAATAAGTTTTAGTTAAATGAGTTTCAAAAATAACAATCGCAAAAGCTAGTTCTTTATATTAACAACAAAATATTTTCTTTCTTTTTTTTGTTAACTCGGGAGAAGGCGGGAAATATTGACGACATATTTCAATAATGATTACTGTTTCGGAGATTCAAATTTAGGACAAAAGTTGATCGAGTGATCTTCTAATCACTTCTACAGGTTTGGCACATTTTGAAAAAAAAATCACTTACGTTAGGATATTAGTTGTAAATAGTTATTTATGCAACTAGTGTGAAAAGTAAGGCTTTTTTCAAAGAGTTGAATAAATTATTTCACGAGTTTAAAAAAGGCTATTTTCAACGCGCTGTCATACACAATTTTTTTAAAATAACGTGCAAAAAAAGTATTTATTAAATTGGCATTTATTGATCGGCTTATTAATTATTTTATTATCACGTTCAAATGATTTGATGGTGATTATTTATATTAATGATTTTAAAATCACGTGAAAAAAGTATTTCTTAGATTGGCATCGGAATTATCGGAAATAAGACGTCAAATAAAGATTCACGTTCAAATAAAGAATTTTACACCAATTACAAAGCCGCCGAATAAAATATCACGCTCAAATAAAGAATTTTACACCAATCAGATGCTCTTATTTACTTTGTAGCACTAGTGCGTAAAAGTAACTTTCAAACACGATTTCGTTAAAAGCACCTCTTTTGCCACGATTATTGATTTGAAAAGTAGTTTTTTTGCACGATATTATAAAATAGTTATTTATGCAACAAGTGTGAAAAGTATCACTTTTTAAAACTAGTGAATTTTATCTCGCTCGTGAAATAATGACACGTGTTTTAAAAAGTTTACTTTTCACACGTGTTTCATACACTATTTTTTATAATTACGTGAAAAAAATCAAACCTCATTGGTTCAAAAATAATTCACGTGCTAATTTTTTTTACGTAAAGAAGATCGGCATCGATAAATCTCTGGAACTACAAAAGGCAAACTTATTTTTTAGTTTAAAGTCAAACATTTGAACATGGATACTGATTCAAAAATAAAAATAATAATAACATTCACGCGCATAATATTTATAAATAAAGCAGATCAATAAATTTCAGGATTTTATGAGTATTATGAAATAGAAATTTTACTTGAAATGTTGGCATCTTATGAAAAGAGTGAAAAAAAGTATACTTTTTTTCACTGCTTTTGGGTGAAAAAAAGTAATTTTTATCACTGTTTTTAATATTAAAATTAGTGTAAAAATCGGATTTTTTTCACGCAATTATAAAAACAATCTTTCGGATATAAAATACCTTTTGACGGGTCAAACTTGCTACTGTTAACGTTAACATTTAAAGGTAAAATGTGTAGATACATGCAATCTCTGTGCAATCTTCTTTCACAACCAACAATCGAATTAAACAGACTAGTACGAAGCATCAAATTGTAGCTTAAAAGACAGTGATTCCAAGAAGTAAAATATAAATAATAAACAGTCTAACAGAGCAGGATTTCTAAATAGGCTAAGTAGGCTGTAGCCTAGAGCGGCGAATTTTTCTTGGCGGCAATCTTTCCGACCAATTACAGCGGCATTCAGCATTAAAAAATTATTATAACGATACGAATATTTTTAAGAAAGAAAACAAATAACTTAAATTAATGCGTAAACCGTATAAACGTGTATATATATAGTACTAATATTTCGTAGCAAACATGGTCGCTGTGCGAGGGCAATTGCACCCCCTCGACCCCTTCTCCCGGATTTCGAAGTTGAAAGAAAAATAGTATAACAGTTTAAAAAGTTAGCCTATTTAGCTTTCGATTTAGTGTGTAAAGGAACATAGATGATTCTAATATGTGTATATATTTTTAACAGCACATACCACCCTATATTTTGCAGCTAACCAGCTACCTTTCTTCGAAAGGGGAGAATATTGTGACAGAGGCGGCAAATCTTTAAATCCGGCCCTGCAGTCTAATATTCTACATATTAACGGATCATTTAACAATTACTATAATCCCATTTTAATCATTTCATTTAGTTTGTTGACGTGCACTAGTACATGCTTTTACTAAATACTTATAGTTAGTTTAAAAGTTAGAGTAACACATTTTCAACGACTTACATATATCTTCTGACTTGATACAGCTGTGACGTAGGTAGTATACGGCTTGTAAATTAAAACCGATGATGAAGTTGACTCCTCAACCGGCACCCAAAGCAACTTTTCAACGTAATTATCATTAATATGCTTATAAATTTTCTTAAAAACATTTACCAACAGTCCCCAAAAACTTCACTTAAATCTTTGTCAAGCTATACGACGAACTGATACAACATGGGATTTAGTCTCCCAATAGATGGCGCTGCGGCGATTTAACGATAACGAAAGACCCATTAGTGTTGCCAATTAGTCAAAGAGAAAGATTCGTAATTGAGCATAAATATGTCTTGAGGGATCCGAATATCGTCTCGTAATAATCTAGCCTTCGGGTTTATTGCGATAACTTTTTTTAAAAGAGTTTATCAATGGAAAACTTTCTAGATTTTTTTTATTTAGAAGCTAAATAATGAGGGTTTTTTTTACATAGTTTGGAACAATAGAATGGGACGAATTTTCACTCGATAATACTTTTCATTCATTTGGTAATTTATTTTACGAGACAAATAAAAAAAAATCCCTCTTTTGCGAAATTTTCGTATTTATTTCGAGGGCAATTGGCGACGGGTGTCATAATTTAGAATACAGTTGAGTGACGAGCCGAAACCCGAGTACGCACCCAACGCAGCCGTAAAGTTTATAACGTTAGAGGTTCATTGTATTATTATCTCTGTCAGTTTGTCAGTAAATTAAATCTTTAACCAGCAGGAACTAAAAATTCCACGGAAAATATTGCACGTAAAACAAATGTCAAACATAAGGTTCATTCAAATCTTTAGTCCAAATAAAATGTGTTGGAAATTTGAAAAACTACCAAAATTTGTCACTCATTTAAATACAATTTCTGTGCCAATTCATTCTCCTTTATCAATTTATACCGCCACGAATGGTATCTTTTATTAAAAACCTTAATGTATTAAAAGAAAAAAATGGGGGATATTGGGCTGAATGATTTTTAGCTTCCACACTACGTTTAGAACGTAAAAAATGGAAGGTTTTATAATCGTTCAGTCCGTCTGTCTGTCTGTCCGTCCGTCCGTCCGTCACCCACTTTCACAGAAAGAAACAGTCCCACATACAAGTGGGATACGTCATTTTGAAGCAAAAATTCAGACATTCCAAATTTACATTGGCTACATTCCAAATTTCATTAAAAAATTTAAAATAGAAGTTTATTTAAAATTTAAATAACTAAAAATTTAATCTACATTGAACTAACATGCAAATTCCATTTTTATTCAATATTTTCACTGTTGCCATTTCGTTAAACGTACGAGAAACTTTATATAAAATAAAAAAAAAACTTTTGAAAGAATATTTATTTATGTGATATAATTCAGTTTGGATTGTTGTAATATCACATTAGAGTTCTTTTGATGGTTCATTATATATGTATGAAGAAAGATGCATAGAGAATTCTAACTTGGCATGAAAAAAATATGCAAAGTTTCGCTTTTATTTTTAAAGCCTCAATTGTACTAATTATATATTTTTTTAACTGTAAATTAATTTGACAAACTATAAATAAGTTAATTTTCGAAAGAAATGTAAATGGGAAATTGTGGCGACACAAAAATATTTATTAAAAAAGATTACATCATTCTTCTTCGAACTTCAAACAAATTTAGCAAACGATAAAGTCGAATTATTAAATCTGAGAAAGAAGATTAATAAAATAGTTAATTTTGCGTTTAAAAGTTTGAATTACAAATAGCTAAAGGCCCTGTTTGTTATTAGAATTAAATCACCATTTCCCTTCGCAACAATCCCCGAGAAACTTAAATCTTTTAGACAATAAATTAAAATAAATTTATTTTGGACATCGATCAGTTTGAAATGACGTCAAATATATTTCACTACGAGATTCTTTGTAGTGGTATATGAAATTTTTCATTCTATTTAAAAGCGAGGAATATTACATATTTATTATTTCAAATATAAATTAATTTTTGTAAACGATAAGTAGCTAATTATTGAATTTTCGAAATAAAATAAATAAAACTAGCCAAGTTTAGCATCTAAATGTTTAATATAGAATTAATACTGTGTTTGGCGCCTTTTTACATGTTTAACACAACTTTTGGGTGGAAGCGGGTTAAGTGACAGATTCTGTTACAAACCTACTTGTTTATTTCTTCAAAATTAAACTCGTAAAATATTAATGAAAAATTATTGTTTCAAACATTTGTAAATTATATTAGAAAAAATGTTTTCGCCGAGGAAAAAATGTAATTGCACCAAGTATTTTACTGTTTGAATTATTTTTGTTTTATATCTATTCTTTTATCTTAGTCACAACTAAGATTTATAAATCTATAGTTATTTATGCAACTAGTGTGAAAAGTACAGGATGTTTTTTTTTTAAAACGATTGAAACAAAATTTATTTCACAGCTCAGGAGTACGTAGGCGCACGGGTGAAATAATTCACGTATTTTAAATAAACATCTTTCAAGTGATATGGGGTCATTTCAACTATTTTTTTATAATAACGGGCAAAAAAAGTATTTATTAAATTGGCATTTATTGATAGGCTTATTAATTATTTTATTATCACGTTCAAATGATTTTAAGCTGATTAGTTATATTAATGGTTATTTTAAAATCACCTGCAAAAAGTATTTCTTAGATTGACATTGGAAATAAGACGCCAAATAAAGAATCACGTTTAAAAAAAGAATTTTACACCAATCACAAAGCCGCTGAATAAAATATCACGCTCAAATAAAATATTTTACACTAATGAGATGCTCTTAATTACTTTGTCGCACTAGTGCGTAAAAGTAACTTTGAAACACGATTTCGTTAAAAGCATCACTTTTGCCACGATTATTGATTTGAAAAAGTTAGTTTTGTTGCACGATATTATAAAAAATTATTTAAACTACTATGTGATATTCAGGATTTTAGTTAATCAAATAGACCTTCTAGCCAAAATTTACGATTTTGAAACACTTTGTAACGAAGCGAAAGCCAAGATTTTCCATTAAAAATTTCAAATTGAGTGTCAATTTTTTCACATCCGTAAATTGATTAAAGCAATAACTATTTGAGCTATGTGGTTAAAATAATAAATTTCTTTCGACCAACCACAAAACCAAATCCCGTAACCCCAGAATAAAATTAAAACCACATTATTAAACTTAATAATCAAACATTTTAGAATCACTCAACATACTCCACAATGATCACTTTCTAACCATTTCCATTAGCTTCAATTGCTTCAATTATACTCCGTACATAAAACATAACTTTTGAGCTTCTGGTTAAAATAATAAAGTTTCTTTCAACACACAAAGCCATGTAACGAAAATAAACACATTTTAAACCTTTTCAAATAGATTTTAACAACACTGCATAATACACCACATGTCATTTTTCTTCCACTACTTAATCATTTCAGATGTACTCGCTAAACTAACTTGGCTTTATGTGTCGGCCATGACAATAATTAATATTTGTATTCTACTATAAATTAAAACTTTGCTTGTTCTATCTTCATTTAATAAGGTTTTGCACGTTTCGTGCCTTTTAAATTGCATGTCAGTAAATTTGGTTTTTATGATTTGTGTAAAATGCATTTTACGTAAACATGTTCAAAAATAGTTGGATATATTCCAAGTGTACTTTATTCTGAGTATATCATGAAATATAAATAAATATTAAACCTATTAAAGAATACTTAACTTAAAATATGAAATCAGTTATACTTGCAAATTTATTTGCATAACAGATTTTTTTTCTTTTATTAGGATTGAAAGGGGTAGTGCATAAAAATCCTAGCGACAGTTTTTAAGTTAAAAATGGCTTAAGTAGACGGTTTTTATAATTTTATACTTCGCTCCAAAAGTTATTTTAAAGTTCTTAAACAGTTTGTTTCTTTTGTTAACATATTTGTTTAGAGCTTATTTTCGATGTCCAACTTCAAAAATCCTTAAATATGAAAAATTAGAAATCAAATAATGATGAATTTTAAATTGTCCCATATACAAATTAACCGTAAAAGTTTAATTTCACACACAACCTTGATGAAGGTTGACAACAACTAAAAGTATATTGTACTCAATATACTTTTACTTGTTGTCAACCTTCATCAAATTAAAAAGCAAAAATTAAAAAGCATTTAGGTTAATAGGAATTTACCTAACCTAATTTAACAACCATACTTTGAAAATCTTCTGACAAAACTGAATAAAGTGCACATAGCAGAGTAATAAAACTAAAATAATGCACGTTTCAAATCCAATTATTATTTATTAACCAATTGTAAATCGTTTGCTATACACCAGCATGATTCCTTACTCTTAACCAAGTTATTTTTCCATTCCGGTAAAAATCAATAAACTATCAATATTATTTAATGGTTAGGTTAGGAGCCAAGATACAAACAAATATCAACTTTACTCAAAATTATATCAGGGATTAAATGTCTTTCAAATCAATTACCAAAATATTTTTTTTAAACTTCAATATTAAACTTACCACAGAACTCAAATTCGTCCATAAACGCGCGGCGAAATTTCAAAACGTCCACTTCAAAATCATAAGCCAAAAAAATTCCACAGTCACAAGTTCCTACGCCTACCTCATAAATCACTAAAGGTAATTTAATCGTTTCCGGCTGTCTATTTCTATCCTCCTTTAGGAACTTCAACACAGCCAATTACGCCTAGTAGTCTAGAACCCTTTAACTTTACTCTGTTTCTTTTTACTGCAAGTCGCGGTTGAATTTTAATTGACGGTATCCTTGGCGTGGAGCGTGGATTGTATGTGGTATACATAGAGATCATAGTAAAAGTGTTAAAGAGGCTGATCGGTTACCAAAATAGTTGACATCCAATAGTAGTGGCGGGACACGCATGGAGCCAAGAATTTCAGGGCAAACAGGCCTGTGTTGCCACTACTTTAAGGAGAAAAATGCCATTTCATTCTAAAATTAAAATATATATATATATGTATATACCATTAAAAAGTGACAATATAAAAAATAAGTGAAACGCTATTCTAGTATTTTTGTTTGTAATTTTTGAATTAAAAGGTATTTTTTCGATGACACAGTAGCATTTTTCTCCTTAAAGTGGTGGCAACACTAGCCTGTTTGCCCTGAAATTCTTGGCTCCTTGCGTGTCCCGTCCATAGAGGTAGGAAGGAAGTGCTTCTCCTTCCTACCTCTATGGTCCCGTTGCTACTATTGGAGGTCACGTGATCAGCCGCTTTAATGTAATCATTTCCGGCTGCCAATTTCTAGCCTCCTTTAGGAGCTTTAACACAGCCAATTACGCTTCGTAATTTAGAACCCTGGTCAAGTGACGAGGTCGACACCTTAGCGGACACCCATCGGAACTTCGAGCGACATCGTTCGGGCTGCGAAAGGTCAGTAATTGAAGGTCAATGTTTCTAGTATTACACAAATTCATGCAACAAGATTGCCTTATTTTTCTACTTGCCTGATCATGTTGACAAACAAAAATACAATCAAACAACAATTATGTATTTTCAACTATTTTATTGCAGAAATTTGCCATTTAACATGTCTTAAATACATAAAATTATTCATTTCATAAATTCCACTATGAAAGAAAGTTAGGCAATGTATACATTAAAAAAAATTAAAATATCAGTCAGTATACAGCTTTGGCAGTAGAAAAATGGGTATTATTATGAAATATTAATTAGTGGGTATTATGATGAATATTCAATTAGTGTTTACTATGATGAACATTTAATTATTGTTTACTATGATGAATATTCAATTAGTGTTTACTATGATGAACATTTAATTATTGTTTACTATGGTGAATATTCAATTAGTGTGTACTGTGATGCATTATCAATTATTGTGTACTATGTTGAATATTCAATTAGTGTGTGTACTATGATGCATTAACAATTCGTGTGTACTATGATGAATATTCAATTAGTGTGTACTTTGATGAATATTCAATTAGTGCGTATTATGGTGGATTACCGATCTGTGTGTATGATGATAAATATCAAAAAGTAACCACAGAAGAACAGGTACTTGTAGAGCTAGCGGACTGGTCCATATACTTGGTACATTTCCAAATTAACAGTACAACTATACCAAGTCCAAACAAGCTGCCCACCACAATCCAGGCGATTTTCCAGGGATTGTATTCTAAAAAAAATAGTAATTGGGGTAAGTTGGGGAAATTATGATACAGTCGAACCTCGTTAACGCGAACTCGCTTAACACGAAATTTCGCTTAAGATCAACTAAAAGCATTTCTCCGACCTTGTATAAAGTTTTGAGCTAATGCAAAAAAATATCTGAACGCGAAATCGCTTTAGGCGAAATCCCGCTTAACCCGAACAAAAAATTGAAGATTTGACTTTTCTTTCTTTGTGATTCAAAGTTACGAAGAACAAATGAAGTAAAACATTAATAAAAAAGCGGAAAGGGGAATTATAAAATAGTCTTCTACTTCTTAAAAAAATCAAAAGATCTCCCATGATTCGTCAGTTTTAATCTAATTGCTGTTCTTTAAAAAAATTTCTATAGTATGTACTAGTCGAAATGAATTAATTGAATTACTAATTTTATACAGTGTGTTACAATGTAAAATTAGAATAATTTTTAGATGTTAATTTTTTTAAAACTATTCTCTGGTTCAATGTAAAAAAAAAAATCCTGTCGGTTAACATGAAATTCGATTAACACGAAATGTTTCGGTGTTTCCTTCGAGTTCACGTTAACGGGGTTCAACCATAGATATCATAGTTAAAGTATTAGATTGGTAGATCACGTGACCTCCAATGCTAACGACGGGACGCGCAAGGACACCAGAATAAAAGGGCAAATGGGCCAGTGTTGCCACCACATTAAGGAGAAAAATACTACGAAAAAATGCCGTTTAATTCTAAAATTACAAAAAATACCATAAAAAATACTAGCTGCATTTTGGAATCTTTTTAGTGACTTTTAAAAAAAAATCGTGAAACGCTTTTTATATTTTATGGTATTTTTTTTGTAATTTTGAATTAAACGGTATTTTGTATTTTAATAACGGTATTTTCGTATATTTTCTCCTTAATGTGGTGGCAACACTGGCCCATTTGCCCTTTTATTCTGGTGTCCATGCGCGTCCCGTCGTTAGCATTGGAGGTCACGTGATCTACCAATCTAATACTTTAACTATGATATCTATGGGTTCAACTGTCTGAGGGTAAATGTGATCCATAGAGTTAAGAAGAAGATGGAGATGCTACGGGACAAAAACCAATTCAAAAACCTGGTTTGCCAAGTGAAACCATCTATCGCTTTGTAGTCAGCCCAAACAGACGCTCTCGTTGAAATATTGGGCGCTATTCTACAGTGTTGTTTGTATAGGCTTACTTACTACATCGACTTGGCGATTTTTGAGTCTCTAACACAAAAACTATAATTACAACACATTTTTCTTACTTGTGAAGGGAATTACTACCATCTTGTATATAAATTCAGATCTTGTGCTACAGCCTATAACTGTGCAAATTGTCATTTCTTGATTTTTAATTAACGCTTTTTTACGGAATAAAAGTGAAGAGCCCGGCTCTTTTCCCACATACCAGTCATCACTGGTATGCGGGACTGGTTTTCCAGTCATCACTGGCATGCGGGTAAAGAGCCTGGCTCTTCACTGGTTCTCAATTGTGACAGAGCCTCCTGCACGGCAATCGCCCGATTGGCAAGTGGCCATCTAAATACCCTCAGGTTAATTTAATTGACGGACTTCGTCGCCCAGGGATTTGGCGCTTTTGTAGGAGCTAACAATTATTTTGGTGATCGGCATTTCGGTGAAATGCGTGTGGTCTTGATTGTGCTAGTGGCGCGCTATACTGCGCGATGTTAGGCGCGTGGATATTTGTTCTAATAGTTTTTGACCAATCGCCGCGTGGGAAACTCGTGGTATTAGCTGCGCGATTTGTGCGCACATATTTATTCTATAAATTCTTTGTCTATCGTCATACGTAACAATAACTAGGTAAAAGTAATAGTAATAAGTAACATTACCAAAGTAACTAGGTACTGCATCGGCGGAAGGAATTGCAAGCGGAACACGCGAGTTTCGCCAGTTGTTGTTGTTCTGGGCCGCGCCAAGCAGTACCGTGAAATTAAATTTACTATTCCTCATTATCGAAGTAGGATTTTTTTTTCTAGCAGTAGCACTTGATATATATACATCATTCGCCAGAGTGTAAACACTCAGCGCAAGAAAACATGGAGCAAAACAAACCCTTAACAGAGGAACAATAAATACAAAAATCGGTAAAACATTAAAGTGAAATATAACAACAATAAACATGAACGATATTAACAATAAACATGAACAATAACAATTGTTAAACAGTCTGGATGGCCTGTAACAGTTCTCTAGCTTTCCAATATCTATCATAAATGCATCCAGAGACCTCCGGGCAAACCCCAAGATGCTCCGCATTCATCACACAGTCACTCTTGCACAAGACACAGTTTGGGGAAGAGAGAATTCCAAATCTGTGCAAGTAACCGGCAAGTAATCGGAAGTAGGAAGATCTACGCAACCTGTTCTAAATGTCATGTTCAGCAGGCCTCTCCCGATGTTTTGGACTGCGTCGGACTTTCCGGAGATGGTGTTTACCTATTCCCCTTTTCTGGTAATCCACTTTTTAAGGGTAAACGATCTTTTGGACTTGGTCTGACTTCGTCAGACCTAGGAGGATTAGTCACAACAACAGCAACGGAATAAAAGGATGTGTTGCGTCATGAGCCAACATTGGCGACTTTCACTTTATTTCTCGCCAAGCATCTCCATCTTCTTTTAAACTCTATGATGTACTGTTATCATTTAAAAAAAATTCACTTCAATTCGACTTTAAAATGGCACCGGTCAAAGTATTTAGTGTAGTTTTTACTGATAATTCCATTAATCCAGGGAATATACATAAAGCCCGGGCAATTAAAAAAATTCAATGTGATATTATCCGGTGTGTGGCCTCGGCAATATGATATTTTCTATATAATTTATCACCTTATCACATCTCTTTTTTCATTTCGAACTTAACTAACATAGATTTTTGATCCAGTCCCAACAAATCTCGTTTTTTGAGGTCAATTAACCAAGGGGCTGTGTTTCAAAAAATCTTTTTCTGTGAGACAGAATTGGAAAACTACTAGTAAACGAAATCAGTTTTACTGAGAAACTGTTAATCTCAAGGCTTCTTGCAGCTTGAAAAACGAAAGTCTTGATTCTATGTTTTTCTAACCAACCTTCAAACGAAACTTGCAACTACCTACGCCCTAACTACTAAACCCGCCCGATTATATGTTTAAGGGTTTTAAAAAAAATGGTTAATAGGGTATTTAACTGTATAGTTAAAATATACCTTCCAAAATTATTTAAATTATGGTTTATACTCAAAAAAAACAAACTTACATATATTTTTGGGCGAAACGAATCTTTAATTAATCATTTAATAATATTTATTTTAAAAGGTTTTTTTTCATCGGTATATCACGTGACAAAAACACGCTGCTGATTTGGTTGACGTCACTAGTAAGTATAAACAAATCGGGCGAACCTAATTTACTATTAAAATAAAAATTATAAGAGGTAATGGAAGGTGGTTTTAGAGAAGCGAATAGTTCAAATTCGCCTAAATTAAATTCCAATATTGTGAAGTTCTCAACGTTTATTGCAGTTTGGCGAAGTTTGTTTATGCTTACTAGTGGCGTCACGGATACCACGTGACAGTCAAAGCGTTTTTGCGCGCAATTTTTCGTCCAATTTAAAAAAAACATTTTACGCTTCAAGGCAAAATTTTAAAAAAATCAGATTTTTATTTTGTGCATACGCTTAATTTACGATGATGACAAAAAATTAATCAAATACGCTATTAATACCTTCCATACAAATGTTGGACTTCACTTTGTAACTGTCTTTCACAACAGAGTATCCAGCTTCACAATCACATCTGTAACTGCCTGGGGTGTTGACACATCGGGCATGCTCGTCGTTGCATGGCTTGTAACCCAAACATTCGTCGATATCTGTAAAAATAAATTTGAGATTAGAATTTTAAGTTCTATGGGGTTGTTTCAGGTGATGTAAATTAGTAATTTAATCGTTTCCTGCTATCTATTTCTATCCTTCTTTGGAAGCTTTAATACAGCCTATTTACGCCTCATAATTTAGAACCGCGATCAATAGGGTATTCGACGAAAAAAAATTATTGGCTTAAAATATTCTTATGCCAAAATATTAAACCCGGATTTTTTCTTTTTTTCAAATACCCCACAAAAAGGGAGACAAATGAATTTTAAAATTAGGACGAAAAATTACTCCCGAAAACGCTTTGAGGCTGTCCCGTGGTATCTATGACGTCCTAGTAACTATAAACAAACTTTGAAGACCATTTTTGAAACTACTTTAAGCAAGTTTAAACTATCCGCTTCTGTAAAACCTCCTTCCATTATCCATATAATTCTTATTTTAAAGTAAATTAGATTAAATACAGTTTAATTGCAAGCAAAAAAACAACACACCGGTTTGTTTATATATACTAGTGACGTCAGCCAAATCTACGTGTTTGTGATCACGGGACGTACCGATGAAAAAAAAAAGCCATTTTAAAATTATTTTTATTAATTATTTAAAGGTTTATTTTGCAAAAAAAAATATACGTTTGTTATTTTTGGGTTCAAACTATAATTAATTATTGGAAGGTATTTTAGCGATACAGTCAAGTACCCTATTGACGAGGTCGACGCGTTGTTTTGCCTACGCGTAGGAAATGTGCCGCTTTACTCCTCCAAAGTGTGACAAAAAAGGTTGGCGGGGAGTATAGTATAATCATCTACTACGCAGAAGAGTAGACTTTTCTTTAGATGCGTTCTAGATATGGAGGAAGTTTGGAAGTCCAACGATATTTTATTTCATATCAAATATTTCAAGCATTAAAATGAAGCATTTATGGCTCTTGAAGGGGGCCAAGAACAGCCGCCAAAGCGCACAGCCTCACATCTCGAGGTCTAATTAAGAAGTGACTTTTTTTAATGCTTGTGTTGTGAGAAGAGTGGAGTCAAAACAAATTCTGATTCCTTTGCAATTTCTCTGGGAAATATTTTATTGAAGAGCCAGCAAGGCGCTATTAGAACGTGGGAACTGTTTGATGGATCGGCAAGAGATTAACTGAAAAGAACGGAATATTAGAACATTACACTCTTAAAACAAAAGATTGAAATCCACTCCTATACGGGAAGCGCATTTTCGACACGGAAAGGAGTGGAAATTAACTCAGACTGAGTTAAAACCGCTCGTTTTAAGAGTGTAGGACGTAGATTGTTTTCTTTTATTTCTTTTACCCACTCCGCAAAAGAGTGAAATCCACTCCTATAGGGGAAGTGCATTTCCGACACGGAAAGGAGTGAAAATTAACTCAGACTGAGTTAAAACCGCTCGTTTGTTTAAAGAGTGTATATTACATATATACCTTACCTTCACATATCTCAGATTCTTCAACGTATCCGTTTTCACAGTGGCAATACTTTGTCCCCGATTCACTAAGTGTGCAGTTCCCATGTTTTCCACAGTAACACCCTGCAATTTGTACAAACATAAATTATTTTTATGTCCTATATATTTGCAGTTGCATCCAGCAATTATTAAAATTTATCAAAAAGTTTTATTCTACACATTTCCATCCTACAACAAAAGGAGATAGAGAGAGAGTTACAGAGAGCGAGGGATTAACAGGTATATATGCAAATATAAAAAAAATCTTTTTTTTTACTTTACATTTTTTAAAGTCCCGCATTCTACAATTTGTTACAAATTTTAAATAATTAAAGAAAAAAAATATTGGATGTTCCACAAGGTTTGCATTCTACAATTTGTCTACAAAAAATTTATAACTTTAATTTATAAGTATAAAAAACATATTTTATTTGTGGAGTTAAAGTAAAAACTATATTCAGAATCAAAATAAGTTTCAATTTCAATATAAGAATTCAGTTAAAAGCTGAAACCATTTATGGAATTTTTTAAACCATAATTGTTATCTTCAACGACATTTTAAAAAGAGTGCCTTTTGTCACTTGCTACTTTCAAATTATTTAACTTAAAATTTGATCAGCCTAAAAATGCAAATGATTACATCGCCAAGTTTAAACTTTTTAAAAAATCTTTAAAAATCAGACGTAGTTTTTCATTTACATTTAAGCATGGAATAAAGAATAATAAAGCTTTAATACAAATTTATTTCTTTTGATGCCTTTTTTGCTGATTTTTAATGGTATTGAAAAATCATTCTATGTAGTTATATTTTAAAGGTGATATATCGTTTAATGTTGTTGTATGTTAATATGAAATGTTTTGATTTTATTTAAGAGCGAGTAATATTACACATTTATTAGTCAATATATAAATAAATTTAGCAAACGATGAGGCATAATTATTGAGTTTTGGAAGAAAATAAATGAAGCTAGCCAGTTTTAGCTTGTAAATGTTTAATACAGAATTAATTACTGTGATTGGCGCTTATTTCCCTGTTAGACACAAATGTCCTGTGAGTGTGAAAGCGGGCTGAGTGACAGATTTTGGTACAAACCTACTTGTTTACGTTATAAACGTAACGTGGAAGCTAATAGGTTTTCAATAATAATCATCATTTAATAATAAACGGCCTCAATTAGATGTGTTTCTTTATTCCTTTATTTTTACAATAGTACAGGGTGAAGCAAATAAAAGTGGCCCCAACGTGGAGATAAGAATACGACAGAAATGTTGCCAAGTCAAAAACCAATACAAAAGCAGGTTTTCTAACTGAAGCTATTGATCGCTTCAATATTAAGCCCAAACAAACGCTTGGCGACTTATTTGCCGGAAATTACGCTATGGTTTGAAAAGCTAGGTTGAAATGAAATATAAGCAAGGTTTGTAGAGCTCTTATCAAAAAAAGTTCCCACTAGTGATTATTTCGGTTGTTATTTATCGTAGAGAATTGGACCTTTTTGTTTTTGTTAATACAAAACATTCTAAATTGATTGCAAGATCCAGAATCTGGTGTTCAGCCCCGTTTCGGAATGTTTTTGAACTTGTTGACAGCAGATTTGAACTGGCCAATAAATAGTCCATGAGTAGCTCTAATGTTATGCTAATCCAATCCAACCAATGCAAAAACAGGTTTGTCAAGTGAAACCATTGCACGCTTGAATAATCTTTTATTTCCACTTGAAAGCTTTCAGGCCGCTTCAAGAGTTTTTCTCGCCAAGCATTTCAACGTATTCCTATCTCTAGACTGGGGCCACTTTTCTTTGCCTCACCCTGCATATTAATGGCACAGATTATATAAAATTTCCTACTCACCTAATGGATCGTTATCAACAAACTTATTAATATCAGATTCTGTTGCACCATCTTTCCTAACTTCAAAATCCGCTAAAGCCACACTGTAAACAGCGAGCAAAACTAACCAATAACCACGCCTAACAAACATTTTCACTTCTTTAGCTTACTTTGTGAATAGTATTATTAAACGCTTCAGTTTTAATAATACTAATCAGAGCATATTTCATCACTCGGAAGCAACGAAATTGATAACCGACGAAAGGATTGTTATGTTTTGGTTTCACTAACCTTTGAAATTGTCAACTTTACGTATTATCACCTTTAACAAATGCATATCAGTTCGTGCAAGTTGGAAGCTGAAATCATTTATGGAATTTTTTAAACAATAATTGAAGATCTTAGTGAGAAAAGGTTCTAGGTGACAAATAGGTGAAAGCGAGAAAATTGGATTAAAGTTGTTCGTTTGCACTTAGATGCGTTAAGAGGGACTGTCAGTCTCATAGAGCTAATGTATAGTCTGCACAAAGCTTCACGCAAAGTATTGTTTTACAAATTAGTATTTAAGGATGGGAATCATTATTATACACGTAAAAATTGAAACAAATCTATATTCTAAAATTATAATTTTAGAAGTTGAAAATGCAAAAATATATGGCAGAGTAGCGCACTATGTAAAAATATTACAATTAAAATTAATTGCACATAGTTTATGCTCAATTTTTTTTTTGATTAATTTTTGGTGAAAACACATGGCAAAATTTTTAATTTTTGATTTAACAAGCATTCCTCGCTCTTTATCAAAGTAAAAATAGTTTTTTTATGAAAGGCAAAAGCTTTTTTTGGTTACGAAGGGAAATGTACTCATTGACCAACTCTTAATTGTTCATAAGGGTTTACAAGAAACCTTGTGGAAGAACTGCTTTCCCATCTGGTAATTTAAACTTTTTTTAAGAATTCGTCCATAGCAATTTATAGAATAATAGTTGGGGCCATATGTAAGCCAATCGAGAACCATGATTTTTTGGGCTCGAAACCAATCCTTCGTTGAGCTGGATGTGTGGATAGAGGCGTTGTCTTGTTGAAATTTCCAGTTATGCCCACATAAAAACTCCCCCAACATTTACAAATTACTCTCGAGGGTTTCCTGGTATTTTTCAGAGTTTTGCTTCCCCTTTGTAAACGCTGAGGAAGTCTGGTCGTTTACAGAAAATCCTCCCCAAACCATCACTGACCCTCCGCCTTGACTTCGGCTAAACTAAGTCACAGGACCTTTACGAAGATCATGCCAATAGTAAGAAAACCTGTCGGAGCCATCCAGGTTCCATTTTGTTTTTCATCACTAAAGATTTTTTTGATGATTACCTCTAGCCATTTATCCCTATATGACGTGTGCTTCTGAGCCCATTTAGTCTTGCGTCTTTGTGATGAGACTGCAACCGCGGCTTACGTTTAAGTTTAGATTTTGTTTTAAATCCACATGCCACAATTCTTCTACGTATAGTTTCTCGGGAAACCTTGTTGGCAATTTCAGTTTTAATCTGGTTTGCAGAGTAATTTCTGTTTGAAGCAAGTTTCCTAATTTGCCTTTCATCTCGTTTGCTGGTCGCCCTGGTTCTTCCAGACCTTGCTTTTGCCTGGTATACATCACCACGTGCCTAAAACTATATAAATAAATCTTTTGTATCGGTTCAGTTCAAGTGAAATATCAGAAACTGATTTACCTCGGCTTTTTAATTTCCAAATTCTTATAATCTCGGCAAATGAAAATTGCTTTGACTTAGGCATCATTATAAGCAGTAAAAAATATTCCAATCCCTTTATAGCAGCTTTGAGACACTCCCCTTTGATAACCAGTACTCCGCTCAAGAATTTGCATAACATTACATTTGTGTCATATATTTTGAGGCATGGCAATTTTGCAAAATTTCGACATTGTTGATGTTTAGACAATTTTATTAATTTTTTTCTGAATGTCACTTTGTTTTACCCTTTTCTTCTTACGAGTTTAAACATATATATTAAAAAGAATTAGTGAGAAATTAATGAAATACTGATCGATATTTTAGAATTGCTTCTGTGTCTAAACTTTGAGCGGACTGTATTAGGTTTTGCAATCACACCTTCCGCAGAAGTATTGCTTTGCCATGTTAGCCCTTTTTCTCCAGGTATGGGAATCACAATAACAGCGAAATGACACAAATTTGAAACGAAAATGTTATCTTGTTATATAATTATATATTTTTGAAGTTTGAAAATGCCAAAAATATACTTCAGATGGCGACACTATTTAAAAATTTTATCAATTAATAATTAATTAGCCGGATGTTATTTTCTTTTCAATTTTGTTTTAAATTGAGGTTAAGATGATTCCCATACCTGGTGAAAACGGGATAACATGGCCAAGTAATTATTTTGCAAAATTTGTGATTTTAAAACTAATGCATTAGCTCTATGGGACTGACAGTCCCTCTTAAAGACGGCCCTTACAAAAGGTAAAAAATATAGTTACTTAAAGTTTATGGAAAGGAGAAATCTTGTTATTTTTATAAAGAAAGGGAAAATGTACTCATTGACACAATTATCTTAATTTGTTCAAAAATGGCATTTAACAATTGAAGAGCCTTAGTGAAAGAACGTGCTATTTTCAACCGCATTCTAAAAAGGTTAATTTAAGAGTCATTTTTTTTAAAACGGGGCCAAATTGAATAGAGCGTGATAGTAAATGTCTTCAATTTTCTTGAATCTTTCAGGATATGTAAGTAGTACTAAGATATGAAACAGTAAATTTCAGTTTTTCTTAAATCAGTCTTGTTTGACCTTGAGGGAAGGTCAAAGTTCGTGGTAATGAATCAATGGTGAACATTATATCCCATATTTTTTTTTAATATTGATACTACTTGATACTAGGTACATGTCAGCATAATTAGCTTGGTGGGTCACTCATGGCTTTGAAAGGTCAAGGTCCTTCGAAAAAGATCATTTTCGTCGATTTTTTCATGTTCCTGTCTAATTATCTGCTTTTAAGGCATAAGTGACCCACAGAAATAATTATTGGATTAATTACACACACCAGGGTAGTACTTATAAATATATAAAACACCATGGGTGACCCTGTACTTCTGTAGTTACAGGCTCTCAAAGTTGATCATTTCCAAAAAAAGGTCAATTTCAAAGGTCAATTACTCCAGAAGCGATAAGTCAATAACTTGGAGACACAGTTGTAAATCCACTTCAAATGTTGTAGTTTTAGATCCAGGTTACAAATCCATGGCGTCTAACTTACTTTTTTTTATCACAGTCCATTTTATACAGTCCATTTTGATTTCCCAAAAAAGGTGATAATGCTACCATATATGATATAAAATGTGAAGCTTTTAAACAGCACTTTAGAACCACTAGAGAGATTGCATACAGGTATGAATTGGAGATATAAAATAACACTGTTATAAAAAATAAAAAAAATAAGTTGGGTACCATGGATTTGTAACCTATGTCTAAAACTACAACATTTGAAGTGTATTTACAACTGTGTTTCTAAGTCATTGAACTTTCGCTTCTGACATTTGAAATTAACCTTTTTTGGAAATGATCAACTTTGAGACCCTGTAACTACAAAAGTAAAGAGTCACCCATGGTTTATATTTTTCTAAGTACTACCCTAATGTGTATAATTAATCCAATTATTATTTCTGTGGGTCACTTATGACTTAATCAGATAACTAAGCAGAAACATGACAAAAATCGAAGAAAATGACCTTTTTCGAAGGACCTTGACCTTTAAAGCCATGAATGACCCACCAAACTAATTATGCTAACAGAGCCCAGTCGGTTAGGCACTCGCCTAGCATGCGAAAGGTCCCAGGTTCGGGTCCGGGCATCGCCAAAATAACTGCCGACCTATAAACGGCCCGTGCAGCCAAAAATGTCCGACGAATAATACCCCGTGTAAGGGAGTGCACGTTAAATATCCTTCAAAGTTCTAACGCTGCGTACGATGTCGCCCTTAACGGTTGCGTTGGGTGCCTATTCATGTGTCGGCTCGTCACTTGACTGTGTTTCTAAAATACGACGCCCGTCGCCAATAGCCCTCGTGTAGCTCTAGTGCGACGATAATTCAAAAACCTAACCTAATTATGCTAACATGTACCTACTATCAAGTAGTATCCATATTTCAAAAAAAAAATTCATGAGATACTCATGGCTTGCGAAGTAGAAGGATGATTATAATGTACACCATTGATCCATCATCTCCAACTTCGACCTTCCCTCAAGGTTAAACAAGACGGTTTAAGAAAAACTGAAATTCACTGTTTCATATCTTAGTACTACTAACATATCCTGAAAGTTTCAAGAAAATCGTAGGTATCAACTATCACAAATTGTCCCCCTTCAATAAATGACTTTTAATCGTTTCCGGTTGTCTATTGGCTTTCTTTGAGGAGCGTTAACACAGCCAGTTTCGCCTCATTATTTGGAATCCCGGCCAAGTGACGAAGTCAACACCTGAGCGTGCACCCAACGGAATTTCGAGCGATCCAAATAGGGTGTCTTTTGTTACTTGCTAATTTCAGATTATTTAGCTTAAAATTGGATCAGCAATTGCTAAACGGAAATAAAAAATTTAAATTAAATTTTTTAAAAAAAATTAAAATAATAAATGAAGATAACTTACAGGTCTCTATCTTCCCACTTTTTGAAATTGCTTCGAAGATTTTGTAAAATTATTTATTGAAAATTGAAAAAAATATTCGAACCAATTTCAAAAAGCGGGAAGGTCGGGATCTGTAAGTCAGCTACACTTATCACATAAAAAACCCGCTTGTAGGGCCGTAGTGAGCCTAGTGGTCAGCGTCTCGGTCTCCGGATCGGAAGGTCCTGCGATCGAGTCCCGGTACCACTGAAGACCTACCGAGTATATGCGGAGTACGTGCTCGTTAAATCTGTTGGGTCCGAAAGTCCTCTAAGTTCCCATACCAAATCAATACCTCTGGGGGTGACAAGCCAATTCTGGGGATCCTCTAGTTGGCCTCTGTCTCTAAAAATTAGATGGATCCACTTATGTGTGTGTTGTCTGTTGTGTCTGTCTTACTTGACGAAGGTTTATAAGCGGGTCGCTGACCAAGCACACAAACCTGAATATATATGCCTACCAACCAACCAACCAACCAACCGCTTGTAAAAATATTCAATACAGCCGGAACAATTAATTTTTTTAACTCATTAACGAAGGTTGAAATTAAGTAAGAAAATTTCCCACGCGAAAATAAACTTTCTGTTTAAGTTTATCTAATCAAACACATTAAAGGCAAAGAAGACCACTGTCCTGAACAATTTAGGTAGGACAAATTAAGTTATCCGAAGAACGAATTAGAAAAAGCTAAAGTAAATATTTTTATTTGGAAATGAGTGTGTGAATGGTGTTCACTAGGTCGCCGTCGATGGATTAAGTACAACAAAAATAATATTCACTCATATTTTATTGCTAAAACTTTGTTTTTTTAGTCTCAAAACAATTTTATGCCAAAACAAAATAAAAAAATTAATCGAATCAATCGTATACAATATTGGACTTATGGCGTTTCTGAAAAAAAGTTATTGTTGTGTTTTATGCCCTCTTGTAGTACCGAATATAGCGTTTTATTCAGAAACCCTATAAGTCACCGACTTTGCTGAATAGCAAAGTCGGTGACTTATAGGGTTTCTGAATAAAACGCTATATTCGGTCAGCAAAGTCGGTTACTTATAGGGTTTCTGAATAAAACGCTATATTCGGTCAGCAAAGTCGGTGACTTATAGGGTTTCTGAATAAAACGCTATATTCGGTCAGCAAAGTCGGTGACTTATAGGGTTTCTGAATAAAACGCTATATTCGGTCAGCAAAGTCGGTGACTTATAGGTTTCTGAATAAAACGCTATATTCGGTCAGCAAAGTCGGTGACTTATAGGGTTTCTGAATAAAACGCTATATTTGGTTGGTACCCATGGCTGTGCAAACCACTGGAATAACCTTCACAGAATGTGAAGAGTCCAGGGGAAGTACCCCTTCATCGACTGGGATCCTTTCCGTATTGAGGTCTGCTTGGCGAGTAGTGGCGATCGGAAACGGTTTCTCCCTTGGTTCTTCTCCCGTGGTTCAAGCGTCAGACTTACGAATTGCGGGAATCTTGGTCGGAAAAATAGTAGTAACTTCCCTTTATTATTTTAATTTTTTATTATAAAAGTCTTACATATTTGTTATTCGCGTTATTAAATCTGTATTTTGGTAAATCAAATATTTAATAATATTTTTATGTTTACATAGGATAAATTTGGGACTTAGGACTTGAAGGATTTCTGAAAAAATGGATTCATATCTATTACAATTACTTTCACAATGATTATCTCTACTTTTTCGATAATAATGGAATGACGGAGGTAAAGCATATTTTAACAAAGAAGAAGATAAACACAGCTCTACAAAAAAAAAGTTTTGTTTTGTTGCCCTGGATATCATCGCAAATTTTTACGTTTTCAAGTGCCCAGATTACGAATATATTCATGAAAGTTCTCAATGTGCTCGTATTTTCATGACACCATTTACATACCATTACCATTTTTATACCATTTTTTATTCACCATTACATATTAAGTTAGGTATGATAAAGCAATTTGTAAAAGCGTTGAACAAGGACGGAGATTGTTTTAATTACATTTGCAGAAAATTTCCAAAGCTTAGTATGGAAAAATTGAAAGGTGGATTATTTGATGGTCCTCAAATACGGCAATTGATGAAAGACTCAGATTTTATCAAAGTTATGACTGTTCCGGAAAGTAAAGCTTGGAAAAGTTTGTGTTGGTTGTCGAAAATTTCCTAGGTAACCATAAAGCAGCAAATTATGAAGAAATTGTGCAAAACATGCTGACAAACTTTCAGACTTTAGGAGCAAATATGAGTATTAAATTGCACTATCTCTGCAATCATCTAGATAAATTTCCGGATAATTTAGGAAATTATAGTAAGGAACAGGGAGAGCGGTTTCACAAAGATCTAAAAGTAATGGAGGAAAGATATCAGGGTCGGTGGGATTGTCACATGAGGGCAGATTACTGCTGGTCTTTGAAAAGAGATTGTCCCCTGAAAAATTATAAAAGAAAAGCTCATAAAAGGCGTTTTATAGAAATATAAATATAATTTTCGACATTTTCCTCTTGATTTACTTCGATGTATCCTAATTTCTCAAAATATTACTGACATTATAAATATATCAGTTATTTTATTTCTCGTTATTTGATTTTTGTAATGTAAAATGAAAATATAGATTTTAAAAAAAAATCAGAGCAAATCTAACACAATCATTGATAGTTTCATGAATTGTGTGCATAAATGGACCTAAAATCATTTTCATATCTAGGGCAACAAACTCACTGTAGACCAGTGAAATTAATACTTTGATGTGTTCACACGGAATTGTAATTTTTCAACCTATCAGTAACTGATTCGTTGAACTACTATTTGTCATGTGAGTTGATTAAATTGGTGCGAGTTGGTTAAATTCGTCCTTCTGAGGCAAATCACAGAATATTTAATGATGATTATCGTAATTTCATATACGTCGTGGCTATTTCACTGCTCAGTACCTGCCGGACGTTATAAGGTATTCAAGAAAATTGCTCAGGCGCAAAAGATAGCTGCCAAAACACTTTTTTTTTATTTAAAGATATTTCTAAAAACGAAAACAGCTACAGACTTCAAATTCACGTATCCCCAGTACCTGTCAAAAGTCATGTTCAAAAAATTTGCGCAGGCGCAAGGGGTAGCTGCCATAGAACTTTTTTTGGTTTTAAAGGTGTTGCTGAAGAGAGAAAAAGAGCTACAGACTTTAAATTTGGTACACGAGTTCCCGGTACCTGTCGAGCGTCATAATAAGGTTTTCCTGAAAATTGCACAGGCGCAATGGGTAGATGCCGTAGAAATATTTAGGTTTTAAATTTAGATTGAAATTACCTTAAGGGGATACGGTACCCAAAAATTAGTCAAAATATCGATTTTTACTTTTTATTATTTATAAAACCTTTCTGAACATTTACTGAAAGTTTCATAATGATATCTTTTATAGAAAAAAAGTTATTAAATATTTTCTGGAGTCATTCTTATAAGTTTGAATACGTATTTCGTCTGCTTGCAACCTTTTTTCTCTGTTTCGTGTTTTTCAATTCTTGTGTTTAATAAATCCTTAAGGCTATTTTGCTAATATAGTTAGAATTTTGAAATTTTTAACCTGTGTTCTTATATATATGGTGCACAAAATTGTGCATGGAATAAGGTCTACTATGTATTGTTGTTGTTTTTTTTAAATGTTGAATTCAATAATTTAAAAAAAAAATTGTGATTTTCAGAATAAATGCATGTTAAATGCATGTTCATTAATGCATGTTCAGAATAAATGTTTAACTGTAGCTCACATTTTAAAATCCATGCACAGTTCTTGAACGATAGTTTTAAAAACAAATTATAAAAGTTTGGTGGAGTTGTTCTCAAAATTGAAAGAGGAGTAGCGTTTTAAAAAAAAAGTATAAAATTTTGACTTTTTTTTAAAAATAAATGAAAAACTACTTGTAAATATTTGTTTTTATTGCTAGAAAATTTTTATTGAGAGTGAACATTATATAAAGCCAATACAATTTACAAGTTTATGTTATTATTTCTAGAAAAAAAATTTTGGGTACCGTATCCCCTTAAAAGTGTTGCTGAAAAGAGAAAAAGAGCTACAGACTTCGAATTTGGTACACGAGTTCCAAGTACCTGTAAAACGTCATAATAAGGTTTTCGTGAAAATTGCGCAGGCGCAAAGCGTAGCTGCTATAGAAATATTTAGACGTATAGTGTTACACACTACTAGTTTATTATAAAATTAGAGGATAATCTGGGAAACTTTGACATGAAGGGGGGGGGTAAGTTGTCTTTAGAATATGTTGCTACCTTTCTCTTAGAATTGGGCCTCTTCAATGAATGCATCGAAATAACAATTCTCAGTCTGGATTATGCGTTTTTAAAACGCACTATCACATTGGAAAAATATCGAGAATTAAAATGATGTTGTAATGCGTATTTTGTGGTTTGTACATCAAAATCTATAATAATAAAAGAAAGAGTCTGTTTGTCTGTGGATCGTAAAAGACCTACTTATACTGCCCTCAGAAATTCGAAATTCTTAAGATAGATTCCCTTTAATATCAACGTGTGCACCTGAGGCTTAGTTTTTTCATATTTGTTTCATTTTTAGAGAAAATTCTAATTTTCTGAAAAAATACAACACTTTCGCTCAAATCCGATCATTTTTCCCTTTCGTGTTGCCATTCAACAGAAGAAATTAAAATGAACACAAAAATTAATTAAAATTTAAATTGCTTTTATTTTCTTGCCATTACCTTCAGAAACTAAATTAATGATTTGAAAAATAATTGAACGTGCCAATGAGCTAAATGTTTTTTTAAAACCCAGAATGGAGGTTTTGACGTGAAATAACATTGTTATACAATTATGGTTAATTTTGAATTTATCAGGAAAATTGCGATGACAGTAAGTTCATATTGAGGAAGATTTTTGTGATACGAGGATGTGCATTTTATAGTGATGTATTTTTATTTTGGAATTTTAAAGCAATATAAGTAACGGGATTTTATTCTTTATAATGAACGGGAACAAAGGCAAAGCTTATTTTATCCTATAGCAAATTAAATGACACATATACTTGGATTGATTTGATATTCTTTTAGTCCGTGCGAAGAACGGGTATTTATTTGCTAGTTCAAAATATATGTATCATACAGTTTGATTTATCAAGAAATAACGTAGCTTAGCTTAGATTAGCTTATATGCTATTCGGTTTCCAATCTCCGAAGTAAGGATGCCTTACGTCGTAGCTTGTTAATTGTACTTAGATTTCAGAATCAAATAACGAAAAAGTAACTTAATCGAAGCAGGTCGAGGGGTGGGGTGCCCGGTAGGTAAGGCGCTCTCTTTTGCATGCAAAGGTTCCCCGGTTAGGGTCGAGGTTTTGCCAAAATAACTACCGACCTATAAACGGTCTATTCAGTCCGACAAATAATACCCCTAGTAGAGGAAGTGCACGCTAAATATGCCCCAACGTTCCGAAGCCGCTTACGATGTCGCCCTTGAAAGGTGCGTTGAATGCCTATTCAGGTGTCGGCTCGTCACTTGACTGTGGTTCCAAATTACGACGTCCGTCACCATTCGCCCTCGTGTACCTCTGGAGCGATGGTAATTCAACCAACCTAACCAAAACAGGGATGTATTTCTATGGACGCTGTTTTAATGTTAAAATTGCGTACCATTCTCCAGTTACCTTGATCACAAAAATCATCTTAAGGGGGCCGGAGCCCTCCATTGAAGCCCATAAGGACCTTTTTTATGTACCTTTTTTCTCAGAATCTATTTCATACTTTGAAATAAAAATTTTACTAGTTATTAAATGGATGTTCAACTATACTTTACTAGAGGAATTTTTAAAAATTTTGTTTGGTTTTTAGATTATAAATTTCAAGTGAAACTACATATTTTTGACCTAAAAAACATCAATAATATTTAAAAAAAAATTATACTCAAATCCCTCTAGCGATTTTTAGAAACCAACCAGAAATCCAATACACCACCAAAAACGACTAAAAATATCCAAAACTAAAACCCACATTTGGAAAACCCCTCAAGAACAAAAAGAGTTCTTTTTTACCTGAGTCAATTCCCACATTTTGACACACGGAACAAGCGTTCTATATGAGAATGAAACAGGAAAAAGAACACAAAACCTCGAAATGTATGTAAATCGTCTCTTGGTAGACTCTAAAAAGAATGCATTCTCTCATTTTTCGTCTCGAATAGCTATTTTATTTTTTCCGTAAAGTGACGCGTCTTGTAATGCAGATAGGAACTCGAATCCCCTGAGAATATAAATTTTATTTTCAAAGTTATTTTGATGTAACAGTTTTTCTACGTCCTACTTAATTTGTAAGATCTAAAAGCTCTCAGTGACGTAACACTATCCGTCCTGTTCGATAGCTGTTTCGAAGAGAATAAACATAATTTTGAAACCTGTTCGGATTAACGACAAAATTGCACAATAGAAGTCTGTCAAACTAAAAAAAAAAGGAAAAAAGACATTTTAGAAAAAAACTGCATTAGGTATTATTCTAATACAAAAAAAATCTATTTTCAAAATAACATGGAGAAATAAATTATTCTTGCCTTTTATAATTCTCTAAAAATGCAAGGAAATTCGAAATGTAATGTATGGTGCTCCTATTGGTTCAAAGAAAATACGTCATTAGCCAATAGAAAGTGGAGTATTTGGAAGACGAAAAAAGGCTATCAACTCAGCACATATAGAAAGTAAAACACCAGGAAATTATAAAGGACTACTAATTGTGATAAGTTTTTGAACTGTTTCAGTATTCAAATGTAAAAAAAATTTTATAGCGTTTATAAAACATTATATATGACATTTGTATTTTATGGCATATGTACAAATTTCAAAATTTTTAGCGAAATATCGCACTGTGAGCGAAAAAAAACTTACTATCGGAAAAAAATATGAGTAAAACAAGTTGGTTTGTAACATAATCTGTCACTTGGCACGTTTCCAGACAACATCTGGGCAACATTGTGGGTAACAGACAAACCGAACTATTATAATACCTTCTACTTTTTTCGTTATAAACGTAGTCTGGACGTTAGAATACCATACCTGGGATTCATTTATGTATAGCAAATATTGATGAGTATAGATATACTGTGAGCGAAAAAAAACTTACTATCGGAAAAAAATATGAGTAAAACAAGTTGGTTTGTAACATAATCTGTCACTTGGCACGTTTCCACACAACATCTGGGCAACATTGTGGGTAACAGACAAACCGAACTATTATAATACCTTCTACTTTTTTCGTTATAAACGTAGTCTGGACGTTAGAATACCATACCTGGGATTCATTTATGTATAGCAAATATTGATGAGTATAGATATACTGTGAGCGAAAAAAAACTTACTATCGGAAAAAAATATGAGTAAAACAAGTTGGTTTGTAACATAATCTGTCACTTGGCACGTTTCCACACAACATCTGGGCAACATTGTGGGTAGCAGACAAACCGAACTATTATAATACCTTCTACTTTTTTCGTTATAAACGTAGTCTGGACGTTAGAATACCATACCTGGGATTCATTTATGTATAGCAAATATTGATGAGTATAGATATACTGTGAGCGAAAAAAAACTTACTATCGGAAAAAAATATGAGTAAAACAAGTTGGTTTGTAACATAATCTGTCACTTAGCACGTTTCCACACAACATCTGGGCAACATTGTGGGTAACAGACAAACCGAACTATTATAATACCTTCTACTTTTTTCGTTATAAACGTAGTCTGGACGTTAGAATACCATACCTGGGATTCATTTATGTATAGCAAATATTGATGAGTATAGATATACTGTGAGCGAAAAAAAACTTACTATCGGAAAAAAATATGAGTAAAACAAGTTGGTTTGTAACATAATCTGTCACTTGGCACGTTTCCACACAACATCTGGGCAACATTGTGGGTAACAGACAAACCGAACTATTATAATACCTTCTACTTTTTTCGTTATAAACGTAGTCTGGACGTTAGAATACCATACCTGGGATTCATTTATGTATAGCAAATATTGATGAGTATAGATATACTGTGAGCGAAAAAAAACTTACTATCGGAAAAAAATATGAGTAAAACAAGTTGGTTTGTAACATAATCTGTCACTTGGCACGTTTCCACACAACATCTGGGCAACATTGTGGGTAGCAGACAAACCGAACTATTATAATACCTTCTACTTTTTTCGTTATAAACGTAGTCTGGACGTTAGAATACCATACCTGGGATTCATTTATGTATAGCAAATATTGATGAGTATAGATATACTGTGAGCGAAAAAAAACTTACTATCGGAAAAAAATATGAGTAAAACAAGTTGGTTTGTAACATAATCTGTCACTTGGCACGTTTCCACACAACATCTGGGCAACATTGTGGGTAACAGACAAACCGAACTATTATAATACCTTCTACTTTTTTCGTTATAAACGTAGTCTGGACGTTAGAATACCATACCTGGGATTCATTTATGTATAGCAAATATTGATGAGTATAGATATACTGTGAGCGAAAAAAAACTTACTATCGGAAAAAAATATGAGTAAAACAAGTTGGTTTGTAACATAATCTGTCACTTGGCACGTTTCCACACAACATCTGGGCAACATTGTGGGTAGCAGACAAACCGAACTATTATAATACCTTCTACTTTTTTCGTTATAAACGTAGTCTGGACGTTAGAATACCATACCTGGGATTCATTTATGTATAGCAAATATTGATGAGTATAGATATACTGTGAGCGAAAAAAAAACTTACTATCGGAAAAAAATATGAGTAAAACAAGTTGGTTTGTAACATAATCTGTCACTTGGCACGTTTCCACACAACATCTGGGCAACATTGTGGGTAGCAGACAAACCGAACTATTATAATACCTTCTACTTTTTTCGTTATAAACGTAGTCTGGACGTTAGAATACCATACCTGGGATTCATTTATGTATAGCAAATATTGATGAGTATAGATATACTGTGAGCGAAAAAAAACTTACTATCGGAAAAAAATATGAGTAAAACAAGTTGGTTTGTAACATAATCTGTCACTTGGCACGTTTCCACACAACATCTGGGCAACATTGTGGGTAACAGACAAACCGAACTATTATAATACCTTCTACTTTTTTCGTTATAAACGTAGTCTGGACGTTAGAATACCATACCTGGGATTCATTTATGTATAGCAAATATTGATGAGTATAGATATACTGTGAGCGAAAAAAAAACTTACTATCGGAAAAAATATGAGTAAAACAAGTTGGTTTGTAACATAATCTGTCACTTGGCACGTTTCCACACAACATCTGGGCAACATTGTGGGTAGCAGACAAACCGAACTATTATAATACCTTCTACTTTTTTCGTTATAAACGTAGTCTGGACGTTAGAATACCATACCTGGGATTCATTTATGTATAGCAAATATTGATGAGTATAGATATCCATTCGAAAGTTTAATAAAAAGTTCGAAATAATAGTCATGAAAGTAAACATGGCTAGCCATAATAGGGTACCTGACAGTATCGCTGAAATACCTTCCAATATTAATTAAATTTTAGTTTGAACCCAAATATAACAAACGTATATTTTTTTGCAAAATAAATTAATAAAAATCATTTTCAAATGGCTTTTTTTTATCGGTACGTCACGTGATCACAAACACGTCAATTTCGCTGACGTCACTAGTATGTATAAACAAACCGGTGTGATGTTTTTTTTTTTGTTTGTAATTAAACTGGTTTTAATCTAACTTACTATTAAAATAAGAATTATATAGATAATGGGTGGAGGTTTTACAGAAGCGGATAGTTAAAATTTTCTTAAAGTAGATTCCAAAATGGTGTTTCAAAGTTTGTTTATAGTTACTAGTGACATCATATATACCACGTGACAGCCAAAAAGCGTTTTCGGGAGTGATTTTTTTTAAAATTCATTTTTCTGCCTTTTATGGGGTACTTGAAAAAAAGAAAAAATACGAGTTTATATATAATATTTTTGGCATAAGAATGTTTTAAGGCAATAAAAAAAATTTTAGTCAAGTACCCTATTGTCATAATTGTGCTTAAAAAACTTGTTGAAAGTCAACATACATTCAACAAAATATTAGCCATTGTCGCTTGTATTGGGCTCTTTAAATGACGTGCTTTAAATTCAAAATGTCTACGGAATAAATTTGCCAACTAGAATGTTCAATTGGTTCGCCGTGCCTTGAAGACGTCCTATCCTATTTAGAATAAGAGACTTTCCATTCCTTGCATTTCTCCAAGCATCCCCGGTGTACAAGCGCAATTCTATCTATTAAATGATTACGCAGAGCACACTTAGAAACACAACTCAGGAGATCCAGCTTAAAAGACAATTCCACCATGGAATACAACGGGATCTGCATAGATCTGGAGATTTCATTTGCTGACGGGACACAGTACCTCAAAAATGGCAAAAATTGCGATTTTTTTTTATTTGTGTACTAACAATAAAGTTTTAAATCTTCTAAATAAGTTTACCAAGTTTTAAAAGTCTAGCTATATTTTAAAAAAAGTTATTCCACTTTTTATGAGGAAAGGTAACTTTATGTGTTTTTCTCGGTGTTCATTTTTCCTTGATGACAACTTTTTCAAAACGCTAAGGCTTTTTTAATTATTGATAAAAGTCTAAGGAATTTTGTATGCAGTCTGTCAAATATGTTAACATTAAGAATTGGTATTAAAATTGTTTTCAAAAGTAATACTTTTTTTATAAAAATCGAAAATTTTCAAATATGCTAAAATAATTTGGGATTTTCTAGATAAATATTTTTTTTCATAAAACAACTACTGAAGATAAATCAAATTTGAATACCAATTCTTATGTAAAACAGTTTAAAGTACATGAGAAAAAAAATTGGGTTAAAATATTTGTATTTAAAAAAGCATTTTAAAAAAGTTCCAAAAAATTTTTTTTAAATAACTTAAAAACATTAAATCATTTTTAAATTTTTCTTGTCATATATTGTTTTTAAATACAGATTAAAGTAATAGAACATCAATTTTATAGTGAATATGTCAAAATTAAAGATTTTTTTGAAAGTGGTACCGTGTCCCCTTAAGGGCGAAAGAGCCCGAATGACTACGAGTTTCCACACCAACGTACCATGTGGTAATTCAAAGAGGAAAAAAATATTTTTAAAGCCATATTTCCGCACATTTTTCTGATAACTGTAGCTGACTTACAGGTCTCTATAATGCCACTTTTTGAAAGATGATCGAATATTTTTTTTAAAATTTCAATAGATAATTTTACAAAAAATATTCGAACCCATTTCAAAAAGTGGGATTCTAGGGACCTATAAGTCAACTACATGTACCATTTAAAACAAAACCTTTGTAAAAATATTCCATACATCCGGAGAAATGTGGCTTAGAAAATATTTTTTCCGTTGGATTTTACACAGAGGCATTTTAGTTTGGAGACCTACCGTTATTCGGGCTTATTAGCCCTTAATCTAAACCCAAACAAATCATAGGTGACCGTATGTTCGAATTTAGTACTTTTTACAAAACATTTACGTACAGCTGCACAAAAAAACAATCAAGCCCTTGCTTCTCTACTGCTCCTGATCATAGATTTTTGATAGAGATGTCCTTTTTCAAAGCTAATTGTGTAGAGTTGACTTTAAATATTAAAATTTACATGAGGAGTCGTCCTCATATTAAAATGCACATTGTGTTTTGAAATTCCGAAGGTAAAACCCAATATTTGACCTACAAATATTAAACACTGTCAAAATACCCCAAATATCAATTTTCGTTAACTTTCATGCAATATTTGCTGACCTATAAGCGTTCAAAGTTGAACGTCCTTAATGTTAACGTTTGTGTATTATTTGTGATTACGTGATAGTTTAGCTACCTAAGGCTGTGTCCTGACTACGCCACAAAGGCAACAAAACTTGGCGACTTGGCAGAGTCAGCCCCCAAGCTATTGCATCGCTTGGCGCCCTTGGCGGTCGCCAAGTTTTGTTGCATTTGTTGCCTTTGTGGCATTTGACGTCGTAGTGAGGACATAGCCTTATAATGTGTTAGTTTATGCAACAATTTCACAAGTTCCTTCCAAAGGTCCGGTATTGTGTTCCAAACTAAATTCAAACTATTCTGATATTATGCAATTTTATGTTGCATGCGTTAAGTTACGTCATATTATGGTTCAATTTCAAAAGATGCTTCTGTAAACATCTTTTAAAGTTTGGAAATCGTTATATGCATTTTGTATTGTATCTATTTTATGTACTTTGTTACCTGACGTCTGTCTCCTATATTAGGATCGGTCTTCAATCTCTTTCCCAGCACAAGTAGATATCCGCCTCGTTGCCAACTGCATTACACAAATGCTGAATATTAATGCGGATCAAAGTCTTAACCAGGATGCCGTGATAATCACGTGGGAGAAGGGGCAGTTGTCATTCGATTGCAAACGATTCTTAAGAGGGGAGGAGGGGGTTATAGTAATGAATCGCCCTCTTTGACCGCTGCAGAATCGTTTGCGAATGGAATTGTGTTTGGGTGGATGGCAACACTGAGGAGGAATTGACATTGAAGGATTGGGTTATTTATAGGGTTTGACCTGTGCTAAAGCTCCTAAAGGAGGATAGAAATAGGCAGCCGGAAACGATTACATTATATTACATAGTGCTGAAAGGGACGGTGTGTCAACCGATATTGTTCTCCTGGTTGAAAAAGGTTCCGCAAACCAAATAGTTGTCTCCAGGTATCTGGAATCTGTCCTATTTTCTTAATATTGAGGCGGTCCATCTAGCATATGTTATAGATCTCTGGTCGTTCGTTGTGGTTTAGTTGACTTAATGTAAGCTTTGGTATTTGTAAAGCGTATGTGAAGTGTAGAAGCCAAGGGATACCGGTGACTAAACATTAATACTGAGAAAAAACAAGATTAGTAGGGCCTGCTTAGGTCTACTAGGATGCACTTTATACCCTACATGCCACAAACTTTACTTTAGTGCACTTACTCCACAAGTAAAAATCTGCACTGAACTCCGATCCTAAAACAACTGCACTTGTACCCCTTTGGCTTCTAGGCTAAGTCGTAATGTTATATTTGTTGGTTATTCATTTCTTCGTATTCGTGTCTTCAGTATCTAATAGAGTCTGGATATTGGCTCTACTAACAAAGACAAAGTGGTGACAAACTTGGAGAATTGGCAGACCGCGTTCACCAGTATTTTTTTGTATTTAGATAAAACTATTCTACAGATTACAGTATAATAAATTACACAACGTAAAGATAACAATAGGAGACAAAGTCGAAGAAACGAACAATAAGATAAAATAAAAGAAACCAGTATGAAAACATAAACTGTCCAAAAGTATTTAGCAGTTCCAATATATTTTTTATATTAAATTTAAATAATTAGGTCAAATTATCACCAAAAATGAAAACAATACCGCTGTAACCGTTTCCACTTACGACTGAAACATGCCTATGGGAATATTTCTTATGATGTCACGCTCTCCATACTGCGATTTCATTGATTGTTTTGTTTTCTTTGACAAAGTGTTGAAACAATCGAATTGTATTAAAATCGTCGAGAAATTAATGTCCCATCTTAATAAATTACAAATTCTTTAAATTACGTTTACTTTCTATATCAGCACACAAAACGATATAAGTTTTGAACTATTTCACGAAAACACATTCGATTTAATTCAATACACAACAAAAGTTGAATCCACAACAAACTTAAAAATATAACGGTCGAAATTTCATCCCAAGTAATCATTTCAAAACGGAAGAGATTTATTCCACAAAGCCTGACATCCACAACTCACGATCCAGCGAATTTCGAATACTATTCCCTGAGGCCGTGACTCTTTCTAATTCCAAAAGAGAACGAATTGTTCGAAACCTGTCAAATTAGTTGCGTAAATAACCCCCGCCCTGCCCCCACTAGCTTAAAATATTGAAAAGTATAGGTAGGAATGGTATGGATGTGTTTGGCGCGAATTAAAATGAAGCTTACTGAAAGTCGCCAAATCGATAAGATACGCGTCCAGTTAAATTATTTCATTTCTTATGAATCCGTTATTACAATGAGGAAGTTGCGAGAATTCCATATTCATTTGCAAACAACAGTCCTTTCAAAAACTCGTCAAATGGTATCATTCACACTAGTAAAAATTTAAATTAATTCGTCAGTAATTGACTTACAAGTAATCGATATTTCACTATTTTAATAAAACACTCACAATCTTCTTGCAAGGGCTTATGACGTCAGGCTTGGCTTCCTGTTGGCTTCCTTGTTGTTTTACCAACTTTTATGCGATATAGCTGCTGAAACAACGAAATGTGTTTCGAATGATCTCAGATCGGGAAAATGTACTTTTTAGTAAAAGCAGGTATTCTGAGTGTTATTTAAAATTAATAATTGAAGATTTTTAAGCTAAAGTTCGGAATCTACAGACTCCAATGTACCAGGAAATGGTATAAGTATGTTAGTTTAAACAGGATGCAAAGTTCATTTTAAAAAAAATGACAATTTGTGCAGTTGTTTATTGTTATTTTGGATCGGAACTAATACAAGACTCAAATGTTTGATATTTTCATTTATTTCTATGTATGCCAGATAATTAGCCAAGCGTCTTTTTGGGTGTATTGTGAAAGCGATAAATAGCTTAACTTAGCAAACGATTTTTGCATAAGTTTCATCTTTTCCCCTACCTGCCCCCCCCCCCCCCCCCCCAGATTTCAGGAAACCAAATCTCAGGAACGAAAACGTCCGCTGTCCACGACCCACCGAAATTTCTGTCAGCTTCCGCCTTCTGTTGCGATCGGAACTGAAGTGAAAAGATGAACTGTTTACGTCGAGGCCATGTTAGGCTTCGCTCTAATCGAATCTCTTTTATGGAATTTAATGAGATGCAATTAAATTATTCCTTTTCGAAATCTCTGGGACCGTTTCTTGACATTCGAAGATAGCCTTTTGATGTTCAAAATCTCTCGAGGGCGAGTAAGGGTTTAGGATGATTTTAATAATATATTCCTTGAGAGATAGTTTATTGGAACTTAGTAAAAGCTCGCGCGGACTGCTCAAAAGGGATTACCGAAGTCGTCAAGTGGAATTTGTAGTTTGGGGGTTGGTGACAGCGATTGCGGATATTCATTTCCATGAGTTTGAATAGTTTTGAGGTTTGTCAGTGGAGTTGTAGAAATCAACTCGATCTGTAGATGTGTGTGTATTTGAATACAATAAAACAAATGATAGTATGGATAATTATAAGTTTAATTTAAATTCATAGCGGTTATTTAAATTCTATTATTTAAACTTTTATTAATGATGAAAATATTTATTAAGGTGTATGGTCTTTCACAACTATTAAAAGCCATGGTTTTAGCCAACATTGGAGGTAACTCATACTTGAGTGGACTACTTTTTTCATTTCGGGGGTGAAATTATTCGTCGGGCATTTTTTAGCTACACGAGCTGTTAATAGGTCAGCAGTTATTTTGGCAATGACCGTACCAGAACCTGGGACCTTCTGCATGGAAAGAGAACACCTTAACTGACTGAGCTCCCCAGCCGTATCGAATTGTATTAAATAAGGAGTGGAATGTTTACCATATTTGAGCATTTTTGTTGCTTGGCAAAGTAACGTGAATCGCCAAATCGAGGCCGACCATTATATCATAGCTGCTCTGGCAATTTTAAAAGGGGCCTATGGGAAAGCCCTCCAACTCCTGGAAGGGATACAATCGGACAACCCCTCATATCACAATGGGATGTATCAATTTGTATAAAATTAATATTCACATTAAAAAAATCACCGTTATTAAGGGTGCACCCGTGCAACGCCTGGTTTATAAATCTAGTTTTAATAATATATTCCTTGAGAGACAGTTTATTGGAACCATAGATATCATAGTTAAAGTATTAGATTGGCAGATCATGTGACCTCCAATGCTAACGACGGGACGCGCATGGAGGCCAAATAAGGGGGCAAAATGGTACGTGTTGCTGCCACTTTAAGAAGAAAAATGCTACGAAAAAATACCATTTAATTTTAAAATTACGAAAAAAGTACTAGAAAAGGATTTAAAGTCACTAAAAAGATTCCTTATTCAGCTAGTATTTTTACGATATTTTTTTGTAATTTTAGAATTAAATGGTATTTTTTCGTAGTATTTTTCTCCTTAAAGTGGCAGCAACACTGGCCATTTCGCCCCCTTATTTGGCCTCCATGCGCGTTCCGTCGTTAGCATTGGAGGTCACGTGATCTGCCAATCTAATACTTTAACTATGATATCTATTATTGGAACTTAGTGAAAGGTCGCGCGGACTGCTCAAAAAGGATTATCGAAGTCATCAAGTGAAATTTAAGGGGTTGGTGACAGTGATTGGCGGACATTCATTTCTATGAGTTTCAATTGTTTTGAGGTTTGTCAGTGGAGTTGTAGAAATCAACTGTATATCTAGATTTGTGTGTATTTGAATGTATGAATAAAACACATGGCAGTATAGACATGGCCTGTTCTTCCACAAGGCCCGGGCCTAGGGCCCCCAAATTTTGGGGGCCCCTAAATTTCAGTTTCTATTATGCTTAATGCTCTAAATCCCCAAAATATAAGTAAACTAAAAAACATTCTGATACTCTACTTTGTTTTTTGCACAAGTTGACTAAGAAATTGATCTAACGTGATTGTTTTGATCGATGTTTATAAGAAAGCCTGTAAAATTGGTTGCAAAAATTTGATACATAGGTCATATAGCATCATCATTACTGGTAATCATACACAAAATTTTCTGTAAAGGGGCCCCCAAAATGGGTTGTGCCTATAGTCTGAGATTTCCTAGAACAGGCCCTGAGTATAGATAATTTTAAGTTAAATTGAATTCATAACGGTTGTTTGACACCTTATAATGTGCACGTTTATTAATAATAATTTTTATTTAGCGGTACTGCTTTTTTGGCGGATTAAGACTTTTGCAGACTCGGCATATTCCCCAGACCTGAGAGCCATTTTTTGTATCACCATCTAGGCGACTCTTGATACCAATTTTAAAGCTCATATTATTATAAATCTCAGCTCTCTGTAGATATTAAGGGGGAATGGGCGCGCTGGACCGCGGGTCTCCAAACTCAAGCGCCTCAGTGTTCATGCAATGGCAAAAAAAAACTATTTTCTCTAACGCATTTCTCCGGGTGTATTGGATATTTTTACAAACGGTTTTTTTAAATAATAAATGTAGATAACTTACAGGTCTCTATCTTCCCACTTTTTTGAAATTGCTTCGAATATTTTGTGTAAAATTATTAATTGAAAATTAAAAAAAAAATACGAACCCATTTTCAAAAAGTGAGAAGGTCGGGATCTGTAAGTCAGATACATTTATCACATAAAAAAATCCGCTTGTAAAAATATTCAATAGGAGAAATGTGGCAGAGAATTTTTTTTTTCTCCACGGGATTAACACTGATGCCCTTTTCTTTGGAGACCCCCGGTCCAGCTCGCCCATTCCCCCCTTTAAGATTGTTTTATTGAAGAACCCAAGCCAAATGGATACGCAAGGAATTTTTACATGCCACCATATAACATGTACGCTGACAATTTTTCCATCCAGAAATTCCACTGACTTAGCCGGGGGTCGAACAGTTATGAAACGGGCATGCCATACCTCACGGCCACTGATCCGGCTTAATGATAAAAAGAATTCATTAAAGTGTTTGGTCTGTCACTTCAAATTTTAGCCATTTTAAAATAAAGATGACAACATTGGAACCAACGTTCTTAAAAATTGATGCACGTATGTACTTGAATGGACTACTTTTTACCTATTGAATAGGCGCTCATTTTAGAAGCTAAGTCGGATAAAGAAATGTAAACGATTACACAGGGTGTCCGTAAAAAAATGTCCGAGTTTCAAATTGTAATAGTATTGTGGTTGAAGTGTAATTGTAATATGGTTGAAGGTGACGAAAGAATAACTCCAACAGTTTCAGATAAGCGCATGCGCTTGTACCGCTACATCGTTGCACAGGCTGTTGCTTCCATTACTCCAGACTTAATGCAGACAGTATGGGAAGAATTGCACTTTCGTTTGGATGTGTGCCGTATCACTAAAGTCTCACACATTGAGCACTTATAGGAAAAACTAGGTTAGTTTTCCTTCAATGTCATGTATGATTTGTTATATTTAATATAAAATAAACTCTTGTAATATAACCACTAAAACTCGGACATTCTTTTACGGACACCCTGTATTATTGATCTAATAATAAAATTAAAAATGTGCAAAAACACAGGCATTGGAAACTAGAAAATGTTAAAGCCACCATTTAAGAAAAACGCCAATCCCTAGAAATTTGCACATTTATAGAATTGTTACTGAACCGACGATGTATTCATAACTTGAAAAAAAAATAGCTATTTGACTTTTTTTTCTACAATGATGTCCGCATCAGAAGAGTTCTATAGTAGGGTAGAGGAACGACTCGGGTACTGAGCTGCCATCGGCAGCCATGGCTCACTACGGAGCCCGAATAGAGTGGCAAAAGTGCTAGTTAATTTATAATTTGATACTGAGAAAGGAAGTACACCCAGGGCAAAGGCGGGAATCGAACCCGCACTTGTTACAGAGCGCGGACTGCTAGCGTTATGGCCTGCGATCCAAACCACTCGGCCATCGGGCCCCACATGCCACCCTATATTGTCTCCGTGTTGGTCCATGGTGCTGTTGCCAGGTTCAGTCTCTACCCTATTATAGAACTCCTTGGTCCGCATTTAGATTTTCTTTGTTCATTCACGGCGTTGTGTGATGGTTGGCTAACTCAAATTTAATATGTTCCAGAATCCCCGTTACAATCGGTTCGAATCCCGGTAAGGCATGGATGTTTGTGTTTCTCGAGTATATGCGGAGTACGTGCTCTTTAAATCTGTTGGGTCCGAAAGTCCTGTGGGCGGTCATTGCGCAGTTTCCCACGGGTACAGGTCCCTGGAGACTATTTCCCTCCCCTTCAGGGACATGTCTAAATTGTGGAGGTGGCGATAGATGGCAGCATCTGTCTTATATGTGTGTGTATGTCGTGTCCGTCCTTTTTGACGATGGTTTATAAGCGGGTCTTTGTGACCAAGCACACAAGCCTGAAAATATATGTCTACCTACCTACCAACCGTTACAATCTCAAAACAAACACAAATCAGAGATTAAAAGGAAAAGCAATGCAATGAATCCAGCATATCTTCTTCAATTTGTATGGCAAAGGACCTGACCTCTAAATCGAACACCGGTTCGAATAAAATTGAAATCAATTCGATTCGCTGTTCGAATTAGAATACGCAAATATGGCAGGAAAGCGATAGTAAAACCGCATTTCGGTTCGATTAGAATTGCTCAGTTATTCACGAAGGAATGTAAATTGTTAGATTAGAAATCTGATATCCGTTCCTGACTTTGGATTTGAAATCGGAATTTAGTAATCGAATATTGTAGAGCGAAAACTTTAGAAGAAGTCTATTTCAAGTAATTAATGGTTTACGGTCATGATAGAAAATGAAGTTTCATTTGATATGAGAGTTGGTCAGGATATAAGTAAAGTTTTCTTTTTAAAATGTTATTCTCAATGTACTTATATTACAATTAGGGTAGCCAGACGTTAGACGCACAATATTTTGCATTATATTTCAGTTTTTAGCTTCCACACTACATTTATAACGTAAAAAGTGGAAGATATTATAATCGTTCAGTCCATCTATCTATCCGTCACCCACTTTCATAGCCCAAACTACAATTGCTACGGACAAGTATGATACGTCAAAAAATTCAGCGCATCGAAATTAGAATACATTGAAAATTTAAAAAAAGAATTTGAATTCGAAGTAATTCAATATTATTAAAAAACTGCAACATTTAATGCTCATTTAAAAAGCATAGGTAGCCATTATTATTAGAATTTAATCACCATTGCCATTCGCAACAATCGCTCGAGAAACTTCAATTCTTTTAGACAATAAATTAAAATAAATTTATTTTTGCGACATCGATTCGTTTGAAATGACGTCAAATATATTTCACTAAGAGATTCTTTGTATGTTGATGTGAAATGTTTTAATTCTATTTAAAAGCGAGGAATATGAAATATTTATTCTTTGAAATATAAATTAATTTTTGCAAACGATAAGTAATAAGTATTGAATTTTCGAAATAAAATAAATGAAACTAGCCAAATTTAGCATGTAAATGTTTATATAGAATATCAATGCTTTGTTTGTCGCCTTTTTACCTGTTAAACACAACTGTTGTGTGGAAGCGGGTTAAGTGACAGATTCTGTTACAAACCTACTATTTTTTTTCAACTATCTATTTAGAAAAATTACCCAAATAGATATCCGCTTTATTTCTAAAAGATTTTCCAAACGAAAACAACGCAAAAAGTGGGATTTATAGAAATTTTATGATGAATTCATAATTTAAAATCTACTTAGTGAATCCAATCTAGCCTGGCTAATTATAGTTAGACTTTTGTGGCATAGCATCAATTTAAATGGATGTCTTTTTACGTTCGTGTTAGTACAGAAATTATTTTAAACTTTGATAATTGAAATGGTTGAATAGAAGAAGATCTTAAAATCTCTTTTCAAAATTTAAATCCAGATATCAGTCGTTTATTTGTACAAATATTTAGTCGTTATTTATCACATATATGTATTTAGTATTGTATAATAAACAGTATGGAAATATGACGACAATATCATTCTTTCGAGTCAGTCATTTCGAAAATTTTATACGTCAGTCTGAATAACGTATAATTTTTTTTTCTCCAAGGCGACAATATTGGCGGACAAGCCTTTGCAGAGTCGGCATATTCCTCAGAACTGAGAGCCATTTTTATGTGGCACCATCTAGGCGACTCTCGCTACCAATTTTGACGCTCCGATTACAATGAATCTGAGCTCTCTGTGGGTGTTAAAATGCCGAGATTTAATTTTGCCGAGAGAACCCAAGCCAAATGGGCCCTCCAGGGATCTTTTACATGCCACATAATCAGATAACATTCGTGCCCAAGATTTTCCCATCCAGAAAATCCGACGACTCAGCCGGGGCACGAACCCGCGATTTTGGGCTTATGAGGCGAACACGTTAGACCTCTCAGCCACTGAGCCGCCATAACGTATAACATATCGTCGGTCAAATGACAAAACCACGAGTGTGCAAAAACGCACAGATGGAAAACTGAATACTGTTAAGCATACCTTTTTAAAAACATTTCTATTAAAGGTCATTTGTCATGATTATAAATTAAACAACGTAATTATCGCTAGAAAATTACATAAACGACTTTGAAGATATTTACAATTCCAATTTCAGTTTTAATTTACATATACAAGACATCACAATTAATGCCTCTAAAATGCTTTGAATAAGCAAACGAACAACCTTAAAAAATATTTAACAGCGTTTTTTCATATTTTCATTGAATTAAAACAAACGTTATTTAATTCGCCAAAAGACATGATTCTTCCACATAACGATAATAAAGTTTGAGCTTAACTTGGTGAGAAAAAAATCGGAAGCTGATGATACCAAATGGAATCTTTGAGGATGAAACGGTTTCAAAAATGCGTTCCCCTAAATGTTTTGAGCAGTGTATTTTGCAAGAACTTTAATTTTATGTTTCCCATTATTCAACCAGAAATAAAATAAGATTTAAAGAAACTCTTCAAACAAAAAATTATCTGAACTCTCAACCAATTAATCAATTTATTGACATAGTAAATAATCTTCAACCAACCAGTGAATTTTTTTTTGATAAATTTTATAAACTGAAAAAAGATTTATATCAATATCTATAATAATAAAAGAAAGAGTCTGTCTGTTTGTCTGTGGATCGTAAAAAAACTACTTATACTGCCCTCACAAATTCGAAATTTTTAAGAGAGATTCCCTTTAATACCAACGTGTGCACCTGAGGCTTAGTTTTTTCAAATTTGTTCCATTTTAGAGAAAATTCGAATTTTCTGAAAAAAATACACCACTTTCGCTCAAATCCGATCAGTTTTTCCCTTTCATGTTGCCATAAGAGAGAGAATAAATTAAACTGAACACAAAAATTAATTAAAATTGAAATTGCTTTCATTTTCTTACCATTACCTTCGGAAACTAAATTAATGATTTAAAAAATAATTTAACGTGTCAATTATGGTTAATTTTGAATTTATCAGGAAAATCGCGATGACAGTAAGTTCATATTGAGGACGATTTTGTGATATGAAGGTGTGCATTTTATAGTGATGTATTTTTATTTTGGAATTTTAAAGAAATATTAACAAAGACAAAGTTTATTATCTTATAGCAAATCAAATGACACATATACTTGGATCGATTTGATATTCTTTTAATCCGTGCGAAGAACGGGTATTTATTTGCTAGTTGTAAATATTTAAAAAATATATAAATATATTAAAATTGTCTGTTATTGTTTTTATTAATTATATTCTGTGTATGTTCCTGCCATGTAAATAGATTTTTTTTCTGTGTGATAATGTAGTTAAATAAATGAAACACAAAGGAGGATTATTTTAAGGAGGATTAGGATTTTCATCGCCACCCCAGTACTTGCATTACTTTTTATTTTACATTATGTATTTGAAAGTAATAAGTTTTTGAATTCTTACAACGCCACTTTCCTAAACAATGCTTTTTCTTTGTTTTAAGAAATTGAATGTCAGAATATAAGGTTATTTCAAGATATTATTGTTTTGATAATAAAGGTATGCCTAACAATGGTCATTTTACTATGTTTCAACAATTGAATTTTGCATTCAAGCAAAAAACTTGGTGAAGTAAGCTGCTAAAATAAACATATGCGAAATTTTTGAGATTTTGTTCTTAAAAATACTATTTGAAACTTAATCAACCCGATTAACGATATTCTAACTGTTGATTAAACCTTTTCAACTCTTTCCAATATCATCAGTGTTATTATATTTCACCTAAACCTTGTCAAATAGTTCTATTAAGATGGGACGAATCATCAAATTTTTTAGGAGAATATGGTGAGTACAAACCATTTATTAAATATCAAAATTTATGTACGAAAAGTAATTTCTGCTCAGAAGCGTTAACTACTCTTGCAACAAATTAACGTTTTGCACTCTGTTGTCGTCGCCTTTAAGACAAGTTTGTTAATATAGCTCTGGAGTTATTGGCTCATACTAGTGATTATTTGGCTGGAGTACAAAGGGCTAAAGTTAATTTCTCAATTATTTACCTTATAAATTACATTTACTTTGTCAAAATTTAAAGTAAGTTAGTTTAAGAGAAAACATATCTTTCTCGCGCCGGAAAAATTCCGGCGCATATATTTTTGATATAAACATTTTCCGAGCCATTATATACTTACAAGTATGTTTTGCAGGTAATTTTACAAAAATTTGCTTTTAGTAATGATACGTCAATTTATTGAAATTTTGAGGGTTAAAAATGCGCAGTTTTTGTGTACTATGAATGAACAAACTAGCTCTTTCACTTTTTTTGCGATTAATAGTACATTCTAACTTTTGTTTTGATCCATAATGTGCAAAATCCATTTGTCCATGTGTGTTGAAAATTACATTAATTGAAAAATTACTAAATTATAATGCCATTTTTTTTTTCTTTTACAGTCAATTCTTTCGCCGTGGAGGTAAAAAGACCAAAGATGAAGGTTCAAAGGTAATGTATTGTTAATTTCGCTTTAATTTTTGAACAAGAGATCTAAGTTACTCACTATGGTAACTTCACTTTTACTTCATCTAAATAGAAGAACAAATAATAATGAGTTTAAATTCGTACAACAATAACTAAAGAGTACTACACTGTTAAAAATTTTGTGCTTGGGTTTCACCCTGATATTGGTTCCTAGTAGCTGCAACGGCTGAATGGTGAAACGTTCCACCATATTTTTGGTATTAGGTTGAACCATTTCTCAGGTTTTTGTTTCCAAATCCAGAAAAATGGTTCAACCAAACACCGAAAAAAAGGTGAAACATTTCACCATACAGCCGTTGCAGCTACTAGGAACCAATATCAGGGTGAAAGGAACCAATATCATGGTGAAACCAAGCACCAAATTTTTAACAGTGTAGTAGTTAATAAAAATAAAATTATAATTGAATCATTTGCGTGTTAACCACAGAGTACTGCATCAGATAAGTACTCTGTGGTCAGATGTCAGCAGATGACTAAAATTGTTATAGACATTTTTAAAAAATACCAAAAAATACCAAAAATATAAATCCAGTATTTTTATCATAGGCATGCAAATCAGACAAAGAACTAACCTTCAAAATATATTTAAACATAATTTTTTGTAATTGAAAAATTTAAAAATTTTAACTTCTCAAAACGCTGCTCCTCCTACAATTTAGAAAAAATATGTATTTTTTGTAAAATGTTCCCACAACATATATAAAAAAAATGGTATGGTTATTGAGCTATCAGTTAAACGAGAAAAGTTATGTATCTTTATGTATAAAAATGGCCAAAAACATAGGGTTTTTTAATTTTCAAACTCATCATTTTCACAATACAACATACACACAACACACAACACACACACAACATCACATCACATACACATACACATACACAACAACACACACACATACACACACTACACTACACTACATCACAACATACACATACACATACATACATACATACATACATACATACATACATACATACATACATACATACATACATACATACATACATACATACATACATACATCTACATACATAACATACATACAAAACATACTACATCCTAGACCTTATCCCATATAATTTTTTTATTATTCATATATGTTTCAACACCGAATGAAAATTTTGGAGCTCTACACTCTTAAAACAAACGAGCGGTTTTAACTCAGTCTGAGTTAATTTCCAGTCCTTTCCGTAGCGAAAATGCACTTCCCCTATAGGAGTGGATTTCACTCTTTGGTTTTAAGAGTGTAAATTTATTTACCAAAAAGCCCTAGGAATTCAACCATTACACACAATGAAAAAAATCAAACTTAGAAAATCCACATACAATTTAAAAAAACCCTTTTACCAAATAACCATATCATTTTTCCATAAACCTCCACCATTGAAAAGTAGTCTTTTTGAAGTCTTTTTTGAAACTGCCTTAGCGCGTAACATTCGAGCATGTTTAATTATTTTCTGAGAAATAAAACTGGACAAAAAAAAATCTGCTGAGAAAAGTTTAATATCTTTTTTCTGTTTAAACTATCATTTTAAAAATTTAAAATAGTGTTCATAAAGATTTTGTAAACAAACTACACTAAAAATTGAAAAATCGATATTTTCGTCATTTTTAGGTACCTCGTTCCCTAGCAGTAATTGATTGCAGATATTTTTATTGCATTAGACAATTAATTTTTTTCTATCATTTTTTCGATACATTTGAAGATCAAATGTAGGCAATAAACTTTGAAAAACTACTACAATTTTAACTGCTTTAACTAAATAGTTTTAAAATAAAAAATTATGGAAGAAAATTAAAATTTAAAGACTTATTAATCTTTTAGGATAAATCTTCCCATGAAGAAACACCTTTGGATGTATTTCAGGAGGATTCAAAGGGTTTAAAATATCACCAAAACAGTTCAACCCTCTCCATAAAATATCAAAAAACTAAAGAGGTCGAAGAAATAAAAGAATTCCCCATATCAGATACTGAAAAGGCTTCTCAAGACCCTAATCATAAAGTATCGTGTCAAACAATTGCGAAAAATGTAGGAGGCAACATCAACATTGGCTCAACTACGTCCAATACATGTGACAAACCACAAAAAGCCGAAATTGCGACTGAAATAGCTGAAACTTTGGAGAACATAATTAAAAAAGTTGAAGAAATCCTCATTCAAAATGATTGGAATATATCCCATTCTGTTGACACATACGAAAACACAAATGCTACCACGTATACATTAGAGGAGGCTCAAGTCATCGCTCCAGAAATATTTGATGTCATTGAGGATTTGATCAAAAGAGTTGAACTCAAAGCACAATTAACAATTCAAGCCGAGCCGAATGTTCTCCAAAAAATTGAATCTCCCATCAATGATGATCAACTCACGGAAATACAAGACCCTTTCAACTGCTGCTCTCCAGCAAAAGCTTCTAAAAAGATAGAAGAATGTGAAAATTGTAATGTTACCTCCACTCAAAATCCACCTGAAAGACCTCTACCCCCTTTAAAGAAGACAAAAGTAGAAAAGTGTCCCGAAGCACTTACTCCTTTAGTGGAAAATTATGAATACAAGGGCCAATTGGGGAAGGGGGGCTTCGGACAAGTTTACCTACTTCGCCATAAACAAATAAAAGAGGAAGTTGCTGCCAAAGTCGTCCCCTCACGCCGCGTCACTGCTTCAGAAAAAGAGACTTGGCCCAACTTAGCTCACCCAAACATCCTTAAACTTCTTGAGCAACATATATTTGGCGAATATCATATATTCGTAAGTCCCAAGCAAGAAAAGCGTCTCGTTGAGATCATCTACAAAGCCCCTTTAACAGAAATAAAGCAATATATGCTAGATGCACTAAGAGGACTGGAGTACTTACATCGAATGGGCCTCTGCCACCTCGATATAAAGGCAGATAACATCTTAATAGGAAAAAAAGAGGCAATGCTCTGTGATTTTGGTTTTGTAAGTCAAAGCAAGGGCCTTACGAACTTCGACTTTGCGCCGCCAGTAATTTACAGGTCACCGGAGGCATCGAAATCTAAAGGAGCCAAGGCCAAAATCCCGAAAGGCACAGCAGTCGACCTCTGGGCCTTCGGGGTAATGATGGTCGAGCTCTTTACAAGATTCCCTCTTATTAATTTAAAAGTAAAAGGAGAAAAATCAACGGTGAAAGGGGAGAACTGGAAAAAGAGTTCTTATCACATTCTCCGAAAAGCGATCAAAGAGAAAAACTTCAACAATAGTCTCAAGAAAGATTTCCCTCAAGCGGACAAGAACACTCGGAGAGCTGCCCTTGACCTCATCCACGCATTTCTCCATTTTTCTCCATACAACAGAATATCAGCTAAGAAAGCAATGAAGCACCCATTCTTCAAAAATCCCGTGCCGAAATATTTCATGGCCCATCAAAAAGACTTCTCGTTATGGCAGTAATCAAGAAATAGAATGAAAGTCACTTCAATAGTAAATCCTCCTGAACTGCTACAAAAAGACTTTCCTTCCCCTCCCTAATACGAAACAGGCGAGATGTGCCTTTTTTAATTTATTTGAATTTAAAAGAGTTCATGCCTCAGTAAAAGCTGCACGTTGTGAAGATATCTTCTTACTACACGAGATGATGGGCCATGCTCCACGTAGCAATGTGCTACAGTTTAAGGTGGCGTTTAACTTGATATAAGGTTTCAAAATCAATAATACAATGTCTCGTTACGTGTATTGTGGACAATCCGTTTTCTACAAGTTGATGAAAGTGTAGCAAATAAAAGGAGAAATATTGCTGTCTTCCAGAAATACAATTTAAAAGATAAAAAAAAACAACAGTTTCCAACAAGTTGATGAAGGCGTCTTAAATAATGAGGACAATTTTGTTGTTTTACAGAAATACAGCTTAAAAGACAAAAAAAAAACTGTTTATCACACGTTGATGAAGTCTCCAATAATGGTGACAATATTGTTGTCTTACAGAACTACAGTTTTAAAGACGAAACATATATATAAAACAAAGTTTGATGAAAAAATATCTATTGAAATGGTGTCATTTTGTCTAACAAGTGGTAATGCTAGAAGTCAACCACTAAAGTTCCAAATGTTGGGTTCAATGTATTAGTCGTTGTTCACATGTGACGGCAATCCTAACTGTATTTGTTACTTTATTCTCAACCTAATACAAATTCTTAGACGACAATTGATTTTTTTTTATTTTGTCTTGCACAAAAAAAAGCTATATTTAGTCGATGAGATCCCGCAATTTAAAGGTGTGAAATCATAAATTCAAGTTTTTGATGCACCAGCTATGCATCTATGTGAAGTTTCGGGCAAATTGTTTCTAAATTGTTAATTGAGTTTTGATGATGAAATATTTAATTTTAATGATTTATTTTTACAATATTTTCACAATAAAGGTTTTTTTTTTGGTGATGCATTGTGTTTTATTTTAATGTTCATTCAATGTATCAGTTTTAAAAGTTCAACAGATGATATATTTAAGACAACATTTACACGTTTTGAAAAACATCTTTTGAAAACTATTGCTCTTGGTACCAAATTTTTTGATATAAAATAGTTTTTAATTAAAAGATTAGTTGTTGTTCGAGATTGTCATTTTCAAAGAACCATTTAACTATTTACTCGATTTTAAAACACTTTTTTAAAAAGTTAAAATAAGGCGAAGGGGCATGGTTTTTCAAAATTAGACTGGGCAAGATTTTCAACAATGCTTTGTAGAAAAACGCGCTCAAACCTTTGTAAACTAAGTTTAATATTTAGTCTGAATAACATATAACATATCGTCGGCCAAATGATAAAACCACGGATGTGCAAAAACGCAAAGATGGAAAACTAGATACTGTTAAGCACACTGTTTCAAAAAATTACCAATCCCTAGAATTTACACATTCGCAGTTCTGTTATCGGTCTGACGATATGTATATATATATATGTATATGTCATATACCGACGATATCATATTTACTATTGCATAATAAACAGTATGGAAATGTGTCTTTCCTTCCAGGCTGTTGTTTCCGAAGCGAGTATATGTCAGTCTGGGTGAGGAATGCGAAATCAATGTTACCACTCGCTAAACGCGTCGTGAAATATCCATTAACGCACCACTCGTTCGTTAAGACTGGCGAAAACAGATCAAAACAGAAACAAAGGGAAAATAGGGATAGAAAAAAAAACATTGGGGACACCTTATAACAAAATCAATCGGCCCCGACGGCAGGGATCTTAAAGAATTAACAGATTTATTTGGTTTAAAAGTTGGTTAAAAAATAGGAAAGGGATTTTTAGGGATAAAATGTAAATTTTTTCACGAGGCTTCATTTTATCAAGGGCTTAGGAGTTGCACAGAAATAAGGTTGTTTCTGATTATGTAATTAGTTTCCTGTTTTCTATTGTGCCTTTCCTACGAATTCATTGGTTGTTTCGATTTCACTCTTAAAATAAGCGTAGTTTTCTTTTTTTGCTTGCCTGTTTTTCGAATTTTGAGTTCTTCATATGCAGCTTGTTTGTTCTCCTGCTATTTATTGAACTTTATTGGTTTTAATTCGATTAAATTTCAACTATGCTAAGAATTACAATAACGTCAATGTTGTGGAAAGCTTCGGTCTAGATGGTTCATTCACAATTGCATCTGCTGTCTTATTTTTCACTGGAATTGCTCTCAAGAAGCGTGACATTACATCTATAATTGTCAAAATATATCGATTTCCCCCATTGACCTTGGCATATTTTTGCATATCAACTAAGTCCATCTGCCAGAGCTCGTTTACGCCATAGGCTAATGTTTTACGCCGTTTATACTTATAGCGCACGGGGAAATGGAGCGTGTATGCATCTTGTCGTGAGAGCCATTTTTGTGCTGTTGTTTTATCCACTTTCGCTTCCTTTGCTAGATTTCGGACTCCACCAAAGGAACCCGGACTCTTCGGATCGAAATACACCTCTTTCATTCGAATTGCTGCCATCTTATCTTCTTGCGCAGAAAAGAAGGGTGATAGGGAGTCGAAGCTTGTTCAGGGGATGGAGGAGTTTGTGCAAGAGGATCTAGAGTGGATAGTTCCAGTCGTTCTCGTGTATATTTATTTCCTATCCACTGTAGTGGTATATTCGCTTCAAACAGCCCCCTAAGAAAACTTTCAAAACCTCTAGGAGGAGGTTCTGGGTTTCTCATGTCGCGCATTACATAACCAAACAAATCAATGGCATTGCTTCGAAGTTCAGGTTTTCCATTGACCTCTAACTCATTTCGCTCATTGAATTGGTATCCAGTATTTTTCAATTTCTCTAAAATGGGTACAATATATTTCTTTTTGGTCTTTGGAACAGAATGGCTCACATATTTTGCTACTATCGGAGCAAATATATCTTGGTTGTCAAATGAACTCTCTTGGATCTCGTTCTGGGGGAGTTGTGATTGAATAACTCACTTGGGAATTCAAGAGTTTTAGTGGGTGTCGGCAGCATACTCTTCTGATACTTTGGTATAAGTTGAGAGAGTAATTTTCCTCGCAAATCATCTGGCATTTCGTTTTGGTGCAACACTTGAATAATTTTTTGTCTTCTAACCGAATCTCTGGTTTATTTATTTGATAATATTCCGAAACCAGATCCGGAGAGACGAGTGCCATTTTTCTAGACATTGCCTGTTAGTAATTTTAAGACAGATGGAATAATCATTGACAAAAATCCGCCTGTTTGTTGCTTTAAGATTTTTCTCTTTGACGACAGTCCTATTTTTTTATCAGCCAACTTTCGAATCACTTTCTTATAGGGTGCAAGTTTTTGTACTTTTACCCCTGGAATATTGCCCTGCAATAAATTTTTACAAATTTCGCATATAGATTTTAACTGGTCTGCACTGGTTGAGTTCAAAATTGCTTTTCGTTGTTGTGGCGAAGCATTCGAAAGTATATGCAATAAATGCACGTGTTTCTTTATCCGCTTCATGTTTCTAGCGGGACGAAGACCCAATTGATACGATTTTCATCTGGAAAGATGGAGGGTCTCAACCTCTGTTCGTCACACGTTAGTGGGTGGACGTCTACGAATAAATAACTATACGGTTCACGTGTCGCCTTTTTATATGCGTCCATGAAATATTTACCTTTATGAGGAAACGCTTGACGCGCGAAACAGGACATTTGAGAAGAGTCTCGGTTGTTACGAAACAAAACAAGATAGTGTGTATTCAGACTGATGTCGCGCATAACCTTCACTTTCGGGAAAAGATTTTGGGTGATAAGTATTACACTGAAATTTTTATGATGAGACGTGACTCTAAACATTAGTTCCACTTCTTCGTTTAACTTTGATTGTAAATCGTCTAACACTACCAAATCAAACTTTTCTTCTTCAGATGGTAATCCACACACAAATTTTATTTCCGGTTCCGATGCCATCCAGTTCTGATAGACAGAGAAACACCAACAGACTTTTTTGAGAGGACGTTCGTAGACATCCCTTTTTGCAAGTTTTCTCACTAGTTCTGTTTTCCCACTAAACGAAGGTCCTACAATTAACATTGATGATGGGAATTTTAATTTTAACATTGTTGACAGAGTTTCATAAATTCATTCTTAAACAACTGAATACCATGTAGTTCTGGTTTCAAATCATTCGTACCGTTGTAATAAAACTTTCTTATGTCAAACATTAGTCTCTTCTCTTTCAAACATTTATGAAAATACACTCGTCGGCCTATATTTTTAGAGACCGAACAATTACTCTTGTCTAAATCCACGTATTCTCCACTTGGGACCAACAACACTATTAATTCCGCAACGCACACGATCACGAGAATCGCTATGACAATTGTTTTCTTCTCCATTTTGACATTCTCTCCTTTTTCTACACCTATATATACCCGAAAATCTAGTGAGAAAGTGAGAAAGTTTCCAGGACAACGTTACTTTTATAGTCCAAATAGCAACAATACATACTACTATTTGCGTTATACGGGAAATTAAGAGGATTTGTGGGACAGCAATTTAACTCGATTTACGAACCGAAAATAGCTTTTAGTCCAATGAAAGAAAAGTTTGTACGGCTGGGGGAAAAAACGATCCACCCCTCGTTACTCGGCTGCTATTGATCAGGGAATTTTGTGGAAGGTGACAATTTTCAGAAAATAACGTAAGGAATTGAGAACTAGCAACAAAAATTGTATAAGAGGTCGTCTACATATTAAAATGAGTACCAACTTTGAAAATTCCAATGGCAACACCCATTTTTTTACATAAAAATGTTCAGTACCTTCAAAATACCATTATCTCAACAAATCCTCTCCCTTATCTCTCAACAAATAATGCAAAATAATTCGTTTTCTTTTGGATCTGGGGTATTTTGAAGATGATAAACATTTTTATATATAAAAAAAAATTGGGTGTTGCCATTGGAATTTTCAAAGTTGGTACTCATTTTAATATGTAGACGACCTCTTATACAATTTTTGTTGCTAGTTCTCAATTTCTTACGCTATTTCCTGAAAAATGACACCTTTCACAAAATTCCTTGACCAATTTGCAGCCGAAAAACAAAGGGTGAATCGTTTTTTTCCCCCAGCTGTACACAACATTCGTATCAGTAAGGTGAGAAAATATTACGAAATGGAATTCCAAGACCAAGAATGAAAATAATACCGCTGGAACTGTTGCCACTCACGACATGAAACATTGCCATTGGTTACTCAAAAAGTGTGTCAAAGATTTCTTTTCAAGTAACTAGAATCTATCCATAACTCTTTTCGAAAAACATTGAAGACTGTGGCTTTTGAAGTTGGAGGTCTAATTTGTTTTCTCTAAGAGTTTTAAGGGGGACCGAAGCCCTCCATTGAAGCTCATGTTAAAAGGACCTTTTTTATGTACCTTTTTCTCAGAATCTATTTGATACATTCTAATGAAATTTGTACTAGTTATTAAATGGATGTTCAACTATACTCTACTGGAGGCATTTTTAAAAAAATTGTTTGGTTTTTAAATTATAAATTTTTAACTACATATTTTTGACCGAAAAAAACATCAATAATATTAAGAAGGAAAAAAAGTAAGATAGTTGTGCTCAAATCCCTCCAGCAAATTTTAGAAACCAACTTCTTAAATCCGTATAAAAAAATTTCAGCTTGATACTTATAGTAGATTCTGAGAAAAAGGTACACTCACATTAAAAAAGTAAGTTTTGAGATATGAGCTTTTAAAGTAAACCATAGTGGTTTCTTTACCTATGAAACATAAGGGGATTTTACCTAAACAACATTTAAAAATATATATATATTGAAAATACTTCTAGTACCTGAAACTTTTATTTTAAGATATTGTTGTAAGGCTAAGATTGCATAGTTTAAGAAACACTAAAAACATTGAAATGTCATTTTTGAAAATTTTGGGGGGTCTGGTCCCCCTTAAATAAAAAGATTTCGGTAAAATAACAAGAAGAAACTATAACTAGTTGTAACAACTAAGGTAAAAGCTACATTTCAGGAACACGACGGAACATTCCAAACGCAGCTGCGTTCGAGGTTATTAGGAAATCCGAAAACGATTTCGAATTGTCACGGGTTTCGCTTTATAGTATCTGGCAACAACGCTATGTTTTAGAATACGGTTTTTGGCAAAGGAATCGATAATTTGAAAAGCAGACGACTTTTAAGCGATTTTCCGTGTAAGGTAAATAAATGGAACTTTTAAAAACGATAGTAGAAAAAAAATGGCGATGATCGATTCAGTGATGATGATTAGAGTTCTCGAATGCGAATTTTAACGTTGGGTCATAAATGTGTAGGATTTTACAGATTTGAATTTTTATTTTATCAATCGTTTAAATATATTGAATGATTTTAGAACGATGCTTGCGTTGATGACTACGCATCAAATTGATTGTTTTTTTAGATCATCTATTTTTAACACTTTGGTGCGTGTGACGCCATAGCACGACATTAAATCATCATCCTTAGCTAGCGTGATGCAACAATTTTATTTAATGTAATGATTTTTAACGAATAACGCAATACATAAAATTAACATTCTATCATTTTTACCGCTTGAGAACTTTTTTGATTTTCAAAGTACTGCTGAAAACGATGTTCAAATCAGTATGATATTGTGAAAAATATTTTCATGAAACAAAATATTTTTATTTTTTTAAATAAGTTTTTTTTGTGTCTCTAATGCTTCTTAAATTCTATACATTTTTCTTTTATTTAAAAATCTTTTATTGTTGCTGTAAAATAAATGATATTTTCTCTTCATTTTATAGTAAGATTTATTTTACTCCACCTTCGAAATTGTTATTCAACAAAGTGAACTGTTTATTTGCTTATTATTCTTAATGGAAAACCCATTTTATTATTTCCATTCGTCCCACATTGTGGCACTTTGTTTCACCAAAAATATGGTTCCTAGTAGCTGCAACGGCTGTGTGGTGAACCGTTAAACCATATTTTTGGTATTCGGTTGAACCATTTCTCTGGTTTTTGTTTCCAAATCCAAAAAAATGGTTCAACCAAACACCGAAAAAAAAGGTGAAACATTTCACCACACAGCCGTTGCAGCTACTAGGAACCAATATCATGGTGAAACCAAGCACAAAATTTTTAACAGTGTATAATATTTTATCCTTTCCGCTCTAGAGGTACACATACGTGGAGCATTGTAGAATTCCCTTTAAAATTTCAGTTTTAAAAAAAAATTAATTCTAACTTTTATATTCCAAACTAGAATGTTCTAACTTCTCAAAACTACAAATACCAAAGCAGCTGATTTATTAATTATATTTAATAAACAAGTAGGTTTGTAACAGAATCTGTCACTTAACCCGCTTCCACACAACATTTGTGTTTAACAGGTAAAAAGGCGACAAACGCAGCATTATTATTATATATTAAACATTTACATGCTAAATTTGGCTAGTTTCATTTATTTTATTTCGAAAATTCAATAATTATTATTCATCGTTTGCAAAAATTTATATTTCAAAGAATAAATATGTAATATTCCTCGCTTTAAAATAGAATTAAAACATTTCATATCAACGTACAAAGAATCTCGTAGTGAAATATATTTGACGTCATTTCAAACGTATCGATGTCGCACAAATAAATGTATTTTAATGTATTGTCTAAAAGAATGAAAGTTTCTCGAGCGATTGTTGCGAATGGCAATGGTGATTAATTTCTAATAAAAATGGCTTCCTATGCTTTTTTTAAGGAGCATTTAATTTTGCAGTTTTTTAAGTAATTGAAGTACTTCGAATTCTAACTCTTTTCTGAAATTTTCAATGAATTCTAATTTCGATGCGCTGAATTTTTTGACGTATCACACTTGTCCGTAGCATTTGTAGTTAGGGTTATGAAAATGGGTGACGGACAGACGGACAGACAGACAGACGGACTGAACGATTATAATACCTTCCACTTTGTACTTTATAAACGTAGTGTGGAAGCTAAAATTAAAGCAAGAAAGTCAAGCAGATTTCGAAGCTCTTGCAAAAAAAAAAGTTTTTTCATCGGTAATTGTATAAAAAAAAATATTGCATGAAAACATGTCAGAATGGACTATTTAACTGCAAGAAACTGATAAAGCTTGTTAGTTTATAGATAGCACAGCAAAAATGTGTAAAAAAATCTAATATGGTCTAAAACACATTCTGACGTTTGAGACGACAGAATATTTTCCCATATAAAATTTTTTTAAACAGCTAAATAAAGCTTTCACAGTTACTTCGTAGAAGATATACCAAATAAAATAAATTCATCTTCCACATTTCGCAATTTTCTGATGTTCCCTATATATACTAAATTAAGTAACTGCGTAAATATAAATGAATACCCTTAAAAACTACGTAGCACTTTAAATATCAAAATTACAATTTTTATTTAAATATAAAATGGAAACATTCAAATAATTAAAAAATACTCCTACATAAATTTAATAATGTTATTTTAACTCTAGGCGCATACATCATTCATAACTTTAAAGTTAATTAGTTTATTAGAGACACGTGTTCTAATTACAGCTAACGTATTCCCAGCGCAATTATAAAAACGCGCCAGTTTTTTTTTTTTTAACTCTCAGTTTACTTGTGCAATATAATTTATGCCTCTGGGATTCGGCGCCAGTTATTTAGCGTACATAAAAACGAAGACAACGGGAATTTTTTTTCCCGCTCTTTTTACCGGGAGATTTCGTTCTTTCATCCCCCTACTCAATTAGAGTATGGAATTAGGACTAATGTGATGAAAAACTTCGGAGTGGAATAAAAGAATATTTAAGATTTTTATTTCGGGAAAACAAATGCAAAACCAACTATTGAGATATTTAAGAGTGACTGTCAGTCCCATAGAGCTAATGCATTATTTTTGAAATCACAACTTTTGCGAAAGAACTGCTTTGCTATGTTATCCCATTTTCACCAGGTATGCATGGGAATCATCATAACATCAATTTAAAACAAAATTGAAAAGAAAATAACATTCGGTTATTTAATTATTAATTGATAAATTTTTTAAATAGTGTAGCCTTCTGTTGCATATTTTTGGCATTTTAAAACTTCAAATATATATATTTAAATAACTAGATGACATTTTCGTTTCAAATTTGTTTCATTTCGATGCTATGTTGATTCCCATACCTGGGGAAAAAGGGCTAACACGGCAAAACAATGCTTCTGCGGAATTTGTGATTTCAAAACTAATGCATAGCTCTATGGGACTGACAATCCCTCTTAGGGCTTGATTATATGGTCCCTGTTCGAACAAACACATACAGCTTTTACATGCAGAGTAAATAAAAAAAAATATTGTTTGCTTTTAAGATTAACTTCCCAAACAATCAATCAACAGTCGCAAAATCTTGCAATCTCGCCAAATAAATATTTCAAATGGTTTGTCAAGAGACAGTGTAACAGTTCGTCACATTTCCAAACTCAAATAACATACACGCTAGATGGCACTGATTTACTTTACGTAACTACCAGTGATTCAGATTATAACGAATACTGTAAGTACACTGCTCAAAACAATTAGGGGAGCACTTTGCGTACTTTTGTTTACCCTTTCAGTTCCAACTTCTTATTTTTATTATAAAAATCCAAAATTTGTTAAATATATTCATTATGCATCCAGAATGAAATGGTAAAAAACACAGGGGGGGAATCCTAATTTTTTAACTAAAATTTAAGGGGTAAATATTGGAATCATAACTTTTGAATAAATTATAAAAATAATTTTTTTCAAAACTTTATAGGTAAAAAAGGTAAAATCAACTTTTAGACATCTAAGAATGCAAGCGGGAAGAAATTAGGGTCCATTTATTTCATAAATTTTTTTGGGAGTGAATTTTATCTCACCATGTTTTTCATATTTTCATTTAATTAAAACAAACATTATTTAATTCTTCAAAAGATATGATTCTTATATCTAACGATAAATAAGTGCGAGCTCAACTTAGTGAGAAAAAAAATCGGAAGCTGATGGTACCAAAGGGAATCATTGGGGGTGAAAGGGTTTAAACCATGCGTTCCCCTAATTGTTTTGAGCAGTGTATATAAGCCGAAGCAACTCGGTCGTCACCTTGAGGACTTTTTGGTGGACACTGGTTGTAGAAATATATTCAGCAACACTACATATGGAGTAATAAAAATGTCTTTTAGAATATAAGTTATACTTTGTTCTTTTATTTTTCGTAAAATAGTCAAGAGGCAATAGGGTACTTGACTAAAAAAAATTTATTGGCTTAAAATATTCTTATGCCAAAAATATTAGACCCGTGTTTTGTCTTTTTTTCAAATACCCCATAAAAAGGGGGGGGGGTGAATTTTAAAATTAGGACGAAAAATCACTCCCGAAACGCTTTGTGGCTGTCACGTGGTATCTATGATGTCACTAGTAACTATAAACACACTTTGAAACACCATTTTGGAATCTACTTTAAGCAAATTTGAACTATCCGCTTTTGTGTAAAACCTACTTCCATCTATATATATAAAAGGCAAAGTCCTGACTGACTCACTCACTGATCTATTCACGTATCAACGCCCAGCCCAAACTACTGGAGGTAGAGCTACCAAATTTTAGGAAAATATTCTTTTTATATCTTAGGCGTCCTTTAAGAAGCGATTTTTCAAAATTCGAACCCAAACGGGTGTAGGAGTGCAAAACGTGAGCCGATTTCTCCATAGGAATAGCATTATACATTGTTTTTATTCAATTTTTCTATTTTAATTTGAAAAAAGAAGTATCAACGCGTGCGAAAATTAAGTATAAAAAAAGCGCGAGAGTTTAATATGTAAGATGGGAATATTTCTTTTTCATTGGTTGTTTTCTTTTTTGTGGAAAAGTGTAGAAACAAGCTCATTGGGTTTTTATTCCTTCACGCGCTCCGAACTGCGATTTCATTGGTTTTGTTTTTTTTTGTTTTTTGTGACTAAGTGTTGAAACAAGCCCATCACAGGATTTCTTAGAAATTAATTATTTGAACTACTTTTTTTAATAATGCTTCGTTAGATATCAAATATACTCAACTCGATTCCAATTATATTTTCGAATTCAATTCAGTTCGGCAGTTTCGAAAAAGATGGAGATTGAAACTTTAGAGGAATTGCATTTAAGAACTAAAAAGCGCGAGAATATCATATGTAAGATTGCAATTTGATATTTTTAATTATTTGTTCAATCTATTTTGTCTCAAAATTTGTTTAAACTATTTATTTCTAAATTCTATTCAGTTATGTGGTTTACAAACAGAAATAAAGGTTCAGCTATGATATGATAGCCTGTATATTGATTGGCGATTTTTGGTGTTCTAGAAAATTTAACGTTGGGTTTCTATATTTAACAAGTTGTATCGTAAGCAAAGACTTTACAAACAGAAATAAAAGTTCAGCTATGATATGGCAGCAAGTAATGTTATTTGAAAATCCTTATTTTATTTATTGATTATCTTTTGAAATTGTATACTGGACCAGGCATTTCTTTGTTTACGTTACTGTCGATTTAATACAGCCATGATATAAAGGCCGATTGACTTTTGGAATTGGCGCCTTTTGTCGAAGTTGAAATTTTAAGATAGGGTAGCTATACCCATCCAGTTGTATGGGTTAGGGTTAGTTTGAATTTTCGTCGAACTAGAGCTACCCATGAGGGCTATTGGCCATAGTTATGTGACGAGCCTACACCTGAGTTGGCACCCAACGCAAATTTTAAGGGCTTGATCGTACGGAGAGTCGGGACTTTGAAGGATATTTAACGCAAACTCCTTCCACACAGGGTGTTATTCTTCGGCATTTTCTGGGTGTACGCTTTTAGGTAGGCAGCTATTTAGGCGATGCCCGGACCTGAACCTGGGACCTTTCGCATGCAAGGCGAACACCGTGGCCTAAGGGAAAGCCCTCTAACTCATGAAAGGGCCTGGGTGCAATCGGACAGGGAGAATCTGAATAGGAGAAAACAATTGGCATAAAATAAAAGTTTACATAAAAAAAATCCGTTATTATTAAGGTGCATTGCCGGGTTTATAAAGCTAGTTATCTATACAATTCTTATTTTAATAGTAAGTTAGATTAAAACCAGTTTAATTAGAAACAAAAAAACATCACACCGGTTTGTTTATACATACTAGTGACGTCAGCCAAATCGACGCGTTTGTAATCACGTAACGTACCGATGAAAAAAAAGCCATTTGAAAATGATTTTTATTAATTATTTAAAGATTTATTTTGCAAAAAAATACATACGTTTGTTATATTTGGGCTAAAACTATAATTCAATTAATATTGGAAGGTATTTTAGCGATACTGTCAAGCACCCTATTCGAACGGGGCTGAGCGTGATTTGTAGAGAAGAAGACAATACTTGTCGTCACTGTAAGCGTAACCTTTCTAGTTTGGACAAATTAGCTGCCGTTTGGTTTGTTGGTGGGGTTTGTGGGAGACAACGATTGCTGTAACTGTGCCGCCACTGTAAACGTGTTAGTTCCAATAGTCCAGTGAATGCTTAATTCTATTGTCTCTGCCCTGGTCGAAAAGTCAGTAGACATCAGTTAAACAGATATGAATTCAGTCAACTGACATCATTTTAAAAATGTCAGTTCATTTCAACTAACATCACTTGAAGTGACATCCACTCCATGTGAGATTTGGAACGGACATCAGTTGCCTGAACTGACATTAGTTGAACCGACGTCCACTCCATGTGAGATTTGGAACGGACATCAGTTGAATTGAACTGAAATTAGTTGAACCGACATCCACTCCATGTGAGATTTGGAACGGACATCAGTTGAATTGAACTGACATTAGTTGGACCGACATCAACTCCATGTTATATTCGGAACGGACATCAGTTGAATTGAACTGACATTAGTTGAACCGACATCCACTCCATGTGAGATTTGGAACGGACATCAGTTGCCCGAACTGACATTAGTTGAACTGACATCCATTCCATGTCCTTTTACAGTGACAGTTTGATTTTTCGATTAACTTGCCAAACAATCAAGAGTATCAAAAGCTCTCTGTGTCAACATGGGCAGGAACCGTGAACATAGAAAATGATATTTCAAAGACCATGAAGTTGTCTTCGGCAACACAACACACGGAGTAAGGCGTCTTATACGGACAACATGTTTAGTTTAGTTTAGTTTAGTTTGAATTATCGTCGCATTAGAGCTACACTAGGGCTATTGGAGACGGGCGTCGTATTTTAGAGCCACAGTCAAGTGACGAGCCGACACCCGAGTAGGCACCCAACGCAACCGTTAAGGGCGACATCGTACGCACTTGGGAGAGTATTTACGGGACTTGGGAGGATATTTAACGTGCACTCCCTCTACACGGGGTATTATTCGTCGGACATTTTTGGCTGCACGGGCCGTTTATAGGTGGGCAGTTATTTTGGCGATGCCCGGACACGAACCTGTGACCTTTCGCATGCTAGGCGGTCGCCTAACCGACTGGGCTCCCCAGCCCAATACGGATAATACGAATTCGCTAATCCACTGTTTGTGGAGCACATCAAAACATATATAATCATTATTTTTTTGCTGATTCTGGTACTTGAAAAATATGAACTCAAGGTGACTCAGGATAAAATCGCACATTCTTCGTCAAAAAAATTGTAATTCGTCACACCAAAGTGGGATAGACTTTGCAGGCATCAAGAAACGTAGAAAAATTGCCTGCAAGGCCTAGTTTAAAATCTAAATTTCTTTATATGTATATACACTCTAGAGGGGGGAAAAAGATGGAAAATGGGATAAAAAAAGGATGATATTTTCTTTCCCTACTTAAAAAAGGGGGGAAAGGGGGGGGGGGTATTAAATTGGTCTTCTTAATACTTCCGTATGAATTAAGACGGCAGTGAAGATGAAGAGCTGAGAAGTCGAGTTAATATTTCGGCTTTTAGAGAATATAATTCTTTATTATATTTGACGCAGAAGACTTATTTTTTGGAAAACAAAATTCGGAAAACAAATTACGGGGAAAATGCGGCGAACAAAAACATTCAACAAAATAAAAATTTAGTTGGTGGAAAAAAAAGAAAAGAAAAAAAATTTAAGTATGGTTTTTTTTTCGGCATTTTTTTTATATCATCAGTTAATGTCAATTCATGGCGTTACAATTCTAAAAAGGAACTTCCTTTGATGTTCCTCATTTTTTTCGTCTGTGATTTTTTTTTAATTTAAGGATAAGTAGGTCCTTACTTTTTCTTTTGCTAGTGAGGAATTACATTCCCCGATTAAAAACTTTAGCTAAGGAAAAAATTATGTTTAATTAGCAAATTAATCAGGAATGCACCCTCGACTTCTAATTTAGAACATTTGTATGCATTAGGGCACGAGATTTTCTAAAATCTATCAAAGGAAAGCCATCTTTTCTTACTATTTAATCTCGGTCAAAGGATGTTTTAATCTTTTCGGGAAAACATTAATTATCTAGATAACATATACTTCTGATTATTGGGGAAATAAATAATCAGATTAAGGTTATTTATGAAATCAGATATCTGTATTTTATTCACATTTATTACAAAACATAATAAAGTACGTATGAAACATCTTTTTTAATTAACTTATATGGTATTTGTTAATAAATGTTTTAGCTAAATTATTTTTTGTTTGTTGGTTTATTTCTAGTTGTTAGATTGTCATTGATTTATTCGCTTCTATAAGAGAAGAAAAAGTATATAAAATTTGTTTTAAAAGACGAATCTTTGATGTTTAAGGGAACGGACAACTAATTTGGTACTTATTCACATTAATATCAACACTAAAACATCTTATGCAGCCAATTGGTTGCATATTTTCAATATAAGTTGAATTAAATTCATCTCTCAATTAGAAGGAGCTTGTTTTTTATCTTCTAGATCGAGGAAACGACGGTTTCAAGAAAGAAACATCAATATTTCCAACTTATCCGTAAGACTTGAACATTAATTTTGCCTGTTTAAATAAATATATGGAAAATGTGAGTGGGTGTCGTTATAATTGAAGAACTTAGTGGAAGAACGTGCTAAGTGACAAAAAGGTAAAAACGAGAAAAAGAGCTTTGAAATTTTTCCTTTGCACTTACACTCTTAAAACAAAAGAGTGAAATCCACTCCTATAGGGGAAGTGCATTTTCGGCACCGGAAAGGAGTGGAAATTAACTCAGACTGAGTTAATACCGCTCGGTTTAAGAGTGTAGGACGTAGATTGTTTTCTTTTATTTCTTTTACCTACTCCGCCAAAAGAGTGAAATCCACTCCCATAGGGGAAGTGCATTTCGGCACCGGAAAGAGTGGAAATTCACTCAGACTGAGTTAAAACCGCTCATTTTAAGAGTGTAGGACGTAGATTGTTTTCTTTTATTTCTTTTACCCACTCCGCCAAAAGAGTCAAATCCACTCCTATAGGGGAAGTGCATTTTCGGCACGGGAGGGAAATAACAACTGAGAAGTGGGAAATTAAACTCAAAGAGTAACTGGAGGTTTAATAAACCGCTCCCCTCGTTTAAGAGTGTAGGACGTAGATTGTTTTCTTTTATTTCTTTTACCTACTCCGGCCAAAGAGTGAAATCCACTCCTATCGGTGAAGTACATTTTCGGCACGGAAAGGAGTGGAAATTAACTCAGACTGAGTTAAAACCGCTCGTTTGTTTTAAGAGTAAAGATGCGTTTAAAACGGACCTTACAAAAGATAACAAAGGTACCTAACTTAAAGTTTAGGAAAAAGGGGAATCTTGTTATCTTTATATAGGGGTAATACAATGTTCATTGACACAAAAATCTCATTTTTTTCAAATATGTCACTTAGCACGTTCTTCCACTAAGCTCTTCAATTATGAGAACCGGTGTATAAATGTATATTCACATCTACCAATAAATCTAAACAAGATATTTTCTTGAAATTTGAAAACAGAAATGTACCCCTATCAATCTTATTCACATATTTCTCGAAATATTTTTTTCTTTGAACAAACCTTCGGAAGGATGGTTTAAATGGTCGATTTTAATATGAGTAAAAAGTTCAAACATGCAATCGGAATTTAGAAGATATTTTTATTTTTCAGAAGAACATGAATCATTCGCGGTCGAATGGGCGATGTTGTCAAAAGAAATGTTTTGAATGAAATGACGATTTAAAATAAAAATGCATTTTCGAATTCTACTTGATATTAAGATATGTTAGATTAAATATTTTTAAAAACTGAATTGCAACTTTTTTTTAAATAATTGGGAAAATATACGTGCAATTTATTCTTAAATAGTCAAACCAGAGCAGGTAATAAAAAGAAATTTCGTAATATTATAAGAAAAAAAGTTTAAAGATTAGGTTTCGCTACATTAAGAGTAAAATATACATAAAAAGATTCTGCCTACATATTTTTACATATTTAATAATTATTGACCATTATAATCGCATTGAGAATTTTTATTATTTTTATATTCTGATAAAAACGTCATTGTTAAATAAAAGAAAATTTCCTTCGCAAAATTCCAAATTATGACTAAAATAACGTACTTGTCTCACAATCCTTAGTAGCTTCCACCCCTAAAACGTTGTTTTGATCCTTTTTTAATTGTCTGTTTTTAGACTCGAGCTTTTTTTGCTTCACCCATCCAATTAAGCCAATAAAAGTTGCTCAAACAATTTTTATTGTGATCAATGATATTGGTTTGAAAAAGGGGTTTTTGACATTTTATTAGCAAGCTGAATAAAAAAAAAACCATAACTCCAAGAAAGCCATAACGCCAACTGCCAAAACAGCATCTTACACTTTGGTTATGGTTGGGTTGATGACGATCGAAACTAGAACTACATGATATCACAGTCCAACAACACATTAGGTAATTGATTGAATATACACTTAATTCTGATTTACTCCAATTATCCGAATTCCTGATTTTCTGAATGGGTTTGAGTCCCAATTACGAGGGCTGTTTTTTTTCAACCTGCGATGGGCTGTAACAAAAAGACGGGTCAAGATACAAAAAGATTTTTTTACCAAAAGTAAAGTACAATACTGCTTATTTCTCCATATAATCACCTTGACGATTAAAGCATTTGTCATATCTGTAAACAAGCTTTGAAATACCCTCTTCATAAAATGTAGCCGCCAATGATTTGAAGGGAGTTGTGACGGTTTCTTTGAGCTCCACGTCAACTTGGAAGCGCTACAACCCAAGCCACTATTCTTATCAATAATTCACTTATGGTAAACCTCCGAGTTTCCCTAAACACTTGGTCAACTCGCTGAACAATACTGATGTTCATGAAGAAGGGGACCAAGGAAGAAGTCTGTCGCTACAGACGGTATTGTTTAGCGAGTTGACCAAGTGTTTAGGGAAACTCAAAGGTTCACCATAAGTGAATTATGGACTAGCAGTGGCTTGGAGGACAGAAAAAAAAATTACGTAAAGCTTCCAAATTTACTTTTTTTAAACGAAACCCTCGAAAAAACCGGCCCTTGTACTTCGGATAATTGGAGTTCTACTCTATTTCTTATCCTTTTCTATGGGTCAAACCTGGCCTCTTTGTCAAACTAAGGAGAGGCTAGCCGACTACCGGTCACCTTAGCCCCTCACCAAAATCCTTATCTCTCTTCCAATTGTACAGCCTCTCCGACATTAACAACTGCTAATCGCAAAAAAAAAAATCTTTAGCGGACTACTGGGCTAAGGTCCCTTTTTGTTCAGTTTGAACCCAATTAAATCATGAAGTCGTATTTGAATCAATTTTTTCAGAAACCCCATAAGTCACAATTTTAGTTCAGTTTAGTTTGAATTATCGTCGCACTAGAGCTACACGAGGGCTATTGGCGACGGGCGTCGTATTTTAGAACCACAGTCAAGTGACGAGCCGACACCTGAGTAGGCACCCAACGCAACCGTTAAGGGCGACATCGTACGCAGCGTTAGGACTTTGGAGGATATTTAACGTGCACTCCCTCTACATGGGGTATTATTCGCCGGACATTTTTGGCTGCGCGGGCCGTTTATAGGTCGACAGGTTTTTTTTGGCGATACCCAGACCCGAACCTGGGACCTTTCGCATGCTATGCGAATGCCTAACCGACTGGGCTCCCCAGCCCTTATAAGTCACAATTTAAAAACAAAATTGAGTTTTTGATGTTAATCAATTCATCCTGTATAAACACACATTCTGTGAAGAAATCATGTTAGTCCAGTGGTTTGCACAGCCAAGGGGAAGCATACGAAAATAGAGTTTCGGGAAGAAACCCACTGCTGCAAAAACAGTTTTTTTTTCTTCAATTTCTCAAAAACCATAGTTCGTAGACTTATGGGGTTTCTGAAAAAATTAATTTAATTAATTAAAAACTCATTTATTCTTAAGAGCTGTAACAGATTTTTTTTAGTCTCTACCGTATCATAACTTCCGTAACTGTAAACAAAATGGTGTCATTCCACGGACATATTCCGACAGCAAAGTTGTCAGTAAAATTTCCGTTAACAGAAAGGATAATTTTCAACAGTGCAGTTCTCGACAAAGCCAGAAAAATTCGTTTGAGACAGAATAAAATAAAAGTAACCCAGCATGGAAGTAGAAATAAGATAAGCTGCCAAGGCAAAAACCAATTCAAAAACTGGTTTGCCAAGCCAATTGCTTCAATATTCAGCTCAAATAAACGATTAGAAAATATTTACCGGTAACTAAAGCTATGGTTTGGTTGGTTGGTTGGTAGACATATATATTCAGGTTTGTGTGCTTGGTCAGAGACCCGCTTATAAACCTTCGTCAAGTAAGACAGACACAACAGACAACACACACAATAAGTGGATCCATCTAATTTTTAGAGACAGAGGCCAACTAGAGGATCCCCAGAATTGGCTTGTCACCCCCAGAGGTATTGATTTGGTATGGGAACTTAGAGGACTTTCGGACCCAACAGATTTAACGAGCACGTACTCCGCATATACTCGGTAGGTCTTCAGTGGTACCGGGACTCGATCGCAGGACCTTCCGATCCCGAGACCGAGACGCTGACCACTAGGCTCACTACGGCCCTAAGGTTTGGCAAGGGTGTTTTAAAATTGACCGGAAATGGAAAAGATGCAATTCCGAAATATTTACCCGGTCCCCGCCAATAAAAAACGGCTAAATAATTGACCGCACTTTCGGTCGTGCATGAAAGCTTGCACTTGAGCTACACAATGTAGTACTTTTAGTTTGGTTTGGTTGAATTTACATCTGGTTAAAATTACAGGTTTAACAAGTTTTCAACACATATCTTTTTTAGGAGGCTGTTCATTTCGATATGTTGCATTATTGTTACAAAACTTGATGTTGACCATCAGTCGATACATAACAATTATTGTAATTTGCTTATTTATATTAATAAAAAAGGACAGAAAATTAGTAAACAGCACACGCTTTCAGCAAAAAGGCGACTTACATAATGGCGATCTCACAGTCTGCGTTATTTTATTAATCTCTCAAATCACATATACATTTATACAAATACATGTATATAAGTTGTTAAAAATTTCAAAAACATGTCCACCAGAAAGCTGACTGTTGTCTTGTCCCAACACATACACATTTCGACAAACTGTACATTTCCATTGCGAAATGTTTAGTGTTTATTGAATTTTCATTTATCCTGCTCAAATTTGAAACACACCAAATCATTTAAATTGAAATCCAAACAAAAAAATTCCATTTCAGTAGTTTCTAATCATTTTTAGTAGTTTTAGAAACTGTGATGTAACAGAATCTGCAACTGTAAAATTACTAGGCGATATGTCAATTCAACCAAACCAAACTCAAAACGAATGCATCACCCCTTCTGTCAACGCATTCTTTTTGGGGTGCTGCCCTAGTTCAAGGGTGCAAACACAACAAAAATGCCGGAAAAGACCAACGACCATTTTTTATTAATTTCCTCAACGCACCCCTGTTAATAGGGATCTTCAACTTACATGTCAAACTCCATTTGACTTCAATAAGTATCTGAACTCGCCATTTCATTGCAGTTTCTGAACCCTGTGACACTGTTAATTCAATTACAATGACAACCATTTGCAGAAATCTGGTTTCTTGCTAAAATTAATGTGAGCTTTCTACGGCTTCATGTTATTTATCAACATCATTGCGCCAGTGCTGGAGTTATACTCCCGCAATAGCCCATTCCGATATCGAGCCCTTCAATCTCTGTGACTTAATCCAAACGCACTGCATGTTATGTGGCATTAAGTCTTCGTTGGTCATACTCCATTGCTCGGCTACGATTTACGGCAAAACTCTAAATCATCCGGCATTGACTTTAACCCGAGTTTCAACATTCTTTATGATGTAAGAGTTTTTTCATAATGTAATCTGAGCTCAAAAGATCATGTATGTGATAAATGCTACGACTCCTAGATGGTGCCACAAAGAAATGGCTCTCAATAGGGTATTTGACTAAAAAAAATTATTGGCTTAAAATATTCTTATGCCAAAAATATTAGACCCATTTTTTTTTTTTTTTTTCAAATACCCCATAAAAATGGAAAAATTGAATTTTAAAATTAGGACGAAAAATTACGTTCTAAAACGCTTTGTGGCTGTCACGTGGTATCTATGACGTCACTAGTAACTATAAACAAACTTTGAAACACCATTTTGGAATCTACTTTAAGCAAATTTGAACTATCCGCTTCTGTAAAACCTTCTTCCATTATCTGTATAATTCTTATTTTAATCGTAAATTAGATTAAATCCAGTTTAATTGCAAGCAAAAAAACATCACACCGGTTGGTTTATATATACTAGTGACGGCATCAGCCAAATCGACGTGTTTGTTCTCACGTGACGTATCGATGAAAAATAAGCCATTTTAAAATGATTTTTATGAATTATTTAAAGATTTATTTTCGAAAAAAATATATACGTTTGTTATTTTTGGGTTCAAACTATAGTTAATTTAATATTGGAAGGTATTTTAGCGATATAGTCAAGTACCCTATTCAGGGGAATATGTCGAGTCTGCAAATCCTTGACAGCCAAAATTGCAGCCCTATTGGAAAAAAAAATCTTCATTGTATTCATTGCTCTATGCCGGGCCACTTATACTTACGCAGCCCTATATATAGTTCAATTTCATGACTTGTTTCATTGATATCCTGAATCTTCGTCTTTATTGCTACTGGAAAATAGATATTTCTAGAACTTTCTAGCAATTACTGCTTGTCTATTGCTTTCGGATTACTTTTTCCTCCGCGTCCTTATTTACTCGGCCCTTAATACTGGATCAGGGAATTTACCTTTTGTTAAGGGCTGGGGGGGGGGCTCAAATTACAAAATCCTACCTCTAGAATACACTGTTAGGTATTCCCTATAAGGGGAGGAATTACCCAAAATTTAGGGCTACTCAGAAAATAATTAAACATGCTCGGATGCTGTGATGTAAGGATATTGCAAAAAAGAAGGAATACTTAATAATGGTGGAGGTTTATTGAAAATGATATAGTGGTTTGGTAAAATGGTTTTTGAAATTTTATGTTGATTTTTTCAATTTTTATTTTTTTAGCTTGTGAATGGTTAAAACCCTAAGGCTTTTAGGTAAATTAATGTGGAGCTCCAAAATTTTTTCCTGCGTTGAGCGATGTAGGATTAACTAAAGTTGGTATGGGATAAGGTCTAATGTGAATAGATTTTTTTTTAAATGATGAAGTTGAAAATTTATAAAAAATCTTTTTTTTTTGGCCATTTGTATACATAAAGCTACATAACTGTTCTTGTTTAACTGATAGCTCAATATCCATACCAATTTTTATTAATAGATGTTGTGGGAACATTTTGCAAAAAAATTCTTAAAATCATCAAAAAATTCTTAAAATTGTAGGAGGAGTAGCATTTTGAAAAAATGTTACATTTTTCAATTTAAAAAAATAAACTTATGTTTCAATTTTTATTATTTTTTCGTATATGTTTATTGAATGTTAGTTCTTTGTATAAATAGTTTAATTTGAATGCTAGCAATAAAAAAACAGGATTTAATTTTTTGGGTACCGCGTCCCCTTAAAATCTAAGACTTTTGTCTGCATTTGAGATCCTAGCTTCTGACTTTCCTGCTTTATGCCGGGCTGGGTATCCCAGTCCATTAAGGCATTCGCCTTGCATGTGGAAGGTCCCAGGTTCAGGTCCGGGCATCACCGAAATAACTGCCAACCTATAATCTGCCTTGCAGCCAAATAATGTCCGACGCATCCCCTGTAGAGAGACTGCACGTTAAATATTCTACAAAGTCTCAACGATGTGCACGATGTCACCCTTAATGGTTGCTTTGGGTGCCTACTCAGGTGTCGGCTCGTCACTTGACTGTGGTTCTAAATTACAACGCTCGTCGCAAAAGTTCTAAGTGCGACATAAATTAAAACTAACCCTAACCCAAATCCTACCTCTAAAATACACTAGTTGGGATTCCCTTAAAGTCTAAGACTAGTCTACATTTCTGTCGTATATAAGACCGTATATATGCAATTTTTTAAATGTTGAGTTGTTAGCATTAATACACATAAAAGATATAATCCACCGTATTTTGAAAGTCAGTATCCGTAACTACATTACAACTATGTTAATTTTACCTTGGCGTTTAAAGAAACCAGTTTTCATTTTCTCAAAAGTCAGTTTTGCAGATATGTACGATCTTTTTTTGTTCAGCAGCAGATTTGAGGTCTTTAGTTCTGACTTTTCTGTATTGCGCATGGCTTAAAATGAACTGAGCTTGTGTTCAAAACAGCTAAAGTGACTAACTAGATCTGCAAGAAGAAGAAATTGGCGAGTTTATTTAATGTTTTATTTTTACGCATTTAATTCACTAGGGGCAAAATATGAGCTCATATGGCAGGTTATTATTCCTGTTGATTCGACGCACTAGAGCTACAATAGGATTTAGGTGAAATTTTTTCATTTTGTAATACTATTTGTATTTTATTTCTACGTATTCCATTTATGATGAAAACAATTGCCTGTGTGTATCAACGTACAAAGAATCTCTTAGTGAAATATATTTGACGTCATTTCAAACTGATCGATGTCACAAAAATAATTTTATTTTAATTTATTGTCTAAAATAATTAAAGTTTCTCGAACAATTGTTGCGAATGGCAATGGTTATTAAATTCTAATAAAAATGGCTTCCTATGCTTTTTAAATGAGCATTCAATTTTGCAGTTTTTTAAATAATTGAAGTACTTCGAATTCTTTTCTGAAATTTTCAATGTATTCTAATTTCGATGCGCTGAATTTTTTGACGTATCACACTTGTCCGTAGCATTTGTAGTTCGGAATATGAAAGTGGGTGACGGACAGACAGACAGACGGACTGAACGATTCTAATACCTTCCACGTTTTACGTTATAAACGTAGTGTGGAAGCTAAAAACTGAGACACCATATAAGACGATATATCCCAATGCCTTATAAAATACTCTACATTACTAAAGATTGGCATTTTCATTTATCATTAACAATATTCTTTATTGCGTACGAAATTCCAAACAGGACTTACACCGTTTTGTCTTAAAATAAACACAAATGTTGACTATGATAAATGACTATTCTGCTTCGCAGCGGTCAAGGAGATGCAAAAAAAAAGAACATCCACATTTTTTTCCCCCGAGTTTTGAACGTTTCGTGACAGTTAGGGTTAGGTGTAGAACATGGAAAAGGTTTTTGTTGTTCCATTTCGGAGAGTATGGTATTTTTATTTTATCTTTTGCTTACAAGTTTTTGCCATTTTTTTCGTGGTAGGCAAATTATTTATATTTTCTTATGTCTGAATCGTCTTTTCGTTTTTTAGAAAGCAAATTTCCAACCTTTTTGTTTTATTTGTTTTGGGAATCAATTCAACTTTCTTTCTTTATAAAATAAATGCACTATTCCTTCTAAAGTAGGTGATAGATAAAAAAAGAATAATATATTTTAAAGAAAAACAATTACATTTTAAATTGCTATTTATCCAACTAATTGTTTCATCAACAAAATGTGGCGAACCTGGAATGGTACCACTTGAAACTGAAAATATTATAGGTTTGACTCCTACTTCTCATTTATAAATCATTTAATTTATCTAATAATGTATTATGAAAACAAATTTCATCTGGTGGCCTGTTTAAAGGTAAGGTAATCGTTTCCGGCTGTCTATTTCTAGCCTCCTTCAGGAGCTTTAACACAACCAATAACGCCTCGTAATTTAGAACCCTGGTCAAGTGACGAGGTCGACACCTGAGCGGGCACCCAACGGAACTTCGAGCGACATCGCACGCTAACGCCGTCGGGACTTTGGACTCCACAGATTTAACGAGCACGTCTGTCCCTGTGTACTCGGGCCCATCCGAGATGAGGATTTTTCTACTATTTCCAGCACGGATCCGATTTATAGGATGACAGGCAGTAGGTGGGATTCGAACCCCCGCACTCCTGAGAAGGTTGAATCTCTAGACTGATGCCCTAACCACTCGGCCACGGACGGGCCGCCTGTTTAAAGTACAGGGTGGCCCAAAAGTAGGCTTACAGTTAGTTAGGTATACAGTTATTTATGCAGCAACAGTCATTTTTCGAAAGCATGTCTGGTTGTTCAGTCAGTTGATTGCGCATTATCTCATGGAACTGTAATTAGGATCGTCCTCAAGAAGGCCTTGTAACTGGGCGGTACGGTTTAAGGTTCAGCTGGTCCATCAGGCGTTGTAGCGTTGCTCTAGGAATAATCAGCTCCCGAGACGCTAGTCGAGTGGACTTTTTTTTATGTTTATGATTGTTATGCTACGCACTGTCTCTGCATTTTCATACTTTCAGTTGGTCTTAAGGATCCATCGTCGATGCTCCTCACTCAGATTCTCAGCAGTGGTTTGCACTTACAAACAAAAGCACAAATTTTCCACCAGCACAAATCCTTTTATGGGATAGCTGGAAGATGGCGAGATTCGAAGTTTCATACTCTGGAAACATTATTTGCTTATTCCTCAAGCATCAAATAAATATTCCAAAGCTATCTCGAAACTAAACCAAACGATGTCCACGAATCGCTACTCTTTGGATAAGATACGCCGCAGTACGACTTTATTTTAGCCAACCAACAAAACTAAGCACGATTATGTCAAATACCTGTTCTAAATAACCAAAAGTTCTTACCTACTTTTGGGCCGCCCTGTATATTCCTATTGTGCTAAATGACATTGTTACACATTATTATATTACGAAAAATCACATTTTTTAAAAGTTAAAAGATAACTATTTGTTCTATTAGCCTTTTAACTTGACTTATTATTTAAACTTGTAAAAGTATTTAACAAATTTATTAAAATATTTACACATTTTAACCAATTAATGACCATTTTAAAAAACCATTAAAAGTTTTATTTTAGAATAAAAACGTTAACTTTAAGTTTTTTTTAAATTCATTTTTCGTGTAACTTAATTTATACTACATAAATTATTCAGAACTATGATTTAATTTGTCTCATTATATTTATTTAGTAACCTACTTAGTAACCTAGTATTTTTATTTTAGAATAAAAACGTTAACTAAGTTTTTTAAATTCATTTTTCGTGTAACTTAATTTTTCCTACAGAAATTACTCAGAACTATGGTTTCATTTGTCTCATTATATTTATTTAGTAACCTACTTAGTAACCTTATAGTACAGCTGGGGATATAAAACGATCCACCCTTCGTTTTTCGGTTGCTATTGGTCAAGGAATTTTGTGAAAGGTGTCATTTTTCAGGATATAGCTTAAGGAATTAAGAACTGGCAACCAAAATTGTATAAGGGGTCGTCTACATATTAAAATGAGTACCAACTTTGAAAATTCCAATGGCAACACCCATTTTTTTTACATAAAAATGTTCAGCGCCTTCAAAATACCCTAGGTATAAAAAAGAATTATTTGTTTTGCAATATTTGCCGAGATATTAAAGCATTAATTTTGAACGCGATTAGGGGGAAATCTCCAAATTAAAAAGTTAATATTTAGGGTGTCTGTTCGAAACGACAAGCTAAAAACGGTTACCATAATCTCGCCAAAGGATGCTAGAATTAAACCTCCTTCACTAATATTGTGATTTATTTAAGTTTTTACCTTCTTTTTTTTTTAATTTTAGATTTTAAAATTCAGAAATAGGGCGAAATACGAGAAAAAGTTTTAAATTTGAATTAAGTCACACATACGTTATTATACGAACAGATTCATACGATTATAACGAACAGATTCAATACGATTATTACAATCAGATAGACAAACATGATTATTACATTTATGTTTTACATTTTATGCAAATTTTTGTTTCATTCATATTGCTACAAAAAGTTTGTTTAAAATTCGGCGCACTGGGTCTGGAACATATCCCGACAGCCAGAATTCCGACAAGCCAAAACCCGACAAGCCAAATACCGAACAAAGCAACAATACCGACAGCACCGACAAGCCAAATACCGACAAGCCGAAATCCCGAATGAGTCAAAATCCCGAATGGGTCGAAATCCCAAAATAGATTTTTGTCCATTTCTCGATTTTTTTAAATAGAGATTTTTTAATATAGAGATTTTTTTTTAAAATATTTGAGATAATTTATTTATTTAGTTATTTAGTCAGTTATTTAATCAGTTAGTTAGTCACTTAGTTAGTCAGTCAGTTAGTTAGTCACTTAGTTAGTCAGTCAGTTAGTTAGTCTTAGTAGTCAGTCAGTTAGTTAGTCAGTCAGTAAGTTAGTAATCAGTCAGTTAGTCTGAGTTAGTCAGTCATTAGTTAGTCAGTCAGTCTGTTAGTTAGACAGTCAGTTAGTCAGTATAGTTGTCAGTCATCGTTAGTTGTCAGTCAGTTAGTTAGTCAATTAGTCAGTTAGTTAGTCAGTCACTTCGTTAGTTAGTCCAGACTGACTAACTTAGTCTAGCTTACTGTCAATTAGTTAGTTAGTGAACTGACTGAATCACTGACTAACTGAAACTACTACTAACTACTGAGCTAACTAACTACTGACTAACTAACTGACTGCTAACTGAACTAACTAGACTGACTACTGACTATGACTAACTAACGACTGACTGACTAACTAACGGACTGACTGACTAAATAAGTAACTAATAATAACTAAATAAATAAATAAATAAGTAATCTCTAATATATATATTTTTTAAATCGAGAAATTGACAAAAATCTATTTTTTCGGGATTTCGACCCATTCGGGATTATGGCCTTTCGGGATTTCGGCGTTCGAGATTCTGGCTTGTCGGTATTTTGGCTTTCGGGATTGTGTCCGGAACCTCGACTCACTTTATCGGTAATATAAACCACATATTACAAAACGAGAGTTACGATCTTAACACGATATTTAAGGAAAGCAAAATAAAATTACGCAGAATGATTTGGCAATTATTTTTAACTAAGGCAGTGGGCACTAATTATTTTAAATAATCAATGTGGTAACAAAGAAATATACTAAACACCGAATTCCAATAATATTTTAGGTATTTAATTTTTAATGTAAAACACACTTTTTGAAATTGTATTGGAAATAACATACATTCAAAAACATAGTAATCGATATAATTTAATGTTAATTATACAAACAAAATACATTGTATGCACTTGATACAAGAAAAGATTTTTAGACATTTGACAGACATCAATAATTGAATAAATATTTACCAAAACCGCTTTTCAACCACCAAACGATAATGCAAGTTAGTATCCAATTTGCTAAGTAATTTTTTACACGGTCCCTAAAATTCGTTTTTTTCAGTATTTTTACAATAACTCGGCAAAAATCGGTTGTTGAATTAAAAAATTCGGGATTTTGGTTCTACTTGATCTACTTTATCGATTTATGTAACAAAAATCTGGGGGTGCTATTCATGTTTTATTTTTTCTTATTTAAATTTAAATAAAAAAAATAATAAAAATGAAAAAATGATGAAAAAACTTGTGTGATTTGTTTTTGGAAGATTAAGAAGTATATAATGAAAAAAAATTTGGTTTAATTCATTTTATTTGTGGAGGTATGAATAAAAGTTTGTGAAACTTTTTTAACATTATGGGCGTTCAACTTTGAATGCTTATATCTCAACAAATAAAGCAAATTAATAAATTTTCTTTTGGATCTGGGGTATTTTGAAAATGATAAACATTTTTATATTAAAACAATTGGGTGTTGCCATTGGAAGTTTCAAAGTTGGTACTCAATTTAATATGTAGACGACCTCTTATACAATTTCGGTTGCCAGTTCCCAATTCCGTACGCTATTTCCTGAAAAATGACACCTTTCACAAAATTCCTTGACCATTAGCAGCCGAAAAACGAAGGGTGGATCGTTTTTTTTTCCCCAGCTGTACTTAAGCAGAAAGATCATTTACACTTTGCAAATTTTCTTGCCGTTCGTCGTTTCTGGGTAATTTACAAACATTTTTTTTCTCTGAACTTTAAAACGAAATTAGTAATATTCAACAAAAGCAAGCGAAAAAGATTGTGAAGAGAATTTAAAAAAAAAACTTGGTCAAAAAGAATTTTTAGCAAATAAAGTTATTTTTTACTAAACCAAACTTTATTTTAAACTTAAAAAAAAGCAGAAAGATCATTTACACTTGGCAAATTTTCTTGCCGTACGTCGTTTCTGGGTAATTTACAAACATTTTTTTTCTCTGAACTTTAAAACGAAATTAGTTTCATGGTAAAGAGTAATGAGCATCTTCAATAACCAGGAGGACGAAATTAGTAAAATTCAACAAAAGCAAGCGAAAAAGATTGTGAAGAGAATTTTTAAAAAAAACTTGGTCAAAAAGAATTTTTAGCAAATAAAGTTATTTTTTACTAAACCAAACTTTATTTTAAACTTAAAAAAAAGCAGAAAGATCATTTACACTTGGCAAATTTTCTTGCCGTACGTCGTTTCTGGGTAATTTACAAACATTTTTTTTCTCTGAACTTTAAAACGAAATTAGTTTCATGGTAAAGAGTAATGAGCATCTTCAATAACCAGGAGGACGAAATTAGTAAAATTCAACAAAAGCAAGCGAAAAAGATTGTGAAGAGAATTTTAAAAAAAAACTTGGTCAAAAAGAATTTTTAGCAAATAAAGTTATTTTTTACTAAACCAAACTTTATTTTAAACTCTTTTTAAAAACCTCTAAATAATTTCCAAAAACGAGCGGTAGATTTAAAATCTTAAACTAAGCGATATATCCGATGAATAATGGATGCCGTCGCGACTGCCTAATTGCCCGTGAAACACCCCGGTTGCTGTTTTTTATCACCAGGTGGCGCTTTTAGTAGCGTCTAGAGATAAATATAATTTTTGGTTGGACAAACATGTAACCAAAATTTTTGCCAAAAATGATTTAATTTTTGTCTAACTCCCGGTGTTTGTCGGCTAAGTTAGGTTTGTTGGTGCTTGTACACACATTTTATGGATTGTTAGTGCACGCATTTTTTTCACCTCCCAAGGCAATTTAGGCATTTAATGGCATTCAATGATCTCTAACTATCCGCCGACCTTTCAGTTTATAAATGATAGAAAAAGAAAAACTTGTAAACAATCATGTTTAGGTTCCACACTACGTATATAACGTAAAAAGTGGAAGCTTTTAAAAAGGCTATGTCCCGCCCGTCCGTCTGTCTCCCATTTTCAGAAGTCTCGCAAATAAGCTGGATGCGTCATTGAAACAAATATTTGGCAAGGCATTTCATTAAAAAATTTTAATTAGAAGTATATTTGAAATTTAAATAACTAAAAATTTGATGAACATTTAAACAACAAGAAAATTCCATTTCTATTCAATGCTTGCACTGTTACCACTTCGTTAAACGCACGAGAAACTTTATTTAAAATGAAACTTGAAGGACTATTTATTTATGCGATATAAATCAGTAGTTTGGAATGACGTCATAATATATATCACAATAGAGGTCGTTTGATGGTTCATTATATCTGTGTTAAGAAAGATGCAGAAAAAGATCTAACTTTTTTCGCATTCCGGTCATTTATAATTTACTTTTAGGTCTTATGTATAAAAACGTCAATATAATTTTAATTGTATAAAGACGTTAAAATGCATAGTATAGAGTTGTTATGAAAATTTTTCTTCTAAAAAATATAAAGACTAACGATGTTATAAGTTTCTCTTCTATTTTTCAGCATTAATTTTTCTAAATATTTATTCTTTGAACTGAAATTTAATATAATAAACGATAAAGAATATAAAGTGAGTTTGTGATTAAAGTTAACTGATGTTATGATAAATTTTTCTAAGCAAAAAAATTACGTAATTATTATTTTAACTTAAAAAAAAAATTTAGCAAATGATAAAGACTATCAATTAAAGCTGCGAAAGAAAATTAATGAAAATGGTTCATTTTTGTCTTTAAAAGTTTAGAAAAAGCTAAAGGCCATGTTAGGCGATTTCCTTTTTAAAGTGTATAAACAATGTGGGGTTCTTAGTATAACATTTACTGAAACAGAAACCTACTTATATATATTTACTTTCAATTACTTGATATGAGGGGCCGTAGGGAGCCTAGTGGTCAGCGTCTCGGTCTCGGGATCGGAAGGTCCTGCGATCGAGTCCCAGTACCACTGAAGACCTACCGAGTATATGCGGAGTACGTGCTCGTTAAATCTGTTGGGTCCGAAAGTCCTCTAAGTTCCCATACCAAATCAATACCTCTGGGGGTGACAAGCCAATTCTGGGGATCCTCTGGTTGGCCTCTGTCTCTAAAAATTAGATGGATCCACTTATGTGTGTGTGTTGTCTGTTGTGTCTGTCTTACTTGACGAAGGTTTATAAGCGGGTCGCTGACCAAGCACACAAACCTGAATATATATGTCTACCAACCAACCAACCAACTTGATATGAAATGTAAAGGTAATATATTAGTATCGCGATGGTATATCAAAAATCGCATCAATAGAGATTTTGTGTTTTCTTCACGTTTTGGGTGGGGTCAATTCTGAAAAAGTGGTTTTTGAACATTTGTCTATTTATTAGTCAGACTTCCTGTGTGCCTTTCTTTCGTTCATTTTGTTTCTCTGAAACCACTACAGCTTGAACTAAAAGAGCTATAGACTTCAAATTTGAGTTCTTAGTACCAGTCGGACGTCTTAATAAGGTTTACAAGAAAATCGTCCAAACGCAAAGAAAAGATGCTATAGAACTTTCAATACATTGCTGAAAAACGAAAACCTTCTTTTACAAAATCTTTAACCGAACTCCAGCTTGTTAAATATTTATTATTAGACCATGGGCCAGAACATGAACGTGTGTGTGTGTCGAAATTTCCCACGGGGGAGGGAGGTGCTAGCCTCCGCTCTATAAGGTTTTCTAGAAAATAGCCCATGCGCAAAGGGTAGCTGCCATAGAACGTTTTTGGTTTTAAAGGTATTGCTGGAAAATGAAAAAACATATGTGGACTTTAAATTTGGTACACAAGTTCCAAGAACCTGGAGGATGTCATAATAAGGTTTTTTAGAAAATCGCGCATGCGCAAATAGAGAACATAGAACCTATCATAGAACTTTTTAGGTTTTAAAATTATTTAAATTACCATACAGGGTATATAATTACTTTTGAAAGTATTGATTTATTGAGTGGTAATTAAAAGTCATGAAGTGTTACACACCCCTAGTGTTTTTTGGCTTTTTCTGGCATACGCTGTAATTCTCAGGTAGCAAACACCTAAAACCTTAAAGTACATGTCAATACGAACACAAAATTGTATATGTCCAAAATTCCCCCGGGGGGGAGAGTTTCATATTGCTGGCCCACGCTCTATATTGAGTGATGATTAAAAGCCATGTGCTTTGAATTGCACATAGTTGCTGCCAATTACATTTATGTCAAACTAATCGAAACACGCACAACGAATAATATTGTATGAGATCGTTTCGAAATCATTCTTTTATTACATGACATGCTAATATCGGGCCGACATAAAGCGGTCATTATATTATCAGTCACAGTTACAGTCGATTACAATTTTGTCAAAACTAATGAACGAATTTTCGAACTTGGGTTTGGGATCTGCAACCGAAAGATTAGCTCTATCGCATAATATATTGAGGAAAGAAAAACTACCAACGGCTACAGTAAAAAATAAACTTTTTTATATATTTGTTGGGTTTTCTCTTGCCTTTTTTGAAAGGTAGTAACAGCTTTTTATCTCTGAACTTGTATTCTTAGTGAATTTTTCTATTCATTGCTACCATTTTTTACGAGAGTTTTACCTGTGCTTCAAAAAAAACTAAGTTTTTTTAATAAAATTTTTCAAACGTTTTCTTTTGTTAGTTATGTTTTTTTAACTTTAAAAGGAATGGAAATTTTAAAAAAATTGAATTATCAGAATAAAAACTAATTAGGGAGTTAAATTTTCGTGTAGGGATATAAAAATATAGCTTTTCATTACATAAAATATTTTTTAAATTTCTTCTTAAATTAAAAATGAGAGTTACTACCGCTACAAACTTTGTCACAGGATAGTTATACCGCGCGCTCATCTCATGATCTTAACATCACAACTATTGAGTTGACAGATTATAATTATTATTTTCACATTTGAAGAGCTCACATTGGAAAAACGTGCTAAGTGACATTTTTGAAAAAATTGAGATTTTCTTTGTCAATGAACATATTGTTCCAGCCTTCAAAAATAACAAGTTTTCCCTTTTTCATGAACTTAGTATATTTTTGATCGTTTGCAAGTGGCGTTTTTAACGTATTTAAATGCAAACTAAAAACTTTAAAGCTCATTTTCTCGTTTTCACCTTTTTGTCACTTAGCACGTTTGTTAAATCCTAAAGTCGCAGGTTCTGCTTGTATCTGAAGCAAAATGAAATCTTTCTAATCTATCTTCTTAATCTATCTTCTTTTCTTTTCCTAAGCATTCTGGTGACGTTGCAACTAATTGCACCAATGTGGACAATGATAATAAAACTAATGAAGTCATTAAAAATAAAATAACGAGATCAGGTCGACCAGTTAAAGTCCCAGAAAGACTTGGCTTGTTTAATGATATTGTATATGTTTTTGAGTGATAGCCATGCACTCAAAAAGGTGGGAGAATGTTGCAACTTGACAGAAATAGAGTGCCATTGGTGATGCAATCGGGTGAAATCTTTTCTTCCTCCTTGTGATTCATTGATCTATTTTTGAACCATGACATCACGAGCTAATATTTTAATTGGATCCCGATTCCGTCACCATATGACATCATCCATATGTATAAATGTTACTGGATTCGTTTTGTCGCTGTCACTTAATTAAGTAATTAAGTGACAGCGACTAATTAAATTAAGTAATTTTTGATCGCTGTAGTGTGTCTCTGTGTGGTTGACAATAAATGTATTTTTTATTGTTAGAAAGATTTCCTTTTGCTTAAGATACAAGCAGAACCTGCGACTTTAGGATTTAATAACGTTCTTCCACCAAGCTCTTCATTTATAAATAGTCGTTTGAGGAATATGCTGCTATGACATTAATACAACTAAGTGTTATAGTTTTTGAGACATATTTTGTTTCTAATATATAAGTGTTAAGTGACTTCGACTTAAAATACTAGATTTTTTTTCATTAGAATATTTTAAATTTTAAAGATTTAGAGATTTAATTTTTTTTAATTTCATAAAAACTGTTTGACCGCGGAAACTGCGACCATCAGCGTTCCAAAATATCTGGCATTGTTAACGGATATTTTTCTCTGTGGATGGCAAATCCCGTAGTTCCTTTCCCCGTATTACAAATTAATTTAATATAATTTAACTAACAATATCAAAAATACTATTTACAGTGATTGTGGTTGACGGAGGCCAGACCAGCGCGTAGGAGTTTATTTTGCTGCGAAAGTCCCAGTTCGACCATGTCATTGCCATACTGCTGACATACGAGTGCCTTTTGCAGTAAAATGTCAAGACGAATGGACTAGTAGACGACCCTGGAGAAGGCACATTGACTATGCTCCAAAGTCCCGGCGCCGCATGCGATGTCGCCCTTAAAAGTTGCGTTGGGTGCCTACTCAAGTATCGGCTCGCCACTTGACATTGGTTCTAAAATATGCCACCCGTTTCCATTAGCCCTTCTGTAGCTCTGGGGCGACGATATTCAACTCAAGGAATAGTATTCTGTTTATTAAAAGCTTGAACTTGACATCTGTAGAAGTTGTTTTTCCTTGTATATTCATTTAAAACACAGAAAACAACTTTTGGGCTTCTAACAACTTCTTATCACGAACAAAACGGAAAAGGAGAACGTAATGATTTGGTTGTTCGTAAAATAAAGTTTGTCTGATCTTAATGTCGGTTAATGTAGTTGGTAATGGTTAGATTACGATGTTTGTTGGATTAATGGTTAGTTGTAAGATATTGATTTGTAATAGTCATGGGTTGTAAATGGTCGGTTGTTAATAATGGTCCTATAGAAATATTTCTAGTATTACTCATAGTACAACTTTTTTTGGTTTTCTTGCAATACGTAATCGGATAGAAATTAATCTTAGAGAATAAATTAGTTTTTTGGTAATAAATATTTGGATGGATGTTAATGGTAGGCTGCTTAATCTTAAGTTGTTAAATGGTTGCTTTATTTTTTATTAGTTGTTTTGTTTGATAAATTGTTGGATGTGTAATGGTCGTTTGGATAATAGTTATGTTACAATTTGTGTTAGAGACAGAACGGAAAAAGGAGGTCACTGAATGTTGTTTGGTTGGATATTAATGGTTGTTCGGTAAATGTTAATCATTGGTTGGAAATGTTAAGTTGGTCAATGTTAAGTGGTTAAGTTGGTTTGTTGTAATGTTGTTTTTGAATAATTGTGTAGGGTAATAGGTATATAAGATATGGTATGTTGGCACAGAAACTATGCTTCTAGTAATTAATACAATGTCAATTTCGTATTTAACGTACTTTATGATAGCAACTGAGGTGAAGGGGATTTTCTCATCGATCTTTTTGATATGTTTCGATTTTGATACACTTGATACGATTCAATACATAGGTAGTTTGCTCAAATAAAACAAGGAAAATTGTTACAGAATCAGCCACTTAAACGCTTCACAACTACTAATTTGGCTGCACAAAAAACGACTAATTATATACTCTGAAAAAATAATGCAATTGGCAACAGTGAAAATATTGAATAAATAAAAAGCGCAAAAACAATCTTAATTCTATATAAAATTACATGAAATATATTTGGCTTCAATTTCTTATCTAATTTCGAAATTTCATTACAATAATTATAGGTATCGATTTGCCAAAAATTTTATGTCAAGCAGTATTTAATTATACCTGCTTTTAAATAGAATTGAAAACCTTCTTTATCAATACAAAGAATTCTAAGTGAATTATATTTAACGTTTCAATCTGATTCGATGTCGCAAATAATAATTTATTTTAGTTATGTCTAAATTATTAAAGTTTCCGATAGACTTTGCGAATGGCAATGGTGTTTATTTTTAAAAATGCTTCCTTAGTTTTTAAATGACATTAAATTTGTGCAGTGTTTTTATATAATTGAATATTTCGAATTCGGATCTTCTGAAATTTCAATGTTTCCCAATTTTGATGCGCTGAATTTTTTGACGTATCACGGGTTGCGTAATGTTAGTAGTTCGGGATATGAAGTTGCGTGCTACGAAGACGACTCGTTTTAATGTTCTCCTTTTACTTCATGAAAAACTGTGTGGAGTAAGCGAATCACACACTTAGTGGTCCTATGTTCTCACACTCCCGCTCATTTCTAGCCTATTTCCTCAAGGACGTTATGTGTAAAGAAATAGACTATTCAAACGGAGCCGAGCGTGGGGTTTGTGGGAAAGAAAAACCATGTTTGGCGTAACTGTGGCGTCACTGTAAGCGTGACCTTTTTGACCTAGACGAATTAGCTGCCGGGTGGTTAGTTTGGGGTGGTTAAGACAACGTTTGGCGTAACTGTGAAGTCACTGTAAGGTTGGCCGTTCGAGTTGTCCATTAGCTTTCGAAACTTTCTTTTTCCACATGTTCTCGTTTTATACTTAGCCATGAGGGAAAAGCAAATTTTCTGAGAAACACTCAAAAAATTTAAAAGGTAAATCTTTTTTTTTTATCCTACGCCAGACCTAGGCTGTTCCGCCATTAGTCTATTACGGGCAGCCCAATACAGTTCGGAGACGCACACAAAGTTACTAAATTTTTCAGCAGCAAACACAGCGGCTACGTCTAGAAATCCAGAACACAAGTGCAAGTGGTCCCCACTTATGTCAGCAGTCATACAAAGTGGGCAAGTTGGAGAGTCCGCCAGACCAAATCTGTGGAGGGCTTTCTAAGATAGTCATGGCCAGTCTTAATTCTGAAATTGGCAACACCGACTGGCCTGGGTAGGTCGCGAGGGATGGGATTTCCCAGTAAGGTGCCCCAAATCTTCCCCCTTGTAGCATTTCTAATGGTTTCACGATGGTGAGTCCTAAACCTCGCATTGATGATTCTTTTGGCACTGTGGTAGCAGACAGGCACGTCCGGTTAAGGAAGGCCTGACCCAGCTTTGGCAAGAGAGTCCGCCAACTCGTTACCGGTGATTCCACAGTGACTTGGAATCCACTGCAAAGTGACAATGCGACCACTTTCAATCATGGAGTTAATCACCAGTTGGCAGTCAAGTACGGCACTGTTCTCTGAAAGAGTGACTGCAGAAATTGCCTTAATAGTGGCCTGTGAGTCAATGAAAATCACAATGTTCTGGTTCTCTCCTTTCCCCACCTCTGTTAGTGCTAGTTGAACAGCAGCCACCTCACCATCAAAGCTAGTACAGTCAGCACCAACGGCCTCACTACGACTGAAGTGTTTGGAGTATACCCCAGCACCAGCATTACAATTAGCACCGGTAGCAGAGCCATCAGTGTAAACGTGTAACCAGTGTGTCTCGGAAAATCTTTCGTGTATAGTGGCCAGAGTGGTAATCCTCAGTTCTGTATCAGAGCAAGATTTTTTATGAACAGGCAAGATCAGGTCCAAATGGTGAGAGGCTGAATTCAGATGCCTCAGAAAGACACCAGCTCCAAGCAGGGGCTGCCTGTCAGAAGGGGGGATGTCAAAAGAGGTTAACAGTTCATTTGTCACATGTAGAAAGGTAGGTTGGGATTTTAGTCTTTGAACTGCGGGTCTGTAAGATTTCCAAAAGTCGCCCCGCCTCATCAATCTCTCGACCAACTTAAGGACTGCTAATTTCCTTCGATTGGTCAGTGGTTCAATATTTGTTTGCAATTGCATAGCCTGAATAGGGGTGGAAAATGCTCCACCCGTAATAATTCTAAGAGCATTATTTTGGATAGTTTCAACCTGGTTCTGAACAGCCACAGAGGCTGTTATGAGGAGCTCACCACCGTAATCAATAGCTGGTCTTATGTATGATTTATAAGTGGTGCAAAGGAGGTCCTGAGAAGTGCCCCACTTTACACCCGTGAGCCTCTTAAGCAATTTATTTCTTTTGGTTCCAATATCTCTAACCTTACAGGCATGTTTATTCCAACTTAACCTGGAGTCTAGAACAATACCCAGGTAGTTAGCCTCATTAGTTCTTATAAGTCGCTGATCTCCAAGATAGAGCACAATCCCCTTAGGTTTAGTACTCAAAGTAAAAACCTGGAATGTTGTCTTATTTATGTTTATAATCATTTCGTTTTTGTTTGACCATGTCAAAAGAGCGTCAAGGGCAATGTTAAGCGAATCCTGAATAATTTGGATGTCCCGGTTGGCAGACCACATGACCAGGTCGTCAGCGAAAAGAAGGGCCTGAACCCCAGGATGCGAGTTCATGGTAGAGTGAACAATATCATTGATCATGATGTTGAAAAGGACAGGGCTAAGTACCGAACCCTGAGGGAGTCCCTGCTTAGTTTGCCTGTAGGCAGAGACAGCTGGGCCGTATTTTGTTCTAATAAAGCGTTGATCCAAAAAGTATTTTATCCAACGATACATGTTACCACAGATACCAAATTCAATCAACTTCCTGAGGAGCCCTCTCCTCCAGACTCTATCAAAGGCCGTCTGGAAGTCGACCAACACTGCAACCGTACTCTTTTTAAGATGGAAGCCATCCTTGATCTCTTGTGTAAGTCTAGCAACCTGTTCAACTGTGTTTCTATATTTTCTAAAATCAGCCTGTCTATCTGAAATGCAACAATATTTCTCCAGATAGAAATTTAGTCTATTTACAATCAAGCGTTCAGTCAGTTTGCACATTACACTAGTAAGTGCTATTGGGCGAAAGCTAGCCAACACACTAGGGTCTTTTCCAGGTTTAAGGATCGGGACAATTTCCCCCTTACGCCATTCACCGGGCATACCAGAAGACCAAGTAAGGTTTATAAGATTGAGTAAGACTCTCATTGACCTGTTTCCAAGGTGGGAGAGAAACTCTGGTAAGACACCGTCAGGGCCAGCACTTTTTCTCTGGAGCAATTGCTTGATGCCACATTTGAGTGGTTGATTGTTTGATGCCACATTAAAAGGTAAATCAACGATACAACAATTACGTTAATATCACCAATCAAATTATTCAACTTAGCTAAAAAGAACGAACTACCACTTTTTTTGTTGCTAAACCTTAAAAAATTCTCCAACAAAGCACAATAAGTTCCTTTTGCAACACTAACAAAGCAGTGCTGAATCAAAAGCACAAGTTTATTGATTGAAAAAAAAGCCCTTGGTAGCATAATGGGATTGCTTAGACCCAAAGAGGTCAGAGTATAATAAAGAGATGCTGCTGGATCAAAACAAGATACAAAAACCCGTTTGGTAAGAGAAGCCGTTGAGCGCTTACAGAATACACCCAAACGAGCTTGGCGAACGATTTGGCAGTGATTATCCGAACTCCACTCCGATTATTTGAATTGCTGATGACTCGAATAACTTTACATTTTTTCGTAGCCTGAACGTTATTGGAGTGATGAGTCACCATTTCAAATTGCAGTTCTATCATTGGCTAATTTAATCCAATCATCCGATAATATTTTATTATTCGAATGGAATTGTACTTGGATTAGATTGTACTGTGGATTTGTACTGTAAATATCAATTTGTATCATACATATGAAAACGTTAGAATCAGGTTGGATAAATTGGATACCTGGAGGAAAAATGATAATTTACGAAAAATGGCAATACTTTTATTTTTTTTCTTTGGTTTATTATTTTTTGTACTTCATATTAGACCGAACCTAGGTTTTAACAAAATATTTCTACAACGTCACGCAACACTTATGTCTTCATGTATGAATGCCTTTGGTAACACCAACTGTTACTTTTTACTACCATTTTTTTGTTAAAAATCATTGCAAAAAGATAGTATTTATGTTATTCTGGTTTTTAAGGAACATATTTCTGTAATTGAAAATTTCTATTAATTTATTTTTTATTTTATAGTAGTTAAACAAAGTGGAGTAAAATGGTTACAGCATTAAACCTGCACACTCTTAAAACAAACGAGCGGTTTTAACTCAGTCTGAGTTAATTTCCACTCCTTTCCGGTGCCGAAAATGCACTTTCCCTATAGGAGTGGATTTCACTCTTTTGTTTTAAGAGTGTGGCTTTTGAAATATATGTCATCACTACATTTCAGCTCAAGCTAAAGTTTTAGCCTCTTCACTTGACCACGGTCAAAATTATCGAGCTGGTGTCATTAGATCTCGTCTAGGGATCTCTCTAGTATTAATGTTTGTTCAACTTAACTACTAAAATATTATACAGCTGTAAAGAAGATGTGTCAACAACTCAATAAACGATGAAACGAAAACTTAGCTAGCTTGGTAACTAATCAATGGGGTTTTCTCATCAAGCTAGCGAACTGACCATAACATATGCTGCAATACACCCTTTAGTCGGTTCGTATTGAAATAACATTGAGAATGGGGTATGTTTGGGCGTATATCCTTAATTTGGCGAGCTTCATATTTTTTTATCGCCAAGTATTCTCCATTTTATTCAAACCGCCATTGTTTAGATCCAACCAAATCGCAATTAGAAATACCTTTGGTTCCAGCAATAAATCAATTCTTCGAGAATCGGAACAAAACTCGTTAGTTTCTCGATCACAAAAGTTTCTAGCAAAGACCTGCGTGAAATAAACCGAGCATGGAAACGATTGGACAAATATAACATGAATATCTGTATTGGTGGGATTGGCTACTATTTTTGGCGAATTATCGCTGCGTTTGATGCAAATATTGTAATGCAAAACAAACTGGAACTATAATGTTGTTTCTAAAAATTATTACAATTAATACTATTTTTACTATTATTACTATTATTACTATTTTGTACAACTCCAAATAGGGTACTCGACAGTATCGCTAAAATACCTTCCAATATTAATTAAATTATAGTTTGAACCCAAATATAACAAGCGTATATATTTTTTGCAAAATAAATCTTTAAATAATTAATAAAAATCATTTTCAAATGGCTGTTTTTTCATCGGTACGTAACGTGATCACAAACACGTCGATTTTGCTGACGTCACTAGTATGTATAAACACAAAGCCACAAAGCGTTTTTGGGAGTGATTTTTCGTCCCAATTTTAAAATTAATTTTCCCCCTTTTTTATGGGGTATTTGAAAAAAAGAAAAAATACGGGTCTAATATTTTTGGCATAAGAATATTTTAAGCCAATAAAAAAATTTTAGTCAAGTACCCTATTATCCGAATCAATCGAGACTAGTTTCGCGATTCTTAAAAATTAAAAATTGCATACATGTTGAAAAAGGAAAAATACTTGAACTTTTCCGTTTGGCGGATGCAAATTTCAACAAACGAAATCTTTGACTAAACTAAAGGTTGAAATTGGAACTATTCTGTTTATCGAGGGTTGTACATTTTTGGCGACTTTATAGATTGAGCTGACGAAATTTAATTTTTTAATGGATTTTAACTCACTGAAAAGGCAACACTTTTTTATGTAAATCTACGGAGAGATGAATGAATGGAGCAGTAGTCGAAATACGCTTAATTGGAACTGTCCAATTAATACTTACTGTACAATGCATTTTAATATCATTGCGATTTGATTTTAAGAAAACTAATCTGCATGATGGAAATAAACTGAAGTTACTTAATAATGTTAAAGTCATTTAACCAACTCACGTGATTAGATTCACAGTCACGTTTTATCTTATAGATATAGAAAGTGTAGCAGATACGATTGCGCAATCCCCGTACAACGCAATACAAATCCCGCGATTGTGTGATGAAACCGCTTTTCGCTGTTTTTGCAATGCGTCACGGGATACTGATTGGCAAAAAACTGCTTTTGCCGAAGAGTACATGCAATAAAACGTGCATTTTTAAAATGCTTCTTTTATGAATAAATTCCTCAAATCTACCAGAAATTATCAAAACATATCCAGTGAAAAACTTATGCTAGCAAAACTGGCAAAAAGTTTTAACTAGTTAATATTTAATATATATTTTTTATTAGTCGAATTTATCGCATGGTGCCATCTGGCTGTGCTTATGGCACGCCATGGGAGAGCGGGATGTTTTGGCTTGCGAACTGCCTTATGGGATACTGGTGGGAAAAGTGGCTTCACCTTTTCCCTAGGAGCAGATCTGCTACTCTTTCTATATCTATGTTTTCTCTATTTAGAGTTGCCAAGGCTCAGTCGACTCATATGGAAGTTTTGAATTGTAGCTGCAGGGATTTGGTTGAAAATTGTGGTTAGAATCTATAAAGATGATTGTATAGAAGAAATATTGAAGCCGCCTGAAAGTCGTCAAGTTGATGTATAAGCCCAAACAAACCTATACTCGTGTTCTTATGTAGTAAGTGGGTGAGGGTTAGGTAGAAATATCGTCGCACTAGAGCTACACGAGGGCTATTGAAGCCGGGCGTCATAATTTAGAATCACAGTCAAGTGACAAGCCGACACCGGAGTAGACACCCAGCGTTACTTATAAGGACATCATGCGCGGAGTCGAAAACTTTAGAGCATATTAAAAGTGCACTCCCTCTACACTTCGAACTATTCGTTGGACTTTTTTGGTTGCACAGACCGTTTACAGGTCGAAAGTTGTTGAGACAATTCCCGGGCACGAACCTGTGACTTTCCCACGAAAGGCAAGCGCCTTACCTACTGAGCTCCCCAGCCCCTCTATCACTTAAATAGTAATTTGGATATTGTTTGCTAATTAACGGGGTCGGCACATTAAATTAATTTCTAATAAACAGCGGACACTACGAGATCTATCCAGAGGAAAATATCCGTGAACAATGCCAGATACAGTAGAGTCCGTACGAACGGTTATCATCCGTATCGATCCCGGTTATCGATCCGTTATCCGAAATTCGGCTTAACCGAAAGGCTCCGGGATTTTTTTTGTGTGCTAAAATATGAAGTGTACACATAAATAAAGAAATATACAAAAATACGTACTTACAAAGTTGGATTTATTTCTCAAAATATGCAATAATCTTTTTTTTACTGATCAATTTTGGTTAATTTTAAATCAGCCCTGTCCTACCTTCTTTTAAACAAGAGAACGTCTAAAATACTGGCTTCATTATGCGCTTCTATGTATCTTAGGGGCTGATCTACACTGCTCAAAACAATTAGGGGAACTCATGGTTTAAACCCTTTCACCCCCAATGATTTCATTTGGTATCATCAGCTTCCGATTTTTTTTCGTACTAAGTTGAGCTCGTACTTATTTATCGTTAGATGTAAGAATCATGTATTTTGAAGAATTAAATAATGTTTGTTTTAATTAAATGAAAATATGAAAAACATGGTAAAATAAAATTCTCTCCCAAAAAAATTTTATGAAATAAATTGACCCTAAATTCTTCACGCTTGCATTCTTAGACGTTAAAAAATTGATTTTACCTTTTTTTTACAAATAAAGTATTGATAAAATTAATGTCATAATTTATTCAAAAGTTATGATTCCAATATTTTCTTCCTTAAATTTTAGTTTAAAAAATAAGATCCCCCCCCCCCTGTTTTTTACCATTTCATTCTGTATGCATAATGAATCTATTTCACAAATTTTAGATTTCTATAATAAAAAATAAAAAGTTGGAACTGAAAGGGTAAACAAAAGCCCGCAAAGTGCTCCCCTAATTCTTTTGAGCAGTGTAAGATTTTTGTAACGAGGCGAACAATCTATGACGTCAAATTTTCTCTTCGCCAGCGTTTTCTAGGCGTGAAGTGGATGATTCCCGATTATCCGAAAATTCCTATGGAATCTCGATTAACCGAAAGTGCTCCGGTTCCGTACCTTTCGGATAAGCAGGACTCTACTTACTTTTGAACGACGACCATCACACACAGATCTTACAGATTTTTTTAGGAATGTTTAAGAATCTAGTTGAACCCTTTAAGAGTTTTAGTCAACACTTTCGTTGGGAAACAAAATGTATAGTGTCAAATCAGCAGATTCCATTATATTTAGAATGTCATATGTAAGAGCTTAGTGGAAGAACGTGCTAAGTGAAAAAAATGTGAAAACGAGAAAATGAGCTTTAAAAGTTTTTTATTTGTACTCAGACCTGTTGAAAAGGAAAAAAAGTCTTTAAAAAAGAAGAAATTTTTTATCGTTTAAGAAGTTAGTATGTTCATTGAAAAAAATCTCAATTTTTTCAAAAATCACTCATGTTCTTCCACTAAGCTAGTCATCTATAATACTAAAAGAAAGAGTCTGTGTGTCTGTATTCGTGGTCGTAAAAGACCTACTTATACTGCCCTCAGAAATTCGAATGTTTTAAGATAGATTCCCTTTAATACCAACGTGTGCACCTGAAGCTTAGATTTTTCATATTTGTTAAAATTTTAAAGAAAATTCTAATTTTCTGAAAAAATACACCACTTTCGCTCATATCCGATCAATTTTTCCCTTTCGTGTTGCCATTCGACAGAAGAAATTAAAATGAAAACAAAAATTAATTAAAATTGAAATTGCTTTTATTTTCTTGCCATTACCTTCAGAAAATAAATTAATGATTTGAAATATAATTGAACGTGCCAATGAGCTAAATGTTTTATTTAAAAAAAAACAGAATGGAGGTTGAATGACGTGAAATAACATTGTTGTACTAATTATGGTTAATTTTGAATTTATCGGGAAAAGTGCGATGACAGTAAGTACATATTGAGGAAGATTTTTGTGATACGACTATGTGCATTTTATAGTGACGTATTTTTATTTTAGAATTTTAAAAGCAATATAAGTAACGGGATTTTATTCTTTATAATGAACGGGAACAAAGGAAAAGCTTATTATCCTATAGCAAATTAAATGACACATATACTTGGATCGATTTGATATTCTTTTAGTCCGGGCGAAGAACGGGTATATATTTGCTAGTATAACATATAATGTAACCCTCCTACCCATTGAATAGTATCAAGTGTATTAAAACTGATATGCCCAGTAAAAAGATCGATGAGAACATCCCATTCACCTTATTCCAATGCATAATATACATTGTATACGATATCGATATTGTATCACAAATTTAAAAATGCGAGAAATACATTTGTTAACCATTCACCGACCGATCTTTAACCCATTATCTAACCATTACCCAACCAACCATTGAACATCCAACCAATATCAACCAAATAACCATTAACCAAAAAAACCAACCGCAACTAACCATTAACGAACAACTAAATATTTACCAGTCAACTATCAGTTTCCTCCTTTGTCCGTTATATCCGTAACCCATAATATAACCATTACCCAACTAACCATTACATACCCAACCATTATTTAACCAAAAAACCGTTAACCAACAAACCAACCGCACTAACCATTTACCAACCAACTATCAGTTTCCTCCCTTGTCCGTTACACGAAATTGTAAAAAAAAACCTAAAAGTTGTTTTCAGCGTTGAAACTGAATATACAAGGAAAAACAACTTTTACAGATTTACGCGCCAGGTACTAAAGTACCAGCTTTTAATAAATAGAATGGCAATCACTTAAACTGAGTAGAATATCGTTGTACTAGAGCTACACAAGGGCTATTGGCAAGAGGCGTCATAATTAAGAACCATAGTCAAGTGAAACAAGTAGGTTTGTAACAGAATCTGTCACTTAACCCGCTTCCACACAACAGTTGTGTTTAACAGGTAAAAAGGCGACAAACAAAGCATTAATATTCTATATTAAACATTTACATGCTAAATTTGGCTAGTTTCATTTATTTTATTTCGAAAATTCAATAATTATTACTTATCGTTTGCAAACATTAATTTATATTTCAAAGAATAAATATGTAATATCCTCGCTTTTAAATAGAATTAAATAGAAACATTACATATCAACGTACAAAGAATCTCGTTGTGAAATATATTTGACGTCATTTCAAACTGATCGATGTCGCAAAAATAAATTTATTTTAATTTATTGTCTTAAAGAATTAAAGTTTCTCGAGCGATTGTTGCGAATGGCAATGGTGATTAAATTCTAATACAAATGGCTTCCTATGCTTTTTAAACGAGCATTAAATTTTTCAGTTTTTTAAATAATTGAAGTACTTCGAATTCGAATGCTTTTTCTGAAATTTTCAATGTATTCTAACTCCGATGCGCTGAATTTTTTGACGTATCATACTTGTCCGTAGCATTTGTAGTTCGGGATATGAAAGTGGATGACGGACAGACAGACGGACTGAACAATTATAATACCTTCCACTTTTTACGTTATAAACGTAGTGCGGAAATTAAAACAGACACCTGAGTGTATAACTATGTACAATAAGGTAGGTAGGTTTGAATTATCGTCGCACTAGAGTTACACGAGGACTATTGGCGACAGGCGTCGTAATTTAAAACCACAGTCAATATACAATAAGGAATACAGCATTTTATAAAAGTAGTATTAACATCGAAGATCAAGGCAAGAGAAACAAAATGTTCAATTATGGTAACAAAAAGTTTGGTACCTAGTGGCAGTTAAAAACTCAGCATATCAAATTACATCTATAATAATAAAAGAAAGAGTCTTTCTCTCTCTGTGTGTGTGTGTGTTGTATTCGGATCGTAAAAGACCTACTTATACTGCCCTCAGAATTTGAAATTTTCAAGATAGATTCCCTTTAATACCAACGTGTTCACCTGAGGCTTAGATTTTTCATATTTGTTCCATTTTTAGAGAAAATTCGAATTTTCTGAAAAAAATACACCACTTTCGCTCAAATCCGATCATTTTTTCTCTTTCATGATGCCATCGGCTGAAAAATTAAATAAAACTGTAAACGAAAACATTTAAATTCAAAATGTTTATTTTATTCTTTTGCCATTACTTTCAGAAACTAAATTCATTATTTGAAAAATAATTGACATGTTTTCAAGTGACGTAATTGACCAGTCTTCATTCCGGATTAGATTGTGGGTTTATTTGATTTTTTCATTGATTTTTCTGTTGACTGCATGTATGCATATTTAAGCAATAAATGTATAGTTAAGCTATTACTGGAACTATGATGGTTAATAAAGGCCATCGCACTAGAGCTATTAGTGTTTTATGTCTTTATTTTTTCGCCAAATACGTTGCCAAACTCGCCAAATTATTAACTAAATTCGCCAAATAGGCAATTTCTTTTATAAATAATTTATAAGCTGGTCGGTTGTTCGAATGTCATTGTGTTAGAGCTGTATAATGGGTGTGTTTGTAGCTATATCTATTTTCTCGCCAAATTATTTCCAAAACGCGCCAAATGAGCTAAAAGGTTTTATTGTGATGACATTTATGAGTGCATTTTATAGCGTATTTTCATTTTGAAATTTTAAGGCAATGAAACGGGATTTTATAATTTATAACGAGCGGAAACAATAACAAGTTTATGATCCTATAGCAGGTTATATGGTACACATATTTGGAATCTATTTGATATTTTTTTATTCCGTGCGAAGAACGGGTATAAATTTGCTAGTTTTATAATAAATGTCCATAAGTTTCAAAAAGTTCTCCTTTTACAAACTACTTACATTACTAACATTTTAAAAACTACTAACTATTTTATAATAGTTAATGTTAACATAAAAGATAACAGTAAGAAAAAAAATTCAATAATTGGTAATAAAAATTTTGTTACCAAGTGGAAATTACAAACCCCAACACATCAAATTACAGTTTATAATAACCGTCCACAACTTTCAAAACTTCCTTTCACAAACTACTTTTGATGCCCCACAAGATTAACCATTTCCCGCTCTTAATTAAACATCCCAGAAAAGCCAAAAAAAAAACAATATTTACCCACAATAAAAAAAACTATCGCAAAAATAATTACGATAAATAAAATAATAAAACAAAATATTCTTTGTTAGACAAGTTAATTACCGAACTGTCACTGCCGCTTCAGCTGGATATATCCGGAACTTTGTTTTGGCGGGAAATATTTTTACGTGGATAAAAGAACGATTTCTAAGTGAATTAAATATATATCCCGGATATTTTATCACTATGGAAACGTCAGGCATAAAACAACTCAACTTTGCTCGAGATTGTGTCGGTGACATAATGTTTTGTCAAAAGAACGTTATGTAATAATGTTTTCAATAGGATATATAATTTTTTGTTTAGTTGACTTTATTAGATAGAAGTAAAAAATAAAACAAATTGTTTGAAAAAAAAGTGACAAATTGAATAAACGCATCATAGAAATTTAGACATTTTCTTGAAAGCATTTTCCTTAGCATAGAGATGAATTTTACGGAATTCCATTAGACAAACTTCAAAAAAGATGTGCATAGTAAATATATTTTAAAGAAATTTCATTACTGAAATGTAATGAAAAACATTTTTAAACCTAGAAAATATTTCGGAACAATTTTAAATATAAATTGCAAACTAATTGAACGCTTTATCGAGCCACCAGTTATCGTCCAGTATAGTTCGCTGATTTAAAAGTATTTACTTAATCCATTAACGAAGATTGTATATACCATTAACACCTTCATTTCCGTATAAAAAGTTATTTTTAAGGGGGTTTTATTCGTTTTCTATATAACTTATTTTGAACTAACTAAATTGCTCAAGACAATGGTCTTCATTTACCTAAGCAATTAAAATATAAGACAAACTTAAGCAGTAAAACTCATTTTCACGACATTCTCGCCAACTGTGATTGATTAATATAATGATTAATTATACTTCATACTACTCATACGATTTTGTTTTAGGATACTTTAATAATTCAATAACACAAAACATACTTACAATAATACGCAAAACATACTAACATACAATAACACAAACATACTGTAACAATACAAAACACAAACATACTCTAACAATACAATAAACACAAAACATACTCTAACAATACAATAAACACAAAACATACTCTAACAATACAATAAACACAAAACATACTCTAACAATACAATAAACACAAAACATACTCTAACAATACAATAAACACAAAACATACTCTAACAATACAATGAAACGCAGTAAATGACCCATTGTTTGGTTGCATAGAAGAACAAGACAACAATGAATTTCAGAATAGAACTGCAACAATGCTTGTTACATTTCGAAAGAAGAAAAATATAAATTTTTGACACAAAAAAAAAGAATTAAATTGAATAACAATGCAATTAAAAAAAAAGTTTATCAATGGTATGAAATACAAGAAAGTCAATTTGAACATTGTTACACTGTGACAAGAAAAATTACAATTTAAGCATTTATAGGATCGATTGAAAAAAACACCAGCTCCTTTACACTCAAACTTCGTTGAAACCCACTGCAATACGACATTTTTAAGTAAGTGTTTTAGATAAACAACGGCACATTATAATAAAGTTCACCATTCATACTTTTTGTCAATACCTGATCTCCTTATATCACCGAAGTCAAGCAACTTCGGACGCGGTCAGTACCTGGGAGGGTGACCACATAAGAACAACACTTGCAGTTGAAATTTTTTGATTGAAATAAATTAGGTTAATTAATATTTATGAATGTATAAAATTGAAACACATCATTGTTGATCAATTAACAGTTTTTTAAACATTTATGTTTCAAATATTATCCTTTTTTATTCATCTGAGGCAGGAGTTGAAATGTGATGAAAACTTTTGCTTTTCTCTTAATTGTTAAATAAGAGGCTCTTCGTTAAATTCTACATAATGCTCCTTATACGATTTTGCTTTAAGATAACATCTCTAACAATACGATAAATCACAATAAGTCACCCATTGTTTGTTGATATTGAAGAATTAAACAACAATGCAATAATTCGGAATAGAACTGCAACAATGGCTGTTACATTTTGAAAAAAAAACATCCGTAGTTGGCATAAAAGAATTAAATTGAAAAACAATGCAATTTTAAAAATAAAGTTTAACAATAGCATGAACTAATAGAAAGTTAATTTGAACATTGTAACAGAATATGGTTATTTTAATGCAAAAAATTGAAACTACTGTAAAAAGAAGTTACCGATAATTACCAATATATTTTTTCCAATTGAAAAGCTTAGTGGAAGAGCGTGCTAAGTGAAACTTTTGAAAAAAAATTGAGATTTTTGTGTCAATGAGCATATTATTCTATCTTTTAAAGACAACAAGTTTCCCCCTTTTCCTAAACTTAAAATTAAGTATATATTTTACGGTTTACAAGTACAGATTTTAACGTATCTAAGTGCAAACGAAAAACTTTAAAGCTCATTTTCTCGTTTTCACCTTTTTGTCACTTAGCACGTTCTTCCACTAAGCTCTTCAATTATGAACGATTTAAGAACAATTTCTGATAGAAGTATTGAGTGACAGTTAGTGCAACAGACGCAATTAAATATGGTTCAATCAATTACGTATTAAGGCAAAAATGACATTCAATTTTTAGAATTTCTAAGAAAAACTTCCTTAAAATTGTTCTTAATCTTTTCAATTTACATCAAACTGAAACATTACTTATTTTCCCTGAAGGGAACACTTTCAATAAAACCGATAATGGGTTTTTATTTTATTGGTGAAACAATGTCTTGTGTTTCATCTTAATCGCAATTTATATTAGGAACTTTTCTCATATTTCAAAACATTCACATTTTTCACAAGTTTTTTACTTTTTATTTAAGTAGTATTATTTTTTTTAATATAAACGTTGAAAATGAATATTACATTTACAGTTTTTATTAATAGACTAATGGGTGCAATCACTATTTTTTATCATCAACTTATTATTTTTGCTAAATATTTGACAAGAAATCAATTTAAAAGAATCAAATTTTGAGCAGACAAATTTTGAAGAAATTTGCTTTAAATATAAGCGTTGCTCAAAACGCATTAAGAAAAATTGTTCATTTGTCCCTTAAATATTTAGCTTACTCATTTATTAAACAACTAGCTTACCCGACAGACGTTGTCTTGTCTTTACTTTGAATATTGAATTCTAATTGAAGGTTGATCGAAAAATCCATCGATTCCGGGCAAATGCAGCCAAAAATGTCCAAAGAATAATACCCCATGTGGTTGGAGTGCACGTTAAATACTTTTTTAAGTCCCGACGCTGCGTACGGTGTAAAAGTTGCATTGGGTGCCTAATCAGGTGTTGGCTCGTCACATGACTGTGATCCTAAATAAAGACGCCCGTGACCAATACCTCTTGTATAGCTCTAGTGCGACGATAATTCAAACTAACCCTAACCCATACAACTGGATGGGAATAGCTACCTTACGCTAAATTTTTAACTTCGCCCAAAGCCGCCAATGCCAACATTCAATTGGCCATATCATAGCTGTACCAAATTGACAGTTTCATAAACATAAAGTCTTTACGCTATACGTAGAGGGAATTAACATTTCTTAGAAGTATTCATCAGATCTAGAATAGTAATCGCCATTTACCATTTATAAACATCAATTAAATTAAATTTGGAAACAAAAAAATTAAAAGATTTCAATTCAATAAATAAAATAATGATATTCAAATTAAAATCCTACAAATTATATATAAACTCACATGCTCTGACGTATACTTAATTTTCGTTCGCGTTGAACGTGCTGAAATTTCTTTTAAATTGAAATAAGAAGTATAAATTCTAATCTTACAATGCTATTTCTATGGAGAAATCGGTTCACGTTTTGCACTCCTACACCCGTTCGGGTTCGAATTTCGAATAACTCATTCATTAAGAACTTTCTCCTGACAATAACAAACACAACGAAAAAAGAATTAGTGAAATCGGTCCAGCCGTTCAGGCGTGATGCCATCACAACGAAAAAATGGGACTTTAATTTATATATAAGATTTACATGTTTTTAAAAAATATTTAAACACAACTCATTATTTTAGAAGTGACATACTGTCAAAATAACGTTTATTGACATTTTTCAAACAAAATGAGGACATTTTAATGATAAAAGTCCATAAAGCATTATTTCAGTTATTTTACTTATCTCATTTCAAAAAGCACACAAGAGCTTACAATGAACACACTATGAAAATTTCATTACATTACATTGAGCATTTATTTTAGATAGGTGGTTTTGAAACACTAAAATGCAGCTTTTTAGTAATTAATACCAGGTGAAGTTAAAGGTTTCGTATACATTACATGCATTAATATCCATTAAAACAGTTTCACTTTTGTTAAAATTATAGTAAACTCAAAAGTAAACTTTGTTGGCAATTTATAGTTAGATTTCCGTACCGTCCCTTCCTATCTTTAAATGTTAAAATAAATCGTAATGGCAAAAAAAATTTAATAACCTTGCTAGTTTTAGTCTTAAATTTTCTCTCACTCGGAAAAGATACAAAAAAATTTCTGACAAAACTGAAAACTAAACGCATAACCCAGTAAGCATGAAAGTTATCGGTTTTTAAAAGTCGTTAGGCTTATATAACCAACTTGCACTTCAAACATATACATAAAAACATCCAAACGTGTTCAAGATCTAGATTTGGCGAGTTCTCATCCAGAAACACAAGAGCTATTCGCCTAAAGCATCCACTCTGCCGATTTTATTGATCAAGCAATCAATAACAACCAGAAGTAACGCTACACGTTTCGTGAAACATTCGAGTGTATGTTTCACGTAAGGAGCGTACGATTTATTTTTCGCAGTTTCCTCGAGTGAAGGGAACTATCTGAATGGAAAAGAATGAGAATTATATCAAGAATATACTATAAAAAAAATAGGTTTGTGTAACAGAATCTGTCACTTAACCCGCTTCCACACATTAGTTGTGTTTAACAGGTAAAAAGGCGACAAACACAGCATTAATATTCTATATTAAACATTTACATGTTAAATTTGGCTAGTGTCATTTATTTTATTACGAAAATTCAATAATTATTACTTACCGTTTGCAAAAATTAGTTTATATTTCAAAGAATAAATATGTAATATTCCTCGCTTTTAAATAGAATGAAAACTTTTCTATACAACGCACACAGAATATCGTAGTGAAATATATTTGACGTCATTTCAAACTGATCGATGTCGCAAAAATAAATTTATTTTAATTTATTGTCTAAAAGAATTAAAGTTTCTCGAGCGATTGTTGCGAATGGCAATGGTGATAAAATTCTAATAAAAATGGCTTCCTATGCTTTTTAAATTAGCATTATTTTGCAGTTTTTTAAATAATTGAAGTACTCCGAATTCGATTTTTTTTCCTTCTGAAATTGTCAATGTATTCTAATTTCGATGCGCTGAATTTTTTGACGTATCATACTTGTAAGTAGCATTTGTAGGACAGATAGACGGACTGAACGATTATAATTCCTTCCACTTTTTACGTTATAAACGTAGTATGAAAGCTAAAAAGGCTTGTTTTTAAATTAAAAAAAACTGTTAGATGGAGTGCTAGAAAAATATCGTATAATGTACAGAGGTAATTTGTTTATTTCATACGAACAATTTGTAATTTCAACGCAAAAGCCGTTTTTAATGGACAAATTATAAATAAAAAGAAAATTCTACCTTCCCCACTGTCAAGCGAGGTTATTGACAACAAGATTACCCATAGATAATGAACCACGGGCCTTTAGGTATTCAGTCCAACGCTAAGCTATTTGGTCCCAACTGAGCTATTTGGGCACACAGATTTTTAACAAACAGTTAAAATACTTGTTCAGTTGCAATCTAGTACTAGAAAAACAGAAAAAAATCGTTTTAATTTAAACAGCATATTTAAAATCACACGTTTTAATACATAACTGTTTAAAATATATGCTGAAATAAAATATTTATCTTTAGGATTCGCTGGGAACACAGGGAGAATATAATAAAAACAATCTAAAAAGCCAGTTTCTACTTTATTACCATCATTGTTCATATCTACGCAACACTCAAGTATGAAAATAAATGTAAAAAAAATTCATTAATATCAGTGTTTAAATAAAAAAAATATATACTTAAGTAGTCCATTGTTTAAAACAGATTTACGATGAACTTCTGTATTTTTTGAAAAGAAAACACGCGGCAATTTTGAATCTTTTGCTGACTTAATAAGCATAAAATGATAAAGAAAACGACAAAAAAAAAGTTCAAAGTGGCTCATCTAGAACATTGGCTTTAATAACTAAGTTTTTCTACCATTACACGCCACGAAAAATTCCCAATTAAATTTGAATTTGTTAATCAAAAAGGAACTAAACGACATATTCTCAAAATAGTTTTTAGTTAAAATTTACAGTTGTATGTCATAAAAAAATCCTTTTCCTAAATTCAACAACCGTAGATCCAATTTGATAAGAGATATTGGACTATGTATTCTTAAAGAAATTCTTCTAGAAGTTAATTTGTAGTAGATGATTTCATAGAATTCTGTTTTTGGCGTTTAGTTCTTTTTTGAAGAACGCGATTCTATTCGCTTTGTTAGGTTGAACGAAATGTAACTGATAACGGCATGCTTCAGGTCTTGAGTGGCAACAGAAATGATAAATGAAAACGAATTATTTCTCGAGCCTTTATTGGTAAATAAATGTCACTTGGGAAGAGTATCAATAGGAGTGCCGATTGAAGGAAAGCAGGAATGAATTACGTCACCTGAAACAAACTAATAGTCTGTTTACGAAGAAAAATGATTTTGAAACTAAAATTTGTTAGAGAAGCCTATTGAGATACAAATAGAACTAGCTGCAGATGACTTTTTCCAAGGATATCAATACAGTACACTTCCTTCGATTAGTTTCTGCAAGTAAAGAATCCGAAGGGCTCTGCTGGGTGCCAGCTCAAGTGTCGACCTCATCCTTTAAACGCAGTTTTAAATTACGAAGCATACGTAACTGTGTTAAATCTCTTTTATTGGGCGATATACTAGAAATAAGCATCAGAAGACGAGTTCTACCTAACCCTTTACATAGAAAACTGGGGCCGTAGGGAGCCTAGTAGTCAGCGTCTCGAGATCGGACAGTCCCGCGATCGAGTCCCGGTACCACTGAAGACCGTACCGAGTAAATGCGGAGTACGTGCTCGTTAAATTTGTTGGGTCCGAAAGTGCTGTGGTTGGTCCCTGGAGACTATTTACTTCCCCTGCAGGGACATGTCTAAATTGTGGAGGTGGCGATAGATGGTAGCATCTGTCTTGTATGTGTGTGTATGTCGTGTCCGTCCTTCTTGACGAAGGTTTATAAGCGGATCTTTGTGACCAAGCACACAAGACTGAAAATATACGTCTACCAACCAACATAGAAAACTAATTTTTGACAAAATTTGTGTTACATGTTCGTCAAATCAATTAACGAATTACTGCTGATGACTGGTAGAGGTTAATTTTCAGAACAATAACGCTTAATTTAAATATTCAACAGTTTGAAGACTATTATTTCATTTTTTTTATTGGCAACATTCAATGAAGACATTTTATCGCTGACCAGGATCATAGAAGACAATGGAGTTGAGGTGTACGCTGCTTGCTTCTTTAGAATAACATTTTTTGTTATTTAATTTGAAAATCGATGATATAAATGACAAAAGGTGGTGTCACTAATTGCCTAGTTTTTAATTGTAATGGCACTATGTAAATTTGTTAAGTTAAAAAGTACACTTTTATCGCTTTAGAAATTTTTAATTTGACAAGAATTAATTATTAGATTGAAAAAAAAAGAGCAAAGCTACTTAGGTAATATTGAATTTGGGGATTTTTCTGTAGCGATCGGAGTTTCTTTCGTAAAACAATAAGTAGAAATTGTAATTTTAAGCATTAATAAGTAAATGTTGTAGTATTTCCTAAAAAATTATTAAGATGTTGTTTAATAAATTGCAATTTGTGCATTTTATTTACTCGTAAGAATCATTAATTTAAATTAAATGTCCCGAAAATAAAGATAAAGCAAGTTTTAAAATATTAAACATTATAATTATTTTTAAAATATTAAACATTATAATTATTTTTAAAATAAACTACATTGTACGTCCTACAAAACAGCAAGTTCATTACCATAATTAATGGAATTCTACTTAAGTTAAACAGTAAACTTTTTTTAATTCCATTGCTTTTTATGTTATTCGGAAAATTGATGCCACAAACTATATTTTCATTATTTTCATGAAATTCAAACCCTTTAAAATATAAATTTGAAATCCTTTTTTATATTTTAATTTATTCATTTTCCAAGCCAAAAATTAATCTTAAAATTCTTTCAGTACTTATTATTAACATTTAAAACTATTTTATCAAAATAAAATGGAAATGAATTTTAACTAATGTAATAGGGTTTTTTCCAAAGAAATAGTTCCAATTAGACCTGTATTTCATGTTGTTCAGAAGTCTATTTTAATTCTTTTAGAACTTCTTGTTGTGTTTTCGTCCGCTTTAAGAGGGACTGTCAGTCCATAAAGCTAATGTATTAGTTTTGAAATATTAACTTTTGCAAAAGAATTGCTTCGCCATGTTATCCCATTTTCACCAGGTATGGGAATCATCATAACATCAATTTAAAACAAATTTGAAAGAAAAATAACATCCGGTTATTTAATTACTAATTGATAAAGTTTTAAAATAGTGCCGCCATCTGCTGTATATTTTTGGCATTTTAAAACTTCCAAAATATATAATAGGGTACTTGACTGCATCGTCAAAATACCTTCAATATTATTTAAATTATAGTTGAAAGTCAAAAATACAAATGCATATAATTTCTTTTGCGAAAAATCTTTAAATCATTAAAAAAATCATTTTAAAAGGCATTTTTTCACGTGATCATCACGTGATCACAAACACAACGGTTTAGCTGACGTCACTAGTAACTATAAACAAACCGGCGTGATGTTTTTTGTTTCTGATTAAACTTGATTTAATCTAATTTACTCTTGAAATAATAAATATTGAGATAATGTAAGGCTTTTACAGAAGCGGATATTCAAATTTGCCTAAATTCGATTCCAATGTGTTGTTTCAAAGTTTGTTTATAGTCACTAGTGACATCACAGATACCACGTGACAGCCAGGAAGCGTTTTCGGAGTGATTTTTCGTCCTAATTTTAAAATTTATTTTTCTGCCTTTTTATGGGGTATTTGAAAAAAAGAAAAAATACGGGTCTAATATTTTTGGCATAAGATATTTTAAGCCAATAAAAAAATTTTAGTCAAGTACCCTATTAAATAACTAGATAACATTTCGTTTTAAAAATTTGTTTCATTTCGATGTTATAATGATTCCATACTTGTGGGGAAAGGGCTAACATGGCATACGCAATACTTCTGCGGAAGTTGTGATTCCAAAACTAATTCAATTAGCTCTATGGGACTGACAATCCCTCTTAAATGGGGAAAAAAATTAAACCATACACGAATCAAGTTTAACCAAAATTTTTTGGTACCATATCTGCCACGAACTAGCCTTGATCATATAAATTTTCTTTTCGTCATTTCTGAATTCGTTCGCCAACTCCCCAATAATTATTATCAAACATATTCGAAATTACCAAATGTTAAAAACCACCGTATCTCTTTTCTTAATGAACAGTTATTTATCACCAGGCATTTGGCAACATGCCATTTCTGCGTGTAACGCCATCTAGTGATTAACAATAGCATTTTTCTCTCGCTAGGGATATTCAATAGATTTGACTATTCTTTAAATGACGCTTGCTTTAATTGGCTTGTAAAAATTGAAAGTGATATTTCTGTTTCATTATCATTCATCTTTATGACCCTTACTACAAGGTTAGCGTCGTAGATAGCAGAATGTCCGAAATTAAAATTGTCTATAGGGGATATGAGCAGTAAAGACAGAGAAAGACAAACCGACTTGCTCAAATTGATCCCTCTAACAAGACATAATTGAAGCTTTTAATGATAAAAGTACACTATGCATTGTTACTAAGTTTCTTTACATTCGTTTAAAAACTGAAAAAATAATAGTATCAAATTTATTATTCCTATACTGTTTTCTAAACGCAAGTATCAACTTTTCAAAAGTGTTTACACTAAAAGATTTTTTTTTATTTCTTTTAAATATAAAATCACATGTTTTAAACATAGCACGTAACAAAAATAAAACTCGCTTACTTGTTATTAAAAAATATTTCATGAGGTGCTTTTTGTTGATCTAAGGAAGATACACTTATCTTTACAATCATGCCAAATACAGTTTGAATAGCATTTGATTTGGCTTACTTTTATGGAGATCAACGACTTCACATTACAACCATTTATTTGACTTAACGACATGTCTTCCTTCCTCTTACCTCCCTAGTAACAATCAACGATCTATAACACATACTAGATAGCCTACTCAATGCTAAGAAAATACGACCAATACCAGATACCTGGAACTAATTGCTTGGCTTCTTCCTCAGAGGAGCTGTTTTTTCGCTTCTTTTGGCGATTCATCAATGTTCACTACATTAACATTTGGCAAACAAGTTCTAAATTTGTCGCCAAATGACGTAATTTTTAGCTACTGTGCATTTGTGTCCGCTATCATGCTGGAGACAACTGGTCGCACAAATTGAGATCCGAAACAACTGAAGCGATATTTCCAGTTATAAATACTTCAAACATAATGATTGATTTTCAAGAGGAAGTCACCAGTCCCAGTTGCAGTAAGCTGTAGATTCGAATTCAAACAGGCAGGGAATATTTTTCCGCGTATATTGTTTTTTAATGCGCAAGAGAAAATATGTTGTTTTTTAATGCTAATTTTAGCGCGATATATTTTTTTTATAGAATGATGGGAGAAAGATGAAAAAATTAACATACACTGTACCGAGATGGATTGTTATTTAATCTTGACAAATGAAAAATTAATGAGTCTTCGGTTGAAAGTGAACGTATATATTAACAACTTTTTTTAATTTAATTTTTAAAAAATCTGCCCTGTATTTGCATCAAATAATTAAAGAGTTGAATAAATTATCATTCTTTAATCGAAAAAGTGTATCGCACAAGAGAAAAGCTGAATTAATCTCTAATTTAAAGTAAAATTTTATTTATCAACAAAAAGTTTAAACTTATGTCTATTTAATAGTTATTTATGATCTATTTTCTGATTTTTCTCGATTCTAATATATAGTTTTTTGCCTTATCAAGAAACTTATAAACAATTTTATTTATGTATTACATAGTGTTATACACTGAAGAGCCAAAATAACTGGTATAGGCATACATCTGCGAATAAAGGTGTATAAAACCAATCGAAGTTCGTCGCTATGTTCAGCAGCGTCTATGTGCTGCTGAACATAGCGACTTGACAAGTTATGAAAATTGAAGGTATTTTGAAAGTAACAGGGGTTGGAAATTGGGGCACGGAGAAATGGAATTCCATATCCTTGCATCTCCGAGGTGGAGATGAATTTTGGATTTTCACTTACGACAATTTCACGAGTGTACCATGAATATCGATAATCCAGTAGAACATTAAAACTACGACACAGCTGCGGCCTAAAAAAGATCATGCAAAAACGGATCATCGACGACGGACGAAAATCATTAAACATGATATATTGCGGATACGTGATATATGCGGCTCCAGAATCCCGTATCGGTGAATATTCAGTAAATGGTTAACAAGTCGACACTTGTACGACATAGAATCGACATAGACGTTTATCACATTTAATGATCAGTTGTCAATGGACCCGGCTTTGCACGATGTTTTTAAGGTCAAAGCTATGTAGTAGATTTGATGTTTTGCTGGATTATCGATATTCATGGTACACTCGTAAAATTGTCGTAAGTGAAAATCCAAAATTCGTCTCCACCTCGAAGATACATGGATATGGAATTCCATTTCTCAACCCCCGATACTTTCAAAATCCCTTCAATTTTCATAACCTGTCATGATAGCAGCACATAGACGCTGCTGAACATAGCGACGAACTTCGATTGGCTTTATACACCTTTATTCGCAGATGTATGCCTATACCAGTTATTTTGGCTCTTCAATGTATTTCTCACCTACATTTTGAAAAAAATTAATAGGATTGACGTGATTTATAATCAGAACGAATATAAGATTCAAGCGCATTTGAATCCATCAGATAGTATGGTATCGACATAGTGTGAATTTCCATCCGTCTGTCTGTCCGTCCGTCCGTCCTTCTCTCTGTACTGCTTTTTAACTTTCGTTCTATCAGATTTTTTAAAAAAATCATTTTTGCTTGAAAGATACAATAGATATCCTAGAACGCAGTGAATCAGAACATTTTAAACATTAAGCATAGTTTTTAGTAGTGTTCCTATTTAACCGAGAGTTGGGATGATCAATTTGAAATTCTCAATCAACTCGAGATTGGGATGATCAATTGAAATCTCCATCACCTCATTGATACTCAATATCTTTCTTACAGAATAAAAACGTTAAGTTATTAAATTTCGTGTACCGTAATTATCATTTTTTACAAATTTGATCTTTATAACAGTAACATTTGTTTTACCTTGCCGAGAGATTGATAATAAACACCGCATTAAGGAAATTTGTTTGCCTGATTCTGTAAAACGTATTTTACCTTGCACACTGGCTTATGAAAGTGAAAACAACATTTAGGATCCTTTAATTGAAAACGATGTTTTAACTTTTTACCACACGAAAGTTTTTTTTAAAGACATTTAATTTTTTTTAACTGTAAAATTTCTTTTACGTTTTTTGTGCACTGTTCAATAACATGAAAATGGAAAATCTTTTTTACACTGGTAAAGCCACTATAAAGTTCCTTTATTTTGTTTTTTATGCTATTGAGCAGTGCACAAAAAACGTAAAAGAACATTTACAGTTATAAAAAAAAGTGAAGGAAGTTTATAGTGGCTTTTGGGGTGTAAGAAAGATTTTCCATTTTTTTGCTTTTACTATAATTCAAGTACTTTTTCTGTAAACGTATTGACTTTTATTTTTATTTAAGCAGAATGATGCAAATAAATGAAATTTACATTTTAACAACGTTTTAGTGACTTACATCCACATTTAATTTTTTTGTGGTGCGTAAAGTTTTTCATCATGTTTATAAACAGAAATAGCATTTAAGAAATTAAATAAGGATTTACCTTTTGGGAATTTTTTAAATTCTAAAAGTTTTTAATTACATTTCTAAATATTTATATATACATGACATATTATAACTTAACCCCCTCAAAAACTTATATTTTGTACCTCAATTAAACTTAATAACTTAAATTACCTTTTTCACTTATCTTTAATATCACTTATTAATATCTTTAATATCCCAACAACAGCGCCATCGAGTCGCACCAAGTAACCGTTCGCACAGAAACTGTTTAGTATCAAATATTTTACTGTGGCCTGAAACCTCTCTCATAATTCATGATCAACCCTGATTGGTCAATCGAAGAACAAGCAATAACAATCTGTAGCTGTGAATCACTTTTTAATTAGACTTCGAGATGTAAGCTTGTGTGCTTTTTGGCGTGCCGAGCTTCGGCTCCGGTTCTTTACAAACTCTAAAATATGCTTTCTTTACAATAAACCACTCTTTGGACGTCCAATATTCCTTCATTTCTAGATTAACTAAATAAGAATTATACTCTCATGTGTAGTAGATGTTATTCTATTACATATATATTATTTGGTCCACCATTAAAATACAACGATATCCTAACCATTTTACCCAACAGAAAATAACAAATTATCCATTTACATTTACCCAAACATCCTATCCATACACATATCACTAGATAATCAAATGAATATCCCCAACCGCTGGTTATTGTAACACAATTTTCAGCTCTAACACAATTAAACCCGGGGCTTTAAAACAATCGAAACCCTAAATGAACATCGGGGTGTATTCAATGCAAAATCGTTTGCTTTTGGAACGAATATGACCGGTTTGCGAATCTGGCAACACAATAGATTCCAAATATTTCTCATGGTGGAAGAACGTGCTAACTGACAAAAAGGTGAAAACGAGAAAATGGGGTTTAAAGTTTTTAGTTTGCACTTAAACCCGTTAAAAACGGAACTTGCAAACAATAAAAAATATATTTAACTTAAAGTTTATAAAAAAGGGAAACTTTTTATCGTTAAAGGATGGAATAATATGTCCATTGACACAAAAATCTCAATTTTTTCAAAATGTCACTTAGCACGTTCTTCCACTAAGCTATTCAAATTTGTTCTCTTGGTGGAGGTAGGAATAAAATGTTGATGCTGATGGGAGAAAAACAATGTAAAAATTGGTTGGCTAAGTGAAGGTATGGTGGATTGGTTTATGAGCCCAAACTAAAGCGTGGCGAAGAGTTTGGCGCTATTCTAATGAGGAATCACTGTTTCCACAACATTTCTCATGAGAAAAAAAATATTAATCCTTTAAAATACCTAGCATTTTAAATTTTTGTCATTAAAATTTTCATAGATTCTTTTCATACTTTTCAGTTCCAGTGATAAGAATTGGTACCACTTAAATTTAATGCGCAATTATTATTAGGCCAAAATGCAACCAAATGGCACAATTTCCAAATTTAATTTTAAAAAATTGAATATTTATGTTAATATAGACTTCAGATCTAAATATTTTTTTTTTAAAAATTCCGTTAAATAAATATGTTTGCATCATAAGATTAAAAAGAGAAAATACAACAGAAAAATTTAGGACCGTTTTATCAATTTGCCTACAGATGCTCAAATCGTATCGCCATTTCTTTATGATCAAACTAGCGAATAAATACCCGTTCTTTGCACGGACTAAAAGAATATCAAATCGATTCAAGTATATGTTTCATTTAATTTGCTATAGGATAATAAGCTTTGAATTTGTTCCCGTTCATTATAAAGAATAAAATCCCGTTACTTATATTGCTTTAAAATTCCAAAATAAAAATACATCACTATAAAATGCACATCCTCATATCACAAAAATCTTCCTCAATATGAACTTACTATCATCGCAATTTTCCTGATAAATTCAAAATTAACCATAATTGTATAACAATGTTATTTCACGTCAAAACCTCCATTCTGGGTTTTAAAAAAAAAACATTTAGCTCATTGACACGTTTGTAATTATTTTGGCGAGAATATACTGTTACAAACACTGTTCTACAGCTCTATCGCATAACCTCCAAAACCAACACCTAATTATTTTTTTAAATACATTCCCATTTTGCACGTTATTAGGTATAATTTGGAAGTTTGGCGACGATTGGTGAAAAAGTGAAGACAAAAACCCTAATGTGAGCTCTAGTGCGATGCTGAACAACATCATAGTTATAATCACCGTAATATTTACAGGTATAAATAGATACTCATACATGCTCAAATGAACCATCAATTGAAATACCCCTAGCCTCAAAAAATCTGGATGGAGTCGACGGATTACGTCACACGAAACGGCAATTTTTTTTAATCATTAATTAGTTCTGAAGTAGGCAGAAAGTAAGAGCATTTCAATTTTAATTAATTTTTGTGTTCATTTTAATTTCTCCTGTCGAATGGCAACACGAAAGGGAAAAAATGATCGGATTTGAGCGAAAGTGGTGTATTTTTTTCAGAAAATTAGAATTCTCTCTAAAAATGAAACAAATATGAAAAAATTAAGCCTCAGGTGCACACGTTGGTATTAAAGGGAATCTATCTTAAAATTTTCGAATTTCTGAGGGCAGTATATGTAGGTCTTTTACGATCCACAGACAAACAGACAGACTTTCTTTTATTATTATAGATAAGAAGTTGTTAAAGATTAAAATAATCCTTTATGCTCTGAAATCTAATCGGTTCGCCTGAATCCATCATCTTTTAGAGTTGATAACCCGCGTTCACCATTGATCGTTATTCTAGACGCATGGAAGATTGTTGCTGAAGAAGGACAACAAATGATTGTTGTACTTGGTAACCTAGCACCTGCTTGCGAAAAAAAGTTGCAAGCTTAAAAAAAACAGTAAATTTTTTGTTATGTTTATTCTGTTGTTACAAAAAACTAAAAAGTTTAGTTTGAAATAAAAAGTCTTGTAGTACAGAATAAATTAGAAAATATTCTACCTTAAGGCATTTGGCGGAAATTCTATAGCCAAACTAAAAAAAAACAGAAAATGTGTTTATTTTTTTTATTCCTTGAAGAATAAGGTTACTGCATTTCTTTTTTCAGTTTCTTCTCTATGGGCGATTCGAATCGATTTGGTACCTTTTCGAAACGGCCTCATTTATTTCCTCTTTAGGCGTCACCGCCTTCCTCTAGCCTCCATGTTAAGGGCCCATCTCGGAATGCGAGACGGAAATGTCCTTTTGCTAAATGGACAACTATTCGGATTACAAAGGGATTCGGTGGATGATATGCAATAACAGGTGGACGGTTACAATGTTACGTCCTGTGTAAAGTTGAGTATTTACATTAAGCTCGTTTCACACACGGTAGATTTTGCCGGACTTACGGTGTCTGATGATCCTAAGTGGCAATGTTAAGTTAAAGGTTTCGCACGCGACGGAAAAATATATCGTACTTACGGTTTAAGCTACGGTATTTGCTCCAAGAAGTTAGAAAACGCTACCTGTAATGCCCAATGTGCTGCAAAAAAAAATTCTCTAATTCACTAAAATTGCCAGTACTTGAGCGAATTTTTTTGATAAAACCTTAAGGCTACCTCTCCCCTCCCCACTATGACCACATCGTAAAGGGAATACTTCTGATACGACACGTTATTCAGTATTGCATAATCATCAAAATTTATCACACACCGGTGCTGTACCGTTGGGTTGGTAGTTACATAAAATACAACAAAAAGTCGCGCTCTCATAAGCTAATTTTTTAACAAAAACAATTTAGAATGTAGGAATTAAAAAAAATGCTATAATCAAAATAAATTCATAAAACCTATATTGGATTACTTAACCTTACAAAAATACCATACCTTAAAAAAATACCTTACAAAATTATCTTACCAAATACAGAAAATAAACGAACAAGACCTTTGAGAATCATGAAGGTAAAAAAAAACACAGGAAAACCGGGAAAATTCTTGGAAGCGTGATTGATCCGAGCTAATTTTTCACACAAAGACTTCTGAAGAGGAAAAACTGAGCATTAGCAAATATAAACCGGGGCAAACATGACTACTCAAGTCACGTGTACACTCTTAAAACAAAAGAGTGAAATTCACTCCTATAGGAGAAGTGCATTTTCGGCACCGGAAAGGAGTGGAAATTAACTCAGACTGAGTTAAAACCGCTCGTTTTAAGAGTGTAGGACGCAGATTGTTTTCTTTTATTTCTTTTACCAACTCCGAAAAGGAGTGAAATTCACTCCTATAGGAGAAGTGCATTTTCGGCACGGAAAGGAGTGGAAATTAACTCAGACTGAGTTAAAACCGCTCGTTTGTTTTAAGAGTGTACTTGGCGCATAGATTTGGCGTGGTTTCAAAATTGCGTGGAAGTTGCATGCTACCCGAAATGATGGATTATACCTTTTTTTATACATTAGAAGCAGTAGATGAAGAATATTAGATATAAAATCTTCAAAAATTACTCATTTTACCCCAAATATGTGAAAATTGGTATTGGCGGTTTTTCGAAAATTGGCAAAACAATTTACGAATATTTCATTAAAATAAATAAGCAACCTTTGCATAACGTTCTGTGGTATAGAACAACTTACAAATTTAATCCAGTTCTTGGAAATGGAATAGAACAACCTATTCCTGGTATGGTTGTTTAATTTAAAATCGTACAAGAGCACACCGTATATATTTCAAACCTAGTGAAAGTGAGAGCCGGACAGACAGATAGGCATAGGGACATCGTCATTATAAAAGCTTCCGCATTTTACATTATAAACGTAGTGAGGAAGCTAAAACACGGGTTTATTTTTGGCCTGCGCGAAATGGGTTTACTGCGCCTCTACTTCTTTGTACAAATCGATATGGATCATAGATATCATAGTTAAAGTATTAGATTGGCAGATCACGTGACCTCCAATGCTAACGATGGGACGCGCATGGAGACCAGAATAAGAGGGCAATGGGGCCAGTGTTGCCACCAGTTTTAGGAGAAAAACACTACGAAAAAATACCATTTAATTCTAGAAATACAAAAACATACCATAAAAATACTAGCAAAGCGTATCACGTTTTTTTTTAAAGTCACTTAAAAGATTCCAAAATGCAGCTGAAATTTTTTATGGTCTTGCTTTGTAATTTTAGAATTAAATGGTATTTTTTCTCCTAAAACTGGTGGCAACCCTGGCCCCATTGCCCTCTTATTCTGGTATCCATGCGCGTCCCGTCGTTAGCATTGGAACTCACGAGATCTGCCAATCTAATACTTTAACTATGATATCTATTATATGGATTGACTCTAGAGACATCCACCTTACTAACTTCCTTTTACTCAGAGTTAAGGAGATGGAGATGATGCCGAGCTAAAAAAAAAAACGATACAAAAACCTGTTTGCGAAGTGAAGCCATTGATCGCTTTGTAGTAAGCCCAAACAAACGCTCTCGGAGAGTTGTTTGGCGCTATCTATAGTGGCCTTTGTATAAACTTAATACGTCGACTTCTGCCTGTCTAATATAAACTATACAACGCATTTTGCTTACCTGGTATAAGGGAATTGCGCAATCTTATGTATAAATTCCATAGATATCATAGTTAAAGTATTAGATTGGCAGATCACGTGACTTCCAATGCTAACGACGGGACGCGCATGGAGACCAGAATAAGAGGGCAATGGGGCCAGTGTTGCTGCCACTTTAAAGAGAAAAATACTACGAAAAAATACCATTTAATTCTAAAATTACAAAAAATACTAGAAAAATTTTAACTGCATTTTGGAATCTTTTTAGTGACTTTAAAAAAAAACGTGATACGCTTTGCTAGTATGTTTTTGGTATGTTTTTGTATTTTTATAATTAAATGGCATTTTTTCGTAAAGTTCTTCTCCTAAAACTGGTGGCAACACTGGCCCCATTGCCCTGTTAGGCTATGTCCTGACTACGCCACAAATGCCACAAAGGCAACAAAACTTGGCGACTTGGCAGAGTCAGCCCCCATGCTATTGCATAGCTTGGCGCCCTTGGCGGTCGCTAAATTTTGTTGCATTTGTTGCCTTTGTGGCGTTTGATGTCGTAGTGAGGACATAGCCTTATTCTGGTCTTCTTGCGCGTCCCGTCGTTAGCATTGGAGGTCACGTGATCTGCCAATCTATTACTTTAACTATGATATCTCTGATAAATTCTGATCTTGTACTACAGCCTACAACTGTGTAAATAGTCATTTTTTTTTAATTAACGCTTTTTAAGGAATAAATTTATGTGTTTCAGCAGGAATTAACGTCTATTGGGCCGTTTGTTTGGGCTTATTGCTTGGCGACTTTCTGACGATTTATTTTCTCGCCAAGCATCTCCATCTTCTTCCTTAATACTATGTTTTTAATACATCGTGGTCCGTAGTGAGCCTAGTGTCAGCGTCTCGTTCGGGATCGGAAGGTCCTGCATCGAGTCCCGTACCACTGAAGACCTACAGTATTCGAGAAATACGTGCCGTTAAATCTGTTGGTCGAAAGTCCTCTAAGTTCATACCATCAATACCTCTGGGTGACAACAATTCTGGGGATCCTCTATTGTCTCTCTCTAAAAATTAGATGGTCACTGTTTGTGTAGTTTGTTGTCTACTTGACGAAGTTTATAAGCGGTCGCTGACCAGCAACAAACCTGAATATATATGTCTACCACCAATACATCGTATCTCAATCACTCTGTTCAGGTCGTTGGAGAGAACGAAATGATAAAAACAGCAAACCAATACGAAGAAAACGAGTAAATTGACGTGTCCTAGTAGCTTCGGAAAAAAGTGTCGTTATTTACACAAAGATAGATGTCGTACAAGAGAAAGATTATTTCATTACAGTAGAACTCCAATTATCCGAAATAATTGGGACCTAACCACATTCGGATAATCAGAAATTCGGATGATTGGAGTGAATCGAAAAAAAGTACATTTCAATTAAATACTTAATACAATGTTAGCCTGTGAGAACATGTAGTTCTAGTTTTGTTTGCAATCAACCAAAACCAAAGTGTAAGGTGCTGTTTGGAAGTTGGTTGGTTGGTTGACATATATTTTCAGGCTTGTGTGCTTGGTCACAAAGACCCGCTGATAAACCATCGTCAAGAAGGACGGATACGAAATACACACATATATATGACAGATACTGCCATCTATCGCCACTCCACAACTTAGACATGTCCCTGAAGGGAGGGAAATAGTCTCCATGGACCTGTACCCGTGGGAAACTGCGCCATGACCGCCCAAGAAGACTTCCGGACCCAACAGATTTACGAGCACGTACTCCGCATATACTCGACAAACAAAAACATCCATGCCTTACCGGATTCGACCCGAACCAGAGGCTCCAAAGGCTAGCTCCCTAACCGTGCGGCCCTGCCATCTGCAAATCCCTAACCATCTGCCGTCGGCAGAGTTATAGCTTTCTGTAATATTTTTTTTACTTAACTTACGTTGGAATGTTTTTGTTTTTTTTAGAAGCCATGGTGAAAGATATTGAATGCACTAGTCATTCAAAAGATAATTTACATAAATAACAATTCACGTCGATGTATGTTTTCTCTAAAAAATTCCTCAGTGTGGCTCTAGTGCAACAATTTTTCAACTCAACTAAAAATTCTTCTAAAAATACCAGCTCCGGTAACAACTTTGTCACTTGACCAATGTTTTAAATTACGAGGAGCAAGTGAATGCGTTAAAAATAAGTGAGAAGGCTGGAAATAGGCCATTGGAACCGTTCCCAAACAAATTCTCTACAAACTTAAGGAAATTTATTCACTAGAAAACAGCGGCATTTAACTTATATAATTTGATTTCTAAAATAAATATTACATAACAGCGTTTTATTTTTTTAATATAACATAACCACTTTTAAAAATTATTCCCTGAGACTAAAATAACAAAAACACGAGTACATTTCACAATTAAGTAAGAGGACTAAAGATAAATTAGATGAAGTGTTATTTCGAAACGAACTAAGTACCAAAGCATTTTTATATTTTTGTATCGTCTGCTAGAGTAAAGCTTGTGTTTTTGATTCTAAATAAGAAAATGGCTAGTTTCAGATGACGTAACTCTTTCCAGTTTACATTTTTTTTTCTCTTCTGCGATTTCATTGGTTGCTTCGGTATCATTCTCAATGAACAGACTTTTTCACCTGCTGTGTTCTATTTTAGAGTTCTTAACGTGCAACTTGCTCTTATTCCTGCTAATTATTAAACTTTTTTGGTTTTAATTCGATTAAATTTCATGTTTACAAAGCATTACTAAAACGTCAATGTTGTTGGAAATTTTCAGTTTAACCCTTTCAGTCCCAATGAGCAATTTGGCATCATCATTTTAGAGAAAAAAATTCTGATCGTCTATAATCATTTATGATATCAAAAAGTACATCATTCGATTCTTCAAACTTTTTTCTAAAAGAAAATATTTTTTATTAATCTCAATAGATGGGTCAGCCCTATTTTTTTAATTATGATCAGAAAAAAATTATGATGCCAAATGGCATCATTGGGACTGAAAGGGTTAAATACTACAGTGAAACCCCGATTTTACGTTTCTCAAGGGACTGGGTAAAAAAAACGTAAAATACGGGGAAAACGTAAAATACGGGAAATAGTACATAGAATGCAAAAATCTCTTTTTTTCTTAGTATCGCGCCATTTATAGGTACATTCGCGGCACGAGCTTCTTTAAACCACTTTACTAAGATATCTTCCAGCTCATCGTACGGCCAACTAAGCCAAACCAGGATCCATGAAAAAAAAACCGGTTTCAGAAAACAGGAGCCTGTGGAATGGGAAAAAATATTTCTTATTTTAGAACAATTTTTCTTTTTTTTACTTTCCAGGGAAAACGTAAAATGCGGGAAATTCCATAAATAACAAACTTACAATCCGGGTTAAATTAACATTACAGTATACGGAAAAAGCTGGGACCTGATGAAAAAAACGTTAAATGCGGGAAAAACGTAGATTCGGGGGACGTAAAATCGGGGTTTTCACTGTATTTGTTTTATGAGAGAATAAGCCAAATTGTAGGACAGTCATTTAACGTGATTCACGTACAGAGAAAAATCTATAGTTTATGTACGACTGAAAGAAAATTTTGTACATCTCACTTTTTTTCATTTGAAGGTTCATGTTTGTCCATATTTAAGCATATCAAACATCTTCTCTCTGAATAACTGCGAACGACTACTCTTAAACATAACTAGGCTGAGACGACACCACAGGGGTATGAAGATAGATGGCAAGAAGATCTATAGAAGCTTGAACATTGTCCTGATACAGCTTACGCTACTCACATCATGAGTGTCGGCTATGAGCGCCAGCCTGGAAAGATTGGAGTACTGCGACTAGCTAGACCTATGGAGACAACATCAGCAAGTCGTAGAAGAAATTATCAAAATTCACGGACACATATAGAGTTCGACTCTCATGACACGACAAAAAAAAAAAAAAAAATAGCATAACTTACATTTCTCGATCTTGAACGAATATGTAAAATGAATAAAAAAAATAGTAAAATGCACCCATATTGTTTACCACAAAACACTAGCCAAAAATTAACTAGTTCAAAGCATAGATATCATATTAAAGTATTAGATTGGCTGATCACGTGACCTCCAATGCTAACGACGGGACGCGCATGGAGGCTTTTAAAGAGGGCAAAATGGCCAGTGTTGCTGCCACTTTAAGGAGAAAAATACTACGAAAAAAGACCATTTATTTCTAAAATTACAAAAAAAATACAAGAAATAGATTTAAAGTCACTAAAAAGATTCAAAAATGCAGCTAGTATTTTTACGATATTTTTTTGTAATTTTAGAATTATTCTAAAATACTAATATCCTCCTTAAAAATATCGTAAAAATACTAGCTGCATTTTGGAATCTTTTTAGTGACTTTAAATCCTTTTCTAGTATTTTTTTGTAATTTTTGAGTGGCAGCAACACTGGCAATTTTGCAATTTTAAAAGGCCTCCATACGCGTCCCGTCGTTAGCATTGGAGGTTACGTGATCAGACAATCTAATACTTTAACTATGATATCTATGGTTCAAAGAAATACGATATTTTTTTGTAAATTAAAATAAAAACAATTTATTTTATATTTAAAATTAATAATGAGTTCACAGTCTCGTTGGTTCCATACGGATTAAAATTATTCAACTTCTAATTTCATTTATAATTAAAGAAGTATTTTACATGAAGAAAAAAAAGTTTCCACTTCTTATTCATTTTATGTTGTTTTTGAAGCACATAGGAACAAAATCGTATATTTTAGGTCGTAAAAAATTCGTAGAAGGTAATTTAATCAGGAAGAATGTATGCTAATGTAATCCGCTCAGTTTAAAGGAATTGTTTAGTCAGGTTTTTTTTATATGAATCGTTATTGGTAAAAAGGGCTCAAATCCATAGAAAGATTATCGTATTGGCCCCTTATATCACTAAAATGTTGCAAGAAGAAATCGTATTGGGAAAATGCCCAATAGACATGGTACTTTTTTGCATTTAGTGATTCATATATACTTTTTTTGTACTTGGAATTAACATTTAAATGTAGGTTGCGTTTTAATTGTTAATGCTTTAATTTTGCAACATTGGTTCTAGTGTTTAACCCTCCGATGGATACAGAAGTATAAAACCATCACCTGACAGTCAACGTTTAAAGCAACAAATATTTTTTTAAATTATAGATTTAATAATTTTATTAAATTTTAACAAATAGGTTTGTAACAGAATCTGTCACTTAACCCGCTTTCACACAACAGTTGTATTTAAGAGGTAAAAAGGCGCCAAACACAGCATTGATATTCTATTTTAAACATTTACATGGTAAATTTGGCTAGTTTCATTTATTTTATTTCGAAAACTCAATAATTATTACTAATCGTTTGCAAAAATTAATATTTCAAAGAATAAATATGTAATATTCCTCGCTTTTAAATAGAATTAAAACATTTCATATCAACGTACAAAGAATCTCGTAGTGAAATATATTTGACGTTATTTCAAACTGATCGATGTCGCAAAAATAAATTTATTTTAATTTATTGTCTAAAAGAATTAAACTTTCTCGAGCGATTGTTGCGAATGGCAATGGTGATTTAATTCTCATAAAATTGGCTTCCTATGCTTTTTAAAGGAGCATTCAATCTTGCAGTTTTTTTTTAAATAATTGAAGTAATTTGAATTCTTTTCTGAAATTTTCAATGTATTCTAACTTCGATGCGCTGAATTTTTTGACGTATCACACTTGTCCGTAGCATTTGTAGTTCGGGCTATGAAAGTTGGTGACGGACGGACATACGGACTGAACGATTATAATACCTTCCACTTTTTACGTTATAAACGTAGTGTGGAAGCTAAAACTTAAAGCATAGAGGAACCATTTATAACCATCTACTACAGACATATAATTTTTAAAAACTTAAGAAATCAAATTTTAATTTTAATATTATGTAGAGAAAACAATTTTACACTTCGGCCAATCAATTGTGTTGCTTTTTTATGCTTGATATGATTAAAAATGTATATTTAATTTTTTTTATAAGAATCAAGGAAACGTTCTCTTATTACATTGACAATTCAATCAGTGTGCGATATTATTGAAGATCGTTGTAAATGTATTAATAAAGCAATCGATTATATGTACAAAATTAAAGCTTCATGATAACTCATGTTGGTGGACATATATATTTTCCGGCTTGTGTGCTTGGTCACAAAGACCCGCTTATAAACCATCGTCAAGAAGGACGGACACGACATGCACACACCTATAAGACAGATGCTGCCATTTATCGCCACCTCCACAATTTAGACATGTCCCTGAAGGGGAGGGAAATAGTCTCCAGGGACCTGTACCCGTGGGAAACTGCGCAATGACCGCGCACAGGACTTTCGGACCCAACAGATTTAACGAGCACGTACTCCGCATATACTCAACAAACACAAACATCCATGCCTTACCGGGATTCGAGCCCGAACCCAGAGGCTCCAAAGGCTAGCTCCCTAACCGTTGCGCCGCCGGGTCGGCATAACTCATGTAGGATCGAATGATTTATTTTTGACGGAAATTAGATTATTTTAGTACCTTTTTTATGTAGGAAGGTACTATTGTCCCTCTATATCTCTCACACACACATACAGTTTTGTAGATGTTTACGTTTTTGACTAGCCTTATGATTGTCCGTTTTTGGATGATTTTTTAAAAAATTAAACGATTTTAAACAATAAAAAATGAAGATAAAATGCAAGAAAAGTACAACACTCAAAATCGCTTATGTCGATAAGTAAACATTTTCAAATTCCTAATTATGAATATTATTGTCTTCCTTTTATAATAAAATCGTTTGCTTTTTATTAAGGTACTAGCAAATAAATGCCCGTTCTTCGCACGAACAAAAAAATCAATTCAATCCAAGTATATGTACCATTTTTAGGATAATAAAATTCAATGTTTAAAAAACATCGATTCTAGGTGACTAGATTTTTTTAATTGTTCAGACTCAAGTTTGAAGCTTTTAAATTTATTTTCTTTTTTACTCGAAGTTACAATGGAACTAGAAAGTTCTCAAATGTGAAAACTCAAAATGCTATAGTTTTTGAGCCACACAAGGGCTGGGGAGCCCAGTCGGTTAAGGCTTTCGCCTTACATGCGGAAAGTCCCAGGTTCGGGTCCGGGCATCGCCGAAATAACTGCCGACCTATAAACGGTCCGTGCAGCCCAAAAATGTCCGAAGAGTAATACCCCGTGTAGAGGGAGTGCACGCCAAATATGCTCCAAAGTCCCAACGCTGCGTACGATGTCGCTTTTAACGGTTGCGCTGGGTGCCTACTCGGGTGTCGGCACGCCACAAAAATTAGTCTGTAGTGAAGTGACTTTCTCAAAAAAACAATATTTTTCGTAATGACTGACTTTCATAATTGAACTGTAGTGAATTGAAGAATAATAAGTATAAAAGTATAACATTCTTGGTTGCCTTGGTGAGAACTTGCTGAGATTGTGACTGTTTAACATCGTTTGTGCTGGATCTTACAGAATTCTACCGTTTTGACTTGTACGTTTGTGTTTGTCCTAAATAAAAAAAATGTCTCGTCCTAAGAGCAGTTCTTCAAACACAAAATAGTAAAGTCTGATTGCGATTCTAAATTATGACGCCCGTCGCCAATAGCCCTCGTGTATCTCTAGTGCGACGATAATTCAAGCCAATTGAACCCCGCAATTCCTAAACGCCCCCTAATGTGTCAGTACTCCATGCTTTAATGCGCAGGCGAGAGCTAAATCAGAGCTGTTACGACCTGCGTAATCTCCTCAAACTGTTGTTCAAAGTCTTTTTGACAAGTTTAAAAGTTTTAAAAGCCCTCGCCCCGCTGTTTTTGGTTTTCTCGGAGCAGAGGACTATAAATCTTTGGACAGCAGTTTGCAAGAGTATTTATGGTGTGATAAAGAATATCGTAATGGCTCTTAACCGGTATAAATGCTTAAAAGAAGAAACCCACGCTTATGTGTGGTTGTTTCGTTGGTTCTTTAGGAATAATGGGTAAAGGGGATAGTGTGTGTGTGTGTGTGTGACAAACGCTTTTGTTGTCCTGAGTGAAAAAGGTTACTCAAAACGGGATAGGTTTAGAGATGGAAAATCAGAACATGTTAACGGGAAAAACGGTTTTTTGGTTCAGTTACACCTTAAAACAAAAAATTGGTTCTTAAGCTGAACACATTGATTTAGAAGAAAAGCGGAGTGAGGTGTGTGATTCACTGAACAAGGCAGCAAACGAGCCGGTTCAATAACGAAACGCCGAGGAATACACGGCACTGCAGCAGAAACGAACCGGGCAGAAAACCTAGAAACTTGCTTATTTCGCTATTGGGTTCGTCTTCGCTGGTTCTTAGTTAGTGATCTACATGGTTATTTCTTTAAAAAGTTGGAATTTAAAGTTAAAGAAAGTTAATTTCTTTTGAACTAAAAATGTTAAAATACATTTAGGAGCCCAAGTCAATATGATAGAGGGGTCTCATACAAGCATTGCATACAAGTGTAAGAAAAAAATCCGTTTCTGCCCTGTTCGCTCAAAAGGGTGCGAGTGGGTTTTCGGCTCGCTGACACATCACTCCAGTTTCCCTTCTAGCTCAATGGCTGAACAAGTTAAATCGAAAACTTTTTTTTTAACCAAACATTCCTTAAAAGTGGTTGTGCTGCTTAATGAAAGTATCCCTTTTTATTTTGTTTTCTGCAGACATTAGATGACAAATTGCTAAATTTGTCATCTCAAAATAAAAATAGTCATAAAGCGGATTGAAGTATACTTTGCCAAATCACAACAGTATACACGAGAGAGCGCTGCATACATACCTAAGTATTTTTTTAGGATGAGATAGAAAAGTCAAATGTAAGCTAAATCAACTATTTTGTGCAAATATAGGGAGTCCTTATTAACTGGCAGTATACTCATGGTCTTTTCTAAAGTGAACTTATGGTCGGAATGTGTGGAATAAAGGTTATTGACTAAATGGGAGAGAATTCATTGACTTAAAATTTCTTGCATTTTCCAAAAGGGAATAATTACATAAATAACTAGAATACTAGAACAGTGCTTTCATTTCATGCCTCTAATTACCCTAAAAATTTTCAGTAATTTTAGTTTTGTTATTTTTTTATGGGAATGAGAACTGAAAACTGAAATTGGGCATAATAAAAATCGCTTTTTTTTAGTTGTAAAAGCATTTTATTATTTAATTTATGGCTTTAAATGACAGGATTGGTGCCGAACTTTGACAATATGAGAACTAACATTTTTGTTTGGGATTCTCTCTCCGATGTTACCAATATAGGGCTGTGAAACGCAGTAGGTTTAGGCGTTCGCCATGTTGCGAAAGGTTTAAGGTTTGAGGCCCGTGCAGCCAGAAAATGTCCGACGAATTAAAACCCAGTAAAGAGGGAGTGCGCGTTAAATATGCTTCAAAGTCTCGAAGCTGAGTACGATATATCCCTTAAATGTTGCGTTTGATGCCTACTCAGGTGTTGGCTCGTCACTTGACTGTGGTTTTAAATTATGACACCCGTCGCCCATGGCCCCCGTGTAGCTCTAGTGCTATGATAATTCAACATAACACTACACTTACCAATAACCTTTAAGCCAAATTTCATTTTATAATCCGTAGATTATTCCACTGTTAAGATCGTCTAACTAAATTCTCACTCAAGTAACTAAAATTAGAGCGGTTGTATGATTATAGTATCGTTTAAAAGTTACGTCGATTAAGAGTATGATGGTATAAGCACGCCGTGGCGGACCAGAAACCCCACTATTCAACATCCAATAGTTACGACCTTGCCGTGGGGAACGGCGCCTTATAGTGGTTAAGATCTCGGTCTGGGATCGAAAGTCACCGCGAAAACGATTCTCCGACACCTCTGATATCCACACAGTAAGCGATACTGCTCGTTAAATCTGTTGGGTCCGAAAGTCCTGTGGTTGGTCATTGCGCAGTTTACCTCCGGTACAGGTCCCTGGAGACCGGTACAGGTCCCTGGAGACAATTTCCCTCCCCTTCAGGGACATGTCTGAATTGTGGAGGTGGCGATAGATGGCAGCGTCTGTCTTGTATGTGAGTGTATGTCGTGTCCGTCCCTCTTGACGAAGGTTTATAAGCGGGTCTTAGTGACAAAGCACACAAGCCTGAAAATATATGTCTACCAACCAACCATTCGTAGATTATTCCACTTTACAGAAGATGCCGATTCCATTCAATTAACTAAAAATTAGAGTCAGTATGTATTGATTTATAGTATTACGTAAGAAGAGTTACGACAAGTCGCTATTTTGGCAAGTTGGCCAATGCTTCCTTTTACCAGCCAGGAAAGTTTGTGTGAATTTAACATCCTCAGACACAAAATGAAGAAACTTGTTTTAGAAATTTCTAAAATACTTAAAAATTCCAGATGTCCGAATACTTTAGGCACTAACGTTGTTCATCCTTCCCCCAAAGTGTCTTCCGATGAGACACTTCTACGAATCGAACAAAATTCGCGACGATTTTTTTTTTACGATGAATTACTTTTCCACAGAGTGAGATATACAAACTCTATTCTCGAAATTAAAGATAAGAAAGATACCGAAGATTTTAATTTAAAAAAAAAGAGAAAAAAAAAAGAGTGAAGTACACTCTTAAAACAAAAGAGTGAAATCCACTCGTATAGAGGAAGTGCATTTTCGGCACTGAAATGAGTGGAAATTAATTCAGACTGAGTTAAAACCGCTCGTTTGTTTTAAGAGTGTAGTTTTTAAGGGTTTTGGTTGCACTATAGAGCTACACGATTACTATTGGCAAAAAAAAGAGAAACAGTCAAGAGTAAAATATTTTTTCGATTCTTAGTGGCGGGGGCGAATGTTAAGGATAAGGAATCTGCCTTTGCAAACAATAGTGTTTCGAAAACAATTACTTTTGTAAGTTCCAATTATTTTCATCAAACTTGGTAGATTGATCCAACAGTTTACACGGTCTGAAATATGTACGGTGCGCTTACGATTTTAAACTTAAACTACCAAACCAAAAACCGGAAGTTCTAGTTTATTTCCAAAAAACTGGCTCTTGTTCTTAATGACTGAACATTTTTGAAAATAATAAGCATGTTTATTTTAATGAAATGTATGTAAATTGTAGCGCCATTTTTAGAAAAATCGCCAAGAACGTGAATGCTTACGTCAGACGCTGTTTTCGGTAATTCATTGAAGTTTCATCGAATTTTAATGTACAGATTTCGAGTAAAATCAAGCATTTTTTTAAGATTAGTACACAGATATTCGGAATATACAGGTTCTAATAAACTAGAAAAAGGTGCAAGTCAGACAAAACAAAATAAACTGAAAAAACAAAATATACTATTTTAAACCAGTTCTTGGAATTAAATAGGAATCGCTTCTTCTGCAATATTGAAAACTTATTCTGATGGTTGTTTAAATTACGCAAAGTTTTATAATTAGTGAATGAATTAAAATAAATGATTAAAAAGGGTCAAAATCATTTTACCATTATTTTAAAAAAATCTGTCAAAGCGTTGTTTATCTTGAAAAATTATTATAAAATAATTTAACAATCATTGATTATTAAAAACTTTACTGAAATTCCATTTAACAAACAAAAAACAAAAGTTGCTGCCTCAGTATTTATGTGAATTGACGCCTTTTTTGTTTGTTTATTGTTGTGTAAACCTAAAAATTGAAATTAAGCGGTACTATATTTAACATTCATTTGTGAATAAAATAACTCACAAAAATATATCTGCTAACAAATAAAATTTAACCCAAATATTGTAATCTGATTACCTTGAAATTTAATTTTCTTAGGATTTCATCGTCGTTACAATCGATCCAAAGTATTTCGAAGTAAGCACAATATAGCACAAAAGCACTAACATATATCCGCTAACAAATAAAATGTAACTAAAATATTGTATTCTGATTACCTTTAAATTGAATTTTCTTGGGACTTCATCGTTTAAAAGTTCGTTACAATCGTTCCAAAGTATTTCGAAGTAAGCACATGACTAAGCTTGTGCATTCTACTACTCAACACACTGTCCTGGTGTCCAACGGTCCATGCAGCATATCTTTGGCTGCCCAGCAATTCAAGCCAGGCTCTTCATGATAAGCATTGAATACCCAGAAGTTTTAATTTTCTCTAAAAAAGCAATCGAAGTCTCATAAACTGTCTAGGACAGCTTCGAACCTATATATGGTTGGTTGGTAAGTTGGTTGGTAGACATATATTTCAGGTTTGTGTACTTGGTCTCAAAGACCCGCTTATAAACCTTCGTCAAGAAGGACGGACACGACATACACATACAAGACAAATGCTGCCATCTATCGCCACCTCCACAATTTAGACATGTCCCTGAAGGGGAGTCGAACCTTTATAATTTTTGCACATATCATACACTCTTAAAACTAACGAGCGGTTTTAACTCAGTCTGAGTTAATTTCCACTCCTTTCCGGTGCCGAAATGCACTTCTCCTATGGGAGTGGATTTCACTCTTTTGTTTTAAGAGTGTAGACACGACAACAACAATCGTTCCAAAATTTAGTCTTAAAATTCAAACCAACATAAAAGGTGCCCTTCAAAACTGCAAACGTCAAACCAAGATGGTTGGTTGGACATATATATTCAGGTTTGTGTGCTAGGTCAGAGACCCGCTTATAAACCTTCGTTAAGTAAGACAGACACAACACCCACGTAGATGGATCCATCTAAATTTTAGAGACAGAGGCCATAGAGGATCCCCAGAATTGACTTGTCACCCTCAGAGGTATTGATTTGGTATGGGAACTTGGAGGACTTTGTGACCACGACGGAATTTAACGTGCACCAGTCATCATTAGCGTACACGGGGTTCCTCGGAAGGCAGCGGGGCTCGAACTCGCGACCTCAGGGATGCCAGTCCAAGAACCGACCAGGCTATCCCGGCCTCTCAAACCAAGAATAAAAAGCTAGTTGGTTGGTAGACATATATATTCAGGTTTGTGTGCTTGGTCAGCGACCCGCTTATAAACCTTCGTCAAGTAATACAGACACAATAGACAACACACACATAAGTGGATCCATCTAATTTTTAGAGACAGAGGCCAACTAGAGGATCCCCAGAATTGACTTGTCACCCCCAGAGGTATTGATTTGGTATGGGAACTTAGAGGACTTTCGGGCCCAACAGATTTAACGAGCACGTACTCCGCATATACTCGGTAGGTCTTCAGTGGTACCGGGACTCGATCGCAGGACCTTCCGATCCCGAGACCGAGACGCTGACCACTAGGCTTACTACGGCCCCAAGCTAGTCCGTTAGGTTATGTTGTACGTCTCCGGCTGTCTATATTTAGCCACGAAGGAACTTTAACGCAGCCACTTACGACTCGTAATTTAGAACCCTGGTCAATTGACGAGGTCGACACCTTTGCGGGCACCAAAACAAACCAGAGGCGCCATCGTGCGCTTGTTAGGGACTTTCGACTACACAGATATTACGAGCACGTATGTCGCAGTGGCCTGAGGACAAATACAGAGAAACACACAACACAAATATCCATGCCCATGCTGGGATAGGGTATTTGAATAATTTATTTTTATCATCGCGCGTAAATAGGGTACTTGACTGTATCATCGCTAAAATACCTTCCAATATTAAATTAATTATAGTTTGAACCCAAAAATAACAAACGTATATATTTTTTTGGCAAAATAAATCTTTAAATAATTAATAAAAAACATTTTAAAATGGCTTTTTTCACACATCGGTACGTCACGTGATCACAAACATGTCGATTTGGCTGACCTCACTAGTATATATAAACAAACCGGTGTGATGTTTCTTTGCTTGCAATTAAACTGGATTTAATCTAATTTACTATTAAAACAAGAATTATATAGATAATGAGTGGAGGTTTTACAGAAGCGGATAGTTCAAATTTGCTTAAAGTAGATTCTAAAATGGTGTTTCAAAGTTTGTTTATAGTTACTAGTGACGTCATAGATACCACGTGACAGCCACTTAGCGTTTTCAGGCGTAATTTTTCGTCCTAATTTTAAAATTCATTTTTCTGCCTTTTTATGGGGTATGTGAAAAAAGGAAAAATACGGGTCGAATATTTTTGGCATAAGAATATTTTTAGCCAATAACAAAATTTTAGTCAAATACACTATTGAGGTTCTGTTTAAAATGAAAATATATTTTGTGGTTTCTCAAAATTTTGTCAAGAAACGTAAAAAATGAATTTTAAAATTTAAACCAAAAATTACGCGCGAAAAGGCTTTCTGACTGTCACGTGGTATCTGTGACATCACTGGTAAGTATAAACAAAATTTGAAACATCATATTGGAATCTACTTTAACCAAATTTGAATTATCCGCTTCTGTAATACTTCCTTCCATTATCTCTATAATTCTTATATTAATAGTAAATTAGATTAAATCAAGTTTAATTACAAAAAACATCCCGCTGGTTTGTTTTATACTTACTAGTGACGTCAGCCAAATCGACGTGTTTGTGATGTTACCGATGAAAAAAAACTTTTTTAAATGATTTTTTTTAATTATTTAATGATTTATTTCTCAAAAAATGTATACATTTGTTATTATTGAGTTTAAACTATAACTTAAATAATATTTGAAGGTATTTTAGAGATACAGTCAAGTACCTTGGATTGGAACCCGGAACTTTCTGACTAGCTCCCTGTCCATTAAGCCGCCCAGTCGGCTCTAGATAGTTATAATTAACATTTCTTCATTTATTGATGAAATTTGGAGTTGTTTCATGTTTCGTTGTTACTAAATATTCAGTGAAATCAAAGGGCCAGAATATAAATAAACAAGAGAGATGTTCCGCTCTTTTTTTCAAATCGAGCTGGAGAGGCCAGTCGATTAAGGCATTCGCCTTGCATGCGGAAGGTCCCAGACTCGGGCCCGGGCATCGTCAAAATAACTGCCTACCTATAAACAGCTCTTGCAACCAAAAACGTCCGACGAATAATATAAAGGAAGTGCACTTTAAATATGCTTCAAAGTCCCAACACTGCGTACGATGTCGCCCTTAAAGTTGAGTTGGTTGCTACTCAAGTGTCGGCTCGTCACTTGACTGTGGTTCTAAAATTATTACGCCCGTCGTCAATAGCCCTCGCGTAGCTCGACGGTATTTCAAACTATAACTAAACTTTTTCGAATCGAACTATCCGACCATATCAGAGGTCTTTGACTGCCCTGACCGCTAACCCTTCCTCCTTGGTTGAAATACCTACATTTCAAAATGTATTTTGAAACTTGTTCAATAAAACTATTGTTCCCTTAAACATTTTTCTTTGAACAACTGTCTCGTTTCCATCTACGTTTCTCATTTTTCTTCATCTGCTTTCAAATATTTCAAAAGAAAACTACGTTTTGAAAAAAAAATAAAGTCTTTGCCGTATAAATATCCTTTCTTTTTTTTACGAAAAAAATTTTCCCCATCTGCAGCCTTTTTTACACTGCCAAAAATATTCCCTTAAAACCGAGAATTCCTTTTAAATCTCACTGAAAAAATTGTTTTTTGTGTTATTATTTTTCTATCTATTATACATAAAAACCCCTTTCCTACTGTCAAAATATCCACCACGCTAAAAACAACAACGACGGCTTCCAACAGTTAGTTTGACGACGTTGCAACGGATTTGGTTTGGTTCGAACGTTTCCGGTTGCCTATTTCTAGCCTCCGAGGTAAGCTTTAACACAGCCACGTACGTGTTGGAGTTATCGGCCGTGATCAAGTGACGAAATCGACACCTGACTGCACCCAAACAGAGGACGTTTTGAAAGACACCTTCCAATAACGCCGGGAAATAATTGGTTGGTTGGTAGACATATATTCAGGTTTGTGTGCTTGGTCAGAGATCCCCTTATAAACCTTCGTCAAGTAAGACAAACACACACATACAAGACAGTTGCTGCCATCTATCGCCACCTCCATAATTTAGACATGTCCCTGAAGGGGAAGGAAATGGATTGTTGTTGATTGCTGGTAGCGGGTAGCGATTATACGTGTATTTCTTTGTTATCTTAACTTGATCATTAATCGATATAAGAGTGAACCCGATGCAAGTTCGATCTACCCTTCAATTGATAATCTGTTTCTAAACCTTAAAGAAATATGCGCCCATAAAAGCAATGAATCGCCAAGCATAGTAACTCTTGCTCAAAACCTTCCTGCTTTTTTTCGAAGTGGACTGTTCCACAATCAAAGTATTTGGGATGCCAAGTTGTGGCAGCCAGACTATACACGTATAATGACAACGCAAGCAGAGGTCTTGTTTACAGGAGGTGTTGTTTGAACTCAGAGAAAGTTCAATCTCAAATTGGAAGCCTTAACCACTCAGCCACGGAGAGTAAGTAAGGTAATCGTTTCCGGGTGTCTATTTCTAGCCTCCTTCAGGAGCTTTAACACAGCCAATAAAGCCTCGTAATTTAGAACCCTGGTCAAGTGACGAGGTCGACACCTGAGCGGGCACCCAACGGGACATCGTACGCTAACGCCGTCGGGACTTTGGACTCCACAGATTTAACGAGCACGCCTGTCCCTGTGTACTCGGGCCCATCCGTGATGAGGATTTTTTTTACTATTTCCAGCACGGATCCGATTTATAGGATGACTGGCAGTAGGTGGGATTCGAACCCCCGCACTCCTGAGAAGGTTGAATCTCTAGGCTGATGCCTTAACCACTCGGCCACGGACGGGCCGCCGCGGAGAGGTCATTGTTAACAAATTTAGACGGATCTGTGGTGCCACCTCCCACCTAAAGCATCTTTTTACATAACTTCTACCAACACGGCCACCAGTATATACCTCGAAATTGTCTGCCCCTGTCAAATAACAAAATCGACATCTGATTTGGTTGGTAGATATATATATTCAGGTTTGTGTGCTTGGTCAGCGACCCGCTTATAAACCTTCGTCAAGTAAGACAGACACAACAGACAACACACACACATAAGTGGATCCATCTAATTTTTAGAGACAGAGGCCAACTAGAGGATCCCCAGAATTGGCTTGTCATCCCCAGAGGTATTGATTTGGTATGGGAACTTAGAGGACTTTCGGACCCAACAGATTTAACGAGCACGTACTCCGCATATACTCGGTAGGTCTTCAGTGGTACCGGGACTCGATCGCCGGACCTTCCGATCCCGAGACCGAGACGCTGAACACTAGGCTCACTACGGCCCTCTGATTTGGTTAATTTACAAGCACTAGGGTCATTTTTTTGTTCACGAGGTCTAATTAGATCTGAACTTATTGTTTAAGAGTGATTTAAAAAATGTCCACAAACATGTATGAATGAGAAGGATATGAACCCACAAACTTAAGTACAGAAGGTCCTCGAGCAGGGGAGCCCAGTCGGTAAGGTATTTACTTGCCTCACATGCGAAAGGGCCTCGTATGCGAAAGGTAAAGTGTCAGGGCATTGAAAAATAACTTCAGACCTATAAACGGTATATTCAGCTAAAAAGTCCGACGAATAATGAGTGTACGTTAAATCGGCTTCAAAGTCCGGACGCTACGTACGATGTCTCTAATAAATAGTTGCGTCGGGTGCCTACACAGGTGCTGGCTTGTCACTTGACTGTGGTTTTAAATTACGACGCTCGTCGCCAATAGCATTCGTATAGATGTAGTAAGATATTAATTCAACTAAACTCAAGTGATAGTTTGTATATTATTAATTAGGGTTGGGAGGGCCGGGATAGCCTGGTCGGTAAGGTCTTGGACTAGCATCCCTAAGGTTGCGAGTTCGAGTCCCGCTGCCTTCCGAAGACCCCCGTGTACGCTAATGGTTGGTGACTGGTGCACGTTAAATCCGTCGTGGTCACAAAGTCCTCCAAGTTCCCATACCAATTCAATAACTCTGGGGGTGACAAGCCAATTCTGGGGATCCTCTAGTTGGCCTCTGTCTCTAAAAATTAGATGGATCCATTTATGTGTGTGTGTTGTGTCTGTCTTACTTGCCGAAGGTTTATAAGCGGGTCTCTGACCAGCACACAAACCTGAATATATGTGTCTACCAACCAACTTAATTAGGGTTGGGTTGGTATCATAGATATCATAGTTAAAGTATTAGATTGGCAGATCACGTGACCTCCAATGTTAACGACGGGACGCGTATGGAGACCAGCATAAGAGGGCAATGAGGCCAGTATTGCCACCAGTTTTAGGAGAAAAACACTACGAAAAAATACCATTTAATTCTAAAATTACAAAACAATTACAAATACTTACTTAAAACTGCCAATGTTTCATTAAATCCCCAAAATTACTACACAGCTGATTGAACAAATGGAAATGTTGTGAAAGGATATACCTCTCAACAAAATTCTGAAAATGAATTTGATGCTGGAAGAAGAGCTTTAGTTCCTTTTGTAGGAAAATTATCTTTAAATATTTTGTGGGGCAAATGTTAAGTAACGATGCTTATTCAATAAAACTGAAACATCTGCAATGGTCAGGAAGTCTTTTGCGTGGCCTGAGAAGGAAGGTTTTTCAAAGAATGAAGAAAGAATTAAGAAATTACCAGAAACCAACTTTAGGGGACGTTGTGTAACTTTTTCTAACTATGATTTTACCATGTATGCAATTCTTAACTTGCCATGTTCAAAATTATTTACATATGTTATGTTATTATCGCCTAAATTTCCATATCTGTGATACAATTCACATGATGTAGTGTAAGTCACAAATTGAATGTAGTGTAAGTCACGCACAAAAATTTTAATAAATTATTTCCTATGATATTTCAACACTTTTTTACAATTAAATTATTTAGCTTTAAACCTTATACTTAAATTAAGCACTGATAGAATGTTGATTTACTGCACTATGAAGAAGAAATTAGAGTTTATAATGATAACCAAAAATCGACTTCCTTTCATGTAGTGTAAGTCACATCAGGATATTTTTATTATTTTTTAGTAAAATATTAAATTAAAAAAGTTTTTACTTTTACTGATTGCTAAAAATACTATATGGTCAGGGGTAAACTGACATACAATATTTTTTGAATAAGTAGAAAATAATTTTGAACTATGCGAACGATGTTTGTTAAATCGTCCGATGTAGTGTAAGTCACGCTTGGATTTCTTCAGCCTCTAGATCGAATTATGTGACATGACGATTTTGAGCTGGGCGATTTGACGTGTTATGACTCATAAGCAACCTCACCAAAGTTCAATGCATGTGATAAGACTCCTTTGCAATCTTTAGCAATAGTTTCGACAACCCCAAGAAAAGAGCACAAAATCTATCACCTTCAAATAATTTCTCAACGGTGTAATTTTCAAATGCCTTCCGAAAAAAAAAACAACAAAAATATATTATCAGTGAATAATTTGTCTATCAACCCTATTAGAGAATTATAAATTAATAAACGAATAAATTTAAATTAGAACTAACTAGGTTATTATGCAAAAAATTAACGCCTTGCCGCTTTCCTAATGAAAAAATAATGAACAATAAAAGAATAGCATTTTACTACTTTTTAACCATTTTCTGATTTTTGACCCCAGCACAATACTTTCATTACCTTATATTTTATATTAGGTAATTGAAAGTAATCAGCTTTGGGAATTCTAACACACTTATCTAAACAATACTTTTTCTTGTTTTAAGAAATTGAATGCCAGAAAATGTTAGGATATTATTGTTTTGATAATACAAGTATACCTAACAATGGTAACTTTACTCAGTTTCAACAATTAATTTTTGTAGTCGGGCGAAAAACTTCGTAGAGTTAACTGCTAAAAAGAATATAGCGATTTGTTTTTGAGATTTTGTTCTTAAAAATACTATTTAAAACTTAATCAACCCATCTAAAGATCTTTTAACTGTTGAACAAACTTTTTCAACTGTTTAAATATTATCAAAGTCTTTTAATATTTCTCCTAAATCTTGTAAAAACCTTAGCAAACGGTTCTATCAAGATGGGACGGATTGTCAAATTTTTTAGGAGATTACGGTGAGTACAAACCATTAAATAGATATAATATTTTATGTCCCAAATGTATTTTCTATTCAAAAATGTTTTTTTACTTTTGCAACAAAATAATGTTAATGTCTTAGTTATTATTTACCTTATAATTTACATTTACTTTGTCAAAATTTTGAGCGTTTTAAAAGAAGTATGTTTCACAGAACCACACTGTTGGCTTTTGTTCTTAAAATTATTCGAGTCAAATGGTAATACAAGTACCTTTATACTCTTTGGATCGACTGGTTCATTATTATATTTTTGACCTAGTTCAGGTTAGGTTAGTTTTGAATTATCATAGCTGTAGATGCAGACGAATTGACCTAGGTCAGATGACGAGCAGATAACTGGATATGCAAAGCCTATCGCGATATAATATAAACTATTTATAATTACAAAAATATGGCACAGCAACTCATTTCATTTTAAAGTTACCGGCTCTGGTGTCATTCAAATCGCATTCGGAGTATGTTCTATTGGATTGCTTCAGATACCGTAACTCTTTCCAGTTTTCATTCTTACTTTTCCGAGATTTGATTGGTTATTTTCATCGTTTCTTTAGTTTGGTTACTTTGTTGTACTTTAGAGTTCTCTTTTTGGCTGTTTATTTAATTTTAAAACAATATTCAAACTATAATTAGCAAGTAGTGTGTAGAATGTTCAAAAATCTATTAAAAACGTAACATAAAAAATAGTAATTACTTTCATTTATTCTGTAACAATTTTATCGATAGATAAAGTATAAGTTATTTATGACTACAAAAGGATAGATATTATTGCAAAATTTTGTCTGATTGTATTTATAATAATGAATATTTTAAATGTATGCAAATGCATCAAACTATAGTTGAAATAAATCTTAATTTTATTATTATATAATATTAACGACTATTTATTAAACGAAATAAATGTAATTTTAGCAGGATCAAACATGAAAACATTACTCCTTGAACTTTTACTACTCTAGACGTAAAACATGCACATTCTTTTAAATTATAAAATTTTGTAAGCTAATATTTTACTGATTTTCCGAATCTATTTGGTCCATAATGTTTTTTGTTAATGTTTGGTCCATTTGTTTATTATTCCCGTTATTTAATTTTTTGGAATAACTAATATAACTTCCTACAAATATACTAAAGGCTGGCTTTTTAAGTTTTCAACTTCGAGTTGAAAAAAAAAAAACCTAACTAAATTTTAATGCCATTTCATTTTTCGTTTACAGTCAATTCTTTTGTCGTGGTGGTAAAAAAACCAAACATGAAAGTTCAAATGGTTTAAAAGACCACCAAAACAATTCCACTCTGTCCATAAAATCTCAAACTGAGGAGGTTAAAGAAATACAAGAACTCCTCATAACAGAAACTGCAAATGCTTCGCAAGGCCCAAGTCATAAAGCATCATGTCAAAACTTTGAGCAAGATGCAGGAGACAACATCAACCGTGGCTCAACTGTGTCCAATCCACGTGGTGAATCACAAGAAGCAAAACTTCTGGCTGAAATTGCTGAAACTTTAGAAAACGTTATAAAACAAGTAGAACTCGTCACTCAAAATGAATCGAATATATTAAATCCGGTTGATGACGACAAAAACAAATATGAAACCACGCATATATTAGTGGAGGATCGGGACATAAATCCTGAAATAATTGATGTCATGGAGGATTTGATCAAAGGAGTTGAACTGAATGCACAACCCACAATTCAAAACGAGCCGAATATTCTTCAAAAAATTGACTATTTCATCAATCAGGATCAACTCACGGAAATTCAAGATCCTTCAAAGAGCTCCTCTCCAGTAAAACCTCCGAAAAATATAATGGAAAATGAAAATGGTCGAACTACCTCTGCTCAAACTCCCCCTGAATCCACAGAAAAGTATCCCGAAGCACTTACACCTCTCCAGGAAAATTATGTTTACAAGGGCCGATTGGGCAAGGGGGGATTTGGGCAAGTGCACCGCTTGCGCCATAAATTAACAGAAGAGGAAGTGGCTGCCAAAATAGTCAAGTCACGCCACGTCACTTCTTCAGAAGCAGAGATTTGGGCAAGCTTAGTCCACCCAAACCTCCTAAAACTTCTTGAGCAACATCCTTTCGGCGAATATCACATATTTGTAAGTCCCAAGCAAGACAAGCGGCTTGTTGACATCATATACAAAGCCCCATTTACAGACATAAAGCAGTATCTGCTCGATGCTCTTCGTGGATTGGAATACCTGCATCATATGGACTTATGTCACTTGGATATAAAAGCAGATAATATCCTGATAGGAAAACAGGGGGCAATGCTTTGTAACTTTGGTTTTGTTTCTCCTAGCAAGGGCCTCAGAAACGCCAGCTTTAAACCGCCAGTAATTTACAGGCCACCGGAGGCATCACTATCTAAAGGAGCCACGGTCAAAATCCCGAAAGGCACGGCGGTCGACCTCTGGGCCTTCGGGGTGATGATGGTCGAGCTCTTTACAAGATTTCCGCTTATTAATAAAAAAGTGAGAGGAGAAAAATCAAAAGTCAAAGGAGAAAACAGGAAAAAGAGTTCTTATTATATTATCGGAGAAGCGATCACCAAGGAAAACTTCAAATATTGTTTCAAGAACGATTTCCCACAAGCTGACAGAAACACCAGGAGAGCTGCCCTTGACCTCATCCACGCTTTTCTCCACTTTCCTCCATACAATAGAATATCAGCCAAAAAAGCAAAGAAGCATCCTTTCTTCAAAAATCCCGTGCCGAAATATTTTATGGCGCATCAAAAAGACTTCTCGTTATGGGACTAATTAAGAATAGAATAAAAGTCACTTCAATAGTTAATCATCCTGGACTGTTGCAAAAGAATTTCCTTCCTCTCCCTACCACGAAACAGGCGAGATGTGCCTTTTTAAAATTTATTTGAATTTTGCAGAGATGATGCCAGTAAAAGCTTCACGTTTGGAAGTTTTCTTCGTATTATAGTGATGATGGATCATGCGGCACGTAGCAGTTTGCTACAGTTTAAGGTGTCGTTTCATTTGATATTGAGAATGCAAAATCAAGAATGCAATCTCTTGTTGAGTTTGCCTGGACACCTACATGTATTGTTGGACAATCAGTATCCTACAAATTGATAAAGGTGTCATATATTGTTGTCTTACAGTTTAAAAGACCAAAAACAACCGCTTTCGACAAGTTGATGAAGGTGGCACAAAAAAGGGGGAAATATTGTTGTCTTTCAGTTTGAAAAACCAAAAATAATAACGTTTCTAACAAGTAGATAAAGGTGTCGCAAATAAAGGCGAAAATATTATTGTCTTTTAGTTTCGAAGACAAACACAACCATTTCCAACAAGTTGAAGAAAGTGGAAATGGTGTCATTTTGACAACCTAGTGGTGGTGTTAGAAGTGAATGATTAAAGTTTCAAAAGTTAGATTAAATGAATTAATCGTTCTTCACATGCGACAACAATCATGTTGCATTTATTGTCATGTTGTTTACAATCATGTTGTTGTTACTAATCCCAGGTGGTGTACCACATGTATCACGACAATCGTTACAGTATATGTTACTTTATTCCCAAATTATTGGAGGTTTCTTGAATGACAGTGGGATTTCTTTTTGTCTTGCACAAAAAAAAACTTTATTCTACGATAAGATCCCGCAATTTGGAAGGAGTGAAATCATAAATTCAAATTCCATGATGCACTGGATAATGGATATGCATCGATATGATGTTTTTGCCAAAATGTTTCAAAATTGTTGATTGAGTTTTGATGATGAAATATTTATATTTTTACCACATTTTCACAATAAAGGTTTTTTTTTTGGTAATGCATTGTATTTTATTTTAATGTTCATTCAATGTACCACTTTTAAAAATTCAACACATGATAAAAGACAACATTAACACGATTTTAAGGGGACGCGGTACCCAAAATTTAGGGTTGCCCAGAAAATAATTAAACACGCTCGAATGCTGTGAGCTAAGGGTATTGCAAAAAAAGAAGGAATCCTTTATAATAATAAAGGTTTATGGAAAATGATATAGTGGTTTGGTAAAATGGTTTTTGAAATTTCATGTTGATTTTTTGAATTTTTAACTTTTTCAGCTTGTGAATAGTTAAAACCCTAAGACTTTTAGGTAAATTTATGTAGAGCTCCAAAAAATTTTTCCTCCATTGAGGCATATACCGTTAATAAAAGTTGGTATGGAATAAGGTCTAGTGTGAGTAGTTATGTTTTTAAAAAATGATGAAGTTGAAAATTTAAAAAAAAATCTTATTTTTTGGCCATTTTTATACATAAAGCTACATAACTTATCTTGTTTAACTGTTAGCTCAATATCCATACGAAATTTTATTGAAAGATGTTGTGGGAACATTTTGCAATAAAATCCATTAAGGCCTGAGAAGGAAGGTTTTTCAAAGAATGAAGAAAGAATTAAGAAATTACCAGAAACCAACTTTAGGGGACGTTGTGTAACTTTTTCTAACTATGATTTTACCATGTATGCAATTCTTAACTTACCATGTTCAAAATTATTTACATATGTTATGTTATTATTGCCTAAATTTCCATATCTGTGATACAATTCACATGATGTAGTGTAAGTCACAAATTGAATGTAGTGTAAGTCACGCACAAAAATGTTAATAAATTATTTCCTATGATATTTCAACACTTTTTTACAATTAAATTATTTAGCTTTAAACCTTATACTTAAATTAAGCACTGATAGAATGTTGATTTACTGCACTATGAAGAAGAAATGAGAGTTTTAAATGATAACCAAAACTCGACTTCCTTTCATGTAGTGTAAGTCACATTGAGATTTTTATTATTTTTTAGTGAAATATAATTGTGTGTCACGAATAAAACGGAAAAAGGATGAAACTGAATGCTGGTTGATTGGATGTTAATGGTTGGTTTGTAAATATTTGTTTGGTTATATATATAGTTGGTAAATGTTGTTTATTTTGATAATTTAATCGTTTCCAAGTAGGGTATGGTAGGTACATATATATTCCAGCTTGTGTGCTTGATCAGAGACCCGCTTATAAGCCTTCGTCAAGTAAGACAGACACAGAAAGAAATGTTACTGACACAGAGAAAGGAAGTACACCCAGGGCGAAGGCGGGAATCGAAACCGCACCCGTTACAGAGCGCAGACTGCTAGCGTAATGGTCTGCTATCCAAACCACTAGGCCATCCGGGCCCCAATCGTTTCCGGCTGTCCATATTGAGCATCCTTTAAAGTGTTTAATGGGCCGTAGTTGAGCCTAGGGTCACGTCTCGGTCCTCGGATTCGGAAGGTCCTGCGATCGAGTCCCGGTACCACGAGACTACCGAGTATATGCGGAGTACGTGCTCGTTAAATCTTTGGATCCGAAGTCTTAAGTTCCCATACCAAATTCATACTCTGGGTGACAGCCATTCTGGGGATCCTCTAGTTGCCTCTGTCTCTAAAATTGATGGACAGTATGTGTGTGTGTTGTCTGTTGTGCTGTCTTACTTGACGAAGGTTTAAGCGTCGCTGACCAAGCACACTACCGAAGTATATGTCTACCAAAGTGTTTAATGTTCGGAAAATCCCGGAAAATAAATTAAAATCTCTAGCAACGAAGCCACGAAACCTTGAGTTTGGTTTAGTTAATTTACGAGGTCTAACTAGATCTGTACCTACTGTTTAAGACTGATTACAAAATGACCCAGACCACGCATGCCTGAGTGGGATGCGAACCCACAACCTTAAGTACAAAAAGTCATCTTCCACACTCCCGATACTAACCTTTATTTTACACTTTGATGAAGTTTTTGAAACCTTCTGAGCGTTATACCCGGCTTTTATTGGAATTTATGCACCAGTATTTCCAGCAAAAGCAATAATTTTTTTAATTTTGTATAAATAATAAATTTGTATTGATATTCCAATTTTTTAAGCTGAAAAAGTATTTTAAGATCATCATATCTTCAAAAATAAACCTAATTTTGATTTTTAAACTAATGTGTTATTTTAACAAAATTGAATTTAGTTGTTATACAGAGAAAACAACCAAAAAAAGACTTATCCATTCCGAAACCGCCTACGGATTCGAACAACCACATACGTGTTTGGGTTTACGGGCTGTTTTGAATTATCGTCGCAACTAAAGCTAATGAAGGACTAATTTAGCGAAAAGTATTTGTAAGACATTATCTATAAATAATTTTGATTTTTAAATTTGTTATTTAGATAAATTGAAAATTTATAGAGAAACAACAAAATTTTGCTCTTTCAAACCGCTAGGGTTTTGACAAAAACTTTGTTTGGTTAATTATCGTCTGACAAAATTTTGAGACAATATTAGCGACCTCTTAATAGGGTATTTGACTAAAAAAATTTCTGCTTAAATATTCTTATGCCAAAATATTAGACCCGTATTTTTCTTTTTCAATACCCCATAAAAAGGCAGAAAAATGAATTTTAAAATTAGGACGAAAAATTACGCCCGAAAACGCTTTGTGGCTGTCACGTGGTATCTTTGACGTCACTAGTAACTATAAACAAACTTTGAAACACCATTTTGGAATCTACTTTAAGAAATTCTGAACTATCCGCTTCTGTAAAACCTCCTCCATTATCTATATAATTCTTATTTTAATAGTAAGTTAGATTAAATCCAGTTTAATTGCAAGCAAAAAAACATCACACCGGTTTGTTTATATATACTAGTGACGTCAGCCAAATCGACGTGTTTGTGATCACGTGACGCACCGATGAAAAAAAATCCATTTTAAAATGATTTTTATGAATTATTTAAAGATTTATTTTGCAAAAAAATATATGCGTTTGTTATTTTTGAATTCAAACTATAATTAATGTAATATTGGAAGGTATTTTAGAGATACAGTCAAGTACTCTATTTTAGAAACACATCAACTAAAGAGCCAACGACTGAGTAGACACCCAAAGCAACATTTAGGTTAGTTTGAAATATCGTCGCACTAGAGCTACACGAGGGCTGTTCGGCACGGGCGTCGATCGTAGCAACGTTTAGGAGCGACACATATTTTTCACTAACAACTATGCCAAACTAAATAATTCTACCTTCGAAGCCCCTCTCGCGAGACAAATAATAATAAACGGATAGCAGGAGAGGAACAGCTCAACTCGAGCGGAAAAAGCTTTTTCGGCCGCCGCGTCAGCCGAGAGAGACAAATCGTTGCGAGGAGCTCCAACGAATGATTTGAGAGCTGCGTCCAAACTCATTGCTGCTCGACGATTTTGCCAAAGAAAGAACAATACGCTATTTTGTGTCTTATTCTTGCAAAGTTAGACTGTCAGTCCCATAGAGATAATACATTAGTTTCGAAATCACAATTTTTGCAAAAGAATTGCTTTGCCATGTTATCCCATTTTCACCAGGTATGGGAATCATTATAACATCATTTTAAAACAAAATTGAATAGAAAATAACATCTGGTTATTTAATTATTAATTGATAAATTTTTAAAATAGTGTCGCCATCTGCTGTAATTTTTGGCATTTTAAAACTTCAAAAATATATAATTAAATAACTAGACAACATTTTTGTTTCATTTCGATGTTATGTTCATTCTCATACCTGGGAAAAAAGGGCTTACATGGCAAAGCAATATTTCTGCGGAAGTTGTGATTAGAAAACTAATGCATTAGCTCTATGGGACTGACAATCCCTCTTGTAAACATGGCCTCTGCACGAGTTACCATTTTACGTGTGACGTAGTGAAAGTAGTCTATTTTCAGCCTAATCGCTTACCTAAAAAAGTTAGTGAATTATTTCTTGGCGATGCTTTTTTCGTTGGTTGGTTGGTTGGTAGACATATATATTCAGGTTTGTGTGCTTGGTCAGGCTTTTTTCGTTTGGGAGTAGTTAGATCGAACTGTTTCGTCCACGCCATTTGTTTGAGTGCAGAGGCCTTCTTTAACACTTTTTTTTGTTTCCGCGTAATATGTGATATGAATATCATCGAATCCTTAGTTGCACGGTCCGTCTGGGCCATTTTAAGAGTGAAAGGATTAAAGAAGATGTTGTTCATATAAAGTCTTGGCATTGCTTTTGTGATTAATTACATCGGACTACTTCAACCACGTTATTATTTTCGTCACTTGACCAGGGTTCTAAAATACGAGGCGTTATTGGCTGTGTTAAAGCTCCTGAAGGAGGCTAGAAATAGGCAGCCGGAAACGATTACCTTACCTTACGTTATTATTTGAGTGCAGATGCCTTATCTAAAGAAGGTGTTGGGCAAGGTGCTAAAACTAGCGATTGTTCATGCCGAGTACCTCGTTCGGCGATGAACTCCCCAGTTGGTTGGTAGACATATATTTTCAGGCTTGTGTGCTTGATCACAAAGACCCGCTTATAAACCATCGTCAAGAAGAACGGACACAACATACGCACACATATATGACAGATGCTGCCATCTATCGCCAGTTCCACAATTTAGACATGTCCCTGAAGGGGAGGGAATTAGTCTCCAGGGACCTGTACCCGTGGGAAACTGCGCAATGACCGCGCACAGGACTTTCGGACCCAACAGATTTAACGAGCACGTACTCCGCATATACTCGACAAACACAAACATCCATGCCTTATCGGGATTCGAACCCGAACCCAGAGGCTCCTAAGGCTAGCTCCCTAACCGTTGCGCCGCCGGTCGGCAACTCCCCAGTAAATGTTGTAAGGGTTAATAGTTTAAGTCCGTCTATTGAAAAATATTTTTAAATACTAATTTTTAAAACAAACTACGTGACATTTCATAGTATTTTTTTTATTATTATTCGAATTGAACTAATTCACATGTTTCAGATGGCGAAAGTCTTCTTAGTGTTTACCTTTTCCTCGATTTTATTGGTTGTTTCGGTTTCACTCTCAACGCTCGGTCTTTTCGTCTGCTGTGTTCTACTTTATAGCTTTCTATGTGTGAAACTAGTTTTATTCTTGCTATTTATTAAACTTTAACTGAAAAAGACTACACATCACCCTCAACAAGCTTGACACCAAATGATAGTCAAGCTTTCCCAACCAAGCTTGACACTCATTTTATATAACCACTACGTTTTATGGTAATCATAAATATTTATAAAGAGATAAAGAATTTTCACTACGTTTTATGGTAATCATAAATATTTATAAAGAGATAAAGAATTTTCTCCGTGTCTCAATTTTTATTCATTTCTCATTTTAAACAAAACTCAAAAGACGAAAGCAGCAGTAAGGAAACCATCTAGTCTCTAACAAATAACAAAAATATTCCATGTCTGCTTTTCGAGAGGGTGTTTTCTAGAAAGTTCTAGAAGTATCGAGCCCTTGGGAAGGGGGATAAACGAGTGAGTCTTGGGGATAATAACAAAAACAGAGGGAATTTAAGGGATTAGAGGTAGATTTTTAGGGAACAGCCCCCACGGGGATTATAAAAAGGGAAGTTATATTTTCTATTTCGCTGTTAAACAAGGTGGGCTACCACTCAACTCGATTTACGCCCACTTTCTGGAATAGTCTATGGAGGTTGAATGACATGGAGATGGTGTTGAGTAAAAAATTATGGGAGAACTGGGTTGCCTGGTGAAGCCATCGATCGCTTTGCAATAAGCCCAAACGAACGCTGTCGACGAATTATTTGGCGCTTTTCTAAAGTGGAGTTCGTATAGGACATTGAGCAAGAAGTAAAACTGGAGTGAGGTGTTAGCGAGCCAAAAATAATGTCACACTCACACCCTTTTGAGCTAACCGGGCAGAAACGGACTATTTTCCCTACACTTGTATGCAATGCTTGAATGAGACCCCTCTATCATATTGACTTGGGCTCCTAAATGTATTTTAACATTTTTAGTTCGTAAGAATTAACTTTTTTTAACTTTAAATTCCTACTTCTTTAATAATTATAACCATGTGGATCACTAACCAAGAGCCAGTGAAGGCGAAACCAATAGCGAAATGGGCAAGTTTCTAGGTTTTTGCCCGGTTCGCTTCTGCTCCAGTGCTGTGTATTCCTCCGCGTTTCGTTATTGGACCGGCTCGTTTTCTGCCCTGTTCAGTGAATCACACACCTCACTCCAGTTCTAGATGAATGGTATACGATTATTACATCGACTTGGCGATTTCTGACTCGCTAATAAAACTGTAATTACAACGTATTTTTCTTACCTGCGAAGGGAATTACTGCCATCTTGTATAAATTCATATCTCATACTAAAGCCTACAACTGCGCAAACTGTCATTTTTTTTTAATCAAAGCTTTTTAAGGAATAAAATGATGCGTTTCGGCATGAAATAACATTGAGTGATTGGTTTGTTTAGGCTTAATATGGTTCTTGGCGACGTTTTGACGGATTCACTTTATTTCGCGCCAAGCATCTTCATCTTCTTCTTAACTCTATAGCTGAGGACAACTGGAATATACTATGGAAGTAAAATAAAATGGAGATGCTACCGAAAGAAAAAATAATGCAAAACTGGATTGCCGGGTGAAGCCATGATCGCTTTATTTATGCACCCAAACAAACTACTTGGTTACTGATTTGGGGCTATTTTAATGGGAACAGCTATGATATAATGCCGGTCTCGATTTGGCCATTTGTGTTTCGTTGTCAAGCAACGAAAATGCCCAAATATGGTAAACATTCCACTTCATATTTAATACAGATCGATAAGTATAGCAACCTTACGTTAAATTTTCAAGCTCGCCAAAAGTCGCCAATGAACAGATTATATCATAACTGTACCTTCCAATGAGTATTCGCTGTTGGTATAAGGATATATTTTTTGAAAAAAAAACACTTTTTTTTAATTATGTTAACGTAACGTTAGTTAACCGAAAATCACGTTAAAATGTTATTTTTATAATATCGTGCTAAAAAGCTAACTTTTCAAAGCAAATCAATAGTGGCAAAAAGTGATGCTTTTAAAATAAGTTAGTTTGAATTATCGTCGTACTAGAACTTTACGAGGGCCTAGTGGAGCCTAGTGGTCAGCGTCTCAGTCTCAGGACGAAGGCCTCATGAGTCCCGTAACTGAAACCTACCGAGTATATGCGGATGTACGTGCTTTAAATCTGTTGGTAAATTCTCTAAGTTCCCATACCAAATCAATACCTCGGGTGACAAGCAATTCGGGGATCTCTAGGTGCCTCTGTATCTCAAAAATTAGAGGATCATTATGTGTTGTTTTTGTTGTGGTCTGTCTTAACTTGACGAAGTTTATATAAGCGGGTCGCGTGACCTACACACAAACGTGAGATATATATATGTCAACAACCAAAACTTTACGAGGGATATTGTCGACGAACGTCGTAATTTAGAACCACAGTCAAGTGACGAACCAACACATGAGTAGGCGCCCAACGCAACCGTTAAGGACGACATCGTATGCAGCGTTGGGACTTTGAAGCATATTTAACGTGCACTCCCTCTACGTGGGAGTGATACTTTTAACAAAATCGGGTTATAAAAATTACTTTTGCACACAGGTGCGATAAAGTAAGAGCATCTGTTTGGTGAAGAAAGAAATAGTTATTTATGCAACTAGTGTGAAAAGTAAGGCTTTTTTAAACGAGTTGAATAAATCATTTCACGAGCGAGTTAAATAAATTCACGAGTTTAAAAAAGGCTATTTTCAACGTGTTGTCATACACTATTTTTTATAATAACGTACCAAAAAAGTATTTATTAAATTGGCATTTATTGATTGGCTTATTAATTATTTTATTATCACGTTCAGATGATTTGAAGGTGATTATTTATATTAATGATTATTTTAAAATCACGTACAAAAAGTATTTCTTAGATTGGCATTGGAAATAAGACGCCAAATAAAGAATCAGGATCAAATAAAGAATTTTAAACCAATCAGATGCTCTTATTTACTTTGTCGCGAGTAACTTTGAAACACGATTTCGTTAAAAGCATCACTTTTGCCACGATTATTGATTTGAAAAAGTTAGTTTTTTTGCACGATATTATAAAAATAACTATTAAAACAAAAAAATATGAAGAAAAACATTACGAATGTTTCAAAAATCTGCTTACAGATGCGCAAATAGTCATTATTTGTGTATAAGCAATCGTTTTGCTTAAAACTGAGTGATTTGTAGGAAAATGGGATCCGGTTATTCAACTATAATTTTTTTTTTAAGTTTCAAAACGTTCACTACTATGAACTATCTGTCAATGAACTTTCACAATTTAATGAGCTGAAAATATATTTCCTAATAAATACAATTGGCTAATATTGGTATAATATTACCCCCTCCTCCACCCTTTATTATCAGCAAGTAATTTGAATATTGTCCTGGCTAAACTACAGTAACAGATTAAATTAATTAATTTTTAACTATAACATACTTTCCAGTAAATTCATCTGAATGACTACATCATAAAATTAAATGATTATAAGTCTTTTACTAGTTATTACAATTGTTCTTATTTTTTTAATTCTTCTTTCTTAATTTATGCATATTTCTACTAGAAGTTTTCATATGAAATTTTAAATGAACTCTGTGTACGTCTTTAACACAATCACAATAGCCTTAGTACCTTGATTTGATTCGGAAAATGTGTCACAGGCAGGCAAATAGGCCAACAAGTTTACGGTTTAGAAGATGATGTAAAAACCTTGTTACGTGAACACCCATTTTTCAGTAACAAGTGAGATTGCAAGGATATATTGCCGTAGGAAGATAAACTGCAGTAATATACAACAACGATATGGACAAATTGCTGCCTTTTATTTATTAAAGTCGGTTAGAAAGACAATTGGCATGCGTTTATATCTATATCTAAATAATAAAATCTAAGACAAATGAAGACTATTGTAATGAGCAATTTATGCAGGATAAATTAAGTTACACGAAAAACCAATTATAAAACTTAAAGTTAAAGTTTTTAATCGAAAATGAAGTAGTTTATGGTGCACTCACAAAGTCTTCGTTAATAGGTTAATAAATAATGAAAAAATAACTTTCCCTTCTCGTTTGAGTTGTATATCCTTTGGAGTAGATGGCGCCATACTGCAAAGCGACTAGATTAGAATTTGTAAATCGAACTGAGTTCAAGTTTATTATAATTTTCTTGTGCTTTTAAGCTATAAAACTTATTAAAAGCAATAAACAATTAAAATATACCACTGCCAGAAAATTCAAACTTATTTTCGTTCAACTCTTTTCAATTTTCATTTACTATAACTAGTTTTTTGAAAAACGAACTGGTTTAGAATTCTTTCTGGTTTAGAATTAATACACTCATTGCCAATGCCAACTCAAAACTAATAGCATCTTATACTAGGTATACACAAAGGGACCTGACCGCACGACTCACTTATTTTCCTCTTCCTTGATTGGTGACCGGTGCTCAAGTGATTGGCAAATAAAAGAGCTAATCACACAGACAAAGTCTGTTCGTGTATGGCCACCTTTATGAGAAAGCAAAATATTCCTTAAATATTATAATGTGTTTTCAGGACTACAAAAGCTATAATTAAAAAAGTTTTCAAAAATTAAAAGAATAATAAAATTCAAGATAAAAATACTGAAATTCGAAAAAATCAAGAATAAACTAAAGTGAAGTTCAACATATGTCAGGTGACAGTTTCCTTGTTTACATTTTACAATCTCTGTATTCTCGATTTGATTTGAAATTGCTCTGAATTAACCATACTAATTTTAAAAGAACTTGTAGAGCAATAAAGACCTTCAATTGCTTTTCAAAATGTTGAAACCTAAAGCTCTCACACAAGTTTTGAATCAAGCTAACACGGGAGGTGTCTGTAGCACTTTGTAAGTAAAATATTGTCTTTGTATGATTTGTTTTTATCTGTTAATCTTTGTTTTTGTAAAATTTTACAAAATGTAACCACCTATTAAAAATTAATTTTAATAACTATGTACTTATAACTTACATGAACTACATCTTTATATGAATAGAAGACTACTTCGAAAACACCCACAATATCTAAGGTGAAAGTTAAAAACTACTTAAAAAAGAAATTTAGCCTAATTCTTCATTGTTTTCTTTTCAAGAGAACATGAATAAAAGAAATAGCCGGTCTCAATTTAGCGACCATGAAAATTTAACGTATGGTATCAATAATGAATTGTATGAAATAAGGAAGTGGTGGATGTTTACTACATTTAGACATTTTCGTTGCTTGGCGAACTAATGCAAATCAAAATCTGACAATCACATCATAGCTGTTCCAAAACTTTGAAATAGCATACACGGTTTAAAACGTCACTATTTTTCCTTAAACACTTTTAATAAAACACATCTGCATTCTGTATAGTTGCTCACAATTATATGATTTAAGTAAGGCAACTTTTTATTATGAGGTCCTCGACGATCCAACTTGTAGGGGCTGTAGGGACAAGAACGAATCGGTCACCCACATTCTCTGTGAATGCAAGAATTTTGCAGCTCACAGATTTGAGAATCTAGGGCATCACTTACTTGAGCCCTGGGAACTCCAGGATATACCAACAGATCCTTGCTGAATGTTACTTCGGCAACGGGGCTCTTCTTATAAGAATGAGGGATTTATTTCTTGGGGATGGTACAATAGACCCCTGGTCGCAGTGCTTGGCTCACACAGAGCCCCCTCCAAAGTCATAAGTCATGATTTAAGTAAACGCAAGTTGCAATAAAAAGTTTGCATACCAATGTAAGCCTGAGCTGTACCATAATAACTTAACCTAGTTTATTGCATATTTAAGTACAGCCCAAGGCATGATCAGAAGAGGCCTGAGGATTTTGAAATTTGTGAATGAAGCATAAGCTTTCCTGCCTTCCCAAAAGGAAAGACTTTTAACATGGCCACTTCTTCAATATTGAAATTTTGCCCTTTGAAATATATCCCTTTGAGAGACTCTATCTTATTTAAGCATTGAGCTAGAAGGGAAACTGGAGTGAGGTGTCAGCGAGCCAAAAACCCACTCGAACCCTTTTGAGCGAACCGGGCAGAAAAGGAGTTTCCTTATACTTGTATGCAACGCTTGTATGAGACCCCTCTATCATATTGACTTGGGCTCCTATATGTATTTAACATTTTTAGTTCGAAAGAATTTATTTCTTTAACTTTAAATTCCAACTTTTTAAAGAAATAACCATATGGATCACTAACTAAGAACCAGCGAAGACGAACCCAATAGCGAAATAGGCAAGTTTCTAGGTTCGTTTCTGCTGCAGTGCTGTGTATTCCTCCATGTTTCGTTATTGGACCGGCTCGTTTGCTGCCCTGTTCAGTGAATCACACACCTCACTCCAGTTTTCCTTCTAGCTCAAATGTATTTAAGAGGTAGTAAAGACCCTGGGTGTTTTCTTTTATGTCAGTGATGGTCGGACAGGATCTTCCTGTCTATTGAAATTTCAGAATTGACTCTAAATTGATGTTCTGAAAAGTTGAGGAAATGAAGCTGTATTTAAGTAGATGCATGACATATACTACTTACACCCCTCAAAAACTTATATTTTGAACCCCAATTAAACTTAATAATTTAAATTACCTTTTTCACATATCTTTAATATTGATTATTAATGTCTTTGAAATCACAACAACAGCATCATTCTGTAGCGCCACATAGTCATTCCCATAGAAAATGTTAAGTCGGCACTTTTTAAAACTGACCTTACAACCTTTCCCATCACCGATCCTTGAACCTAATTGGTCAATAAAACAGAACAAGAAACAATAATCGGCATCTGTGACGCGCTCAGCCACTGACTCTCGACGAGAGAACACGCTAAAAACTTATCTCCAGTTATGACTACATTGTAATAAAGACTGTTAAATGTTAAGTTTCCCCTGACGACTTATTATACCACATGCATGAAAAGCATTCTAATAATTGATAACCTTTTCCAGGCTTCTGAACCGAGAAGGCACACTGCTGGCCTACGCTGGTTATGCTGGGACTGACGCCAAGCTGATTGCTGCCATAACCAGCAACATTTGGATGGCCTACGAGAAAAGTGGCTGCTCGGCATTCAACTCGGAGACACTCAAGTTCATAATTATTGACTGTGAAGTGAGTTAATTGACCTTTTGACAAAAGTACACTGCTCAGAACAATTAGGGGAACGCATGGTTTAAACCCTTTCACCCCCAATGATTCCATTTGGTATCATCAGCTTCCAATTTTGTTTTCTCACTAAGTTGAACTTGCATTTATCGTTAGATGGAACAATCATGTCTTTTAAAGAATTAAATAATGTTTGTTTTAATTAAATGAAAATATGAAAAACATGGTAAAATAAAATTCACTCCCAAAAAAATTTCTGAAATAAATTGAACCTAAATTCTTCACGCTTGCATTCTTAGACGTTTAAAAATTGATTTTACCTTTTTTTTTTCAAATAAAGTTTTGAAAAATTTATTGTTATAATTTATTCAAAAGTAAATGATTCCGATATCCCTCCCCCCTCCCCCTTAAATTTTACTTTAAAAAATTAAGATTTTTTTTCCCTGTTTTTACCATTTCATTCTGGATGCATAATCTATTTCACAACTTTTAGTTTTTTTATAATAAAAAATAAGAAGTTGGAACTGAAAGGGTAAACAAACTTAAGCAAAGTACTTCTCTAATGGTTTTGAGCAGTATAGTTCAGGTGTGGTCAGGAAATCTCGGTATACATGAAGGGACTTGGGACGAGACTTGCGAACCTTCGCCAAACATTGACACTTTTTCCCCAAGACATTACCGAAGGCATTTTCATGCGTCATTGATTGGTTTTGTGTGCCTACGTGACCTGCCAAACCAATCACTGATGAGTAAAAATGCTGTCAGTAACGTCTTGGAGAAAGTGTGGCGATGTTTCGGGAAGGTTCATCCTCTTCCTCCATGCAGGGTTTGTACGCCTCCTGAAATTCCTGGAATACTCCTGAATTTCATTTTTTTCTTCTAAGGGCCCTTATAACTCCTGAAATTTGTGTCTCGTCTCCTGATATTTTTAGCCTACTTTTCTTTTTTTAATTCGAAAGAATTAAAAAAATGAAAAAGTAGGTATTGACATGCGGTCGATGTCCGTCTGTCTGTCCGTACCCCCTTCAAAATGTTCTATCCATCGGATCTTAAAATTCTTTTTTTTTAGAAACTATGACCTCAGATACCCAATTTCATACTTTTTGTCCGTCTGTCTGTACGTCCGGACGGACATAAATCTATCTTCGCGAATTTCATTGATTAGCATTGAAATTCAATTTTGAGTCATTTAACGATGTCCGTCATGTCTGTCCGTACCCCCTTGCAAAATCATTCTATCCATCGGATCTTAAAAAATTCTTTTTTTTTAGAAACCTAGACCTAGACCAATTTACTTTATTGTCATATTTTACGAACGGAATCTATACTTTCACAATTATCTTATTTTGAATTCATTCTTATCTTTAATGCAGTTGGGCGAATTGGCATAACTTATTTATTAAATCATATTTGAATTAATTTTCATAATAATTGGACATGACGTATAAAAATTGATAGCAAAATATTGAATATTGATTTTATGTTAATATTAGAAAGCAAGATACTTGAACATTTGCTTGTTTTTAATTTATCATTTCTTATTGTTTTAATTGTAGTTTGATGTTTTAGTTGGACTAGTTTCTTTTGTTATTAATAAATATTTAATTATTGTTCGAACTACAAATAAATCGCCAGCAGACAATAAATAATATTTAATTAATTTGCGAAAGTATATTAAGGAAAATAGTTGATTTTGGCTTTTAGAAGTTTAAATTATAGCTGGATGCTGCGTTTTGATTTTTTTTCTAATGTGTATAAATCTAGTGTAAAAACGTCTGTTGATGATATTTACTGTTAGGAACCTAGTTTTTTCCCGATTAGAACTTCAGTAAGTATTTAAGTAACAGGAAAGTAGGCTATTTTAGTTCTTTATGAACTTCTTGTTTTTCTCTCTCCTGAAAAAAATTGATGTCACAAATAGTTTTTTCCCTTTCTCTGCCGTTTTTCTCCCATACTTTATTTGGAATAAGTCTACTGCGCATGCACAGTAGAAAGGTAGAGTTCAAACAGCGTGATAATAGTTGATATCCCAGAATGCACCGCACAACTCTTTAGAACATTTTTTTTCTTCTGTTTCATCATTTGAAGTGCACTGAAATAACTAGACTAATACGATAATAAACAAACATATTCAATTTTATTCCCTGTTACCTCCTGAATTTTACATAGCTGCACTCCTGAAAAATTCCTTAGAAACTCCTGAATTTTACTATCATAGATAGAGTATGAACCCTGTCCATGGCTTTAGTTACCTAGTGACAAGAATGGTTTATGTATGGCCAGTAAGCATAGATATCATAGTTAAAGTATTAGATTGGAAAATCACGTGACCTCCAATGCTAACAACGGGACGCGCATGGAGGCCAAATAAGAGGGCAAAATGGCCAGTGTTGCTGCCACTTTAAGGAGAAAAATACTACGAAAAAATACCATTTAATTCTAAAATTACAAAAAAAAATGCTAGAAAAGGATTTAAAGTCACTAAAAAAATTCCAAAATGCAGCTAGTATTTTTACGATATTTTTTTGTAATTTTAGAATTAAATGGTATTTTTTCGTAGTATTTTTCTCCTTAAAGTGTCAGCAACACTGGCCATTTTGCTATCTTATTTGGCCCCCATGCGCGTCCCGTCGTTAGCTTTGGAAGTCACGTGATCTGCCAATCTAATACTTTAACTATGATATCTATGCCAGTAAGGGTAACTATGACCAGAGGGTTATTGTAACCAGTGCCATTTACAAAAGACCAAGATTTAAAATGTTATCTTTTATCTAGTTAAATGTGTTTTTCATCAGGTTGGACATTTAGAACTTAAGTTGCCCTTGTTAAAAATTGAAAATTTTAAACACTGCATAATATTTACTATCCGCAAAGTCATTTTAGTGGTGTATCTTCCTACCAACTAGAAGAGTTGAAATGGTCGCTTATTTTGCCAAGTTCCGAGTCGCTGATGTGTGTTTAACGAAGAAGTAGCAAATTCATTTTAATATATTACTTATGGCTTCAAAAAGCTGTTTTAACAAGCTAAAATAGTTATGATTCTTTTAAATATTTGTTGGTTTTTAAACTTTATTATTTGGAAAAATGGCTTTCCATGTTAATAAATCAAAAAAAACTAAATTACTGAACTGCTTCTTTTCAATTAATAAGACAACAAAAATGTACTGTAATACTTATCATTTTTTTTATACACCAGCTTTTTGCAAAGAATTTCATCCGTAAAGACACACAAACAGTTTTGTTTATTATATCTTTAATACATTGATTATTTCTTCAGGATGGCTATGTTGCTGTTACCGGTGTTGCCAACCTACTACTTTGTCTGCAAGCAAACTCAACCGTCGACTTAGGAATCTTAAAAGCCAAGGCAGAGGCAATGGCGAAATACCTAGAAGTGCCTCTCAACCAGATTTCGTCAGCAACTGCATAGGAAAAACTTTATGGAATGGTAATAGATTGTACAAAGTTCTCTGTAAATTATTTACCCCATTTTTAAGTTGAATAACTAGAGAATTGTGGAGGATATTGAATTATATTTATACATTAATTTGATTGATAATTGATTTCCTATGTTAAATTTGATTAATCTTCTTATAAATTCTACCTACAGTCCCTGGACACATTATTAGACGCACTGCAAGATTTCATGTAAAATATTAATTACTAACAATTCTTTAAATAATAATCAATAATATTGTAGTTTAAATATACCATTATTGCATAAAAATTCTTAAGAAACATAAAATTACTTTTAAAAAAATACAGTGCGTCTAATAATTTGTCCCGGGACTGCAGTAATTATTAAAAGTGCCTAACTAACAACAAAAATAAATGGTATAATATTCGTTATATAAATCATTTACCAATTGAAGAGCGTGGTGAAAGAACATGCTATGTTACATTTTTGAAATATTTGAGATTTCCCATTTTTCATAATCTCTTTAAATTTTTAGTATATTTTTTTACTGTTTGCAATTGTTTTTAACGGATCTAAGGGCAAACTAAAAACTTTGACGCTTATTTTCTCGTTTTCGGCTTTTTGCATAGATATCATAGTTAAAAGTATTAGATTGGCAGATCACGTGACCTCCAATGCTAGCGACGGGACGCGCATGGAGACCATAATAAGAGGGCAAAGTAGCCAGTGTTGCCACCACTTTAAGGAGAAAAATACTATGAAAAAATACCATTTAATTCTAAAATTACAAAAAAAAATACTAGAAAAGGATTTAGAGTTACTAAAAAGATTCCAAAATGCAGCTAGTATTTTTACGATATTCTTTTGTTATTTTAGAATTAGATGGTATTTTTTCGTAGTATTTTTCTCCTTAAAGTGGCAGCAACACTGGCCATTCTGCCCCCTTATTTGGCCTCCATGCGCGTCCCGTCGTTAGCATTGGAGGTCACTTGATCTGCCGATCTAATACTTTAACTATGATATCTATGGCTTTTTGTCACAAAGCATGTTCTACCACTAAGCTCTTCAATTATTGATTATCAGATTTATTACTTTTAGTGTTAACAGTTGCGATTGATATAACTTATATTGATTTTGTGGATTATTGATTGAAGTCGTCAACTATTTTTATTTTAAATCTAAAATTAACAATTTTTTAATTGTTTATAAAGGTTGCTTTTCCAGTCACTTATGACGTTTCTTTTTTTAAATAACCAGCTTTTTTACTTAAAGTCAATTATCGCAACCCTTCCTATTGTTAAAATTTTTAAGCTATTCTTACTTATGAAAACATACAAGCTCATACTTAATTATCCATAAAAATTCAATGTATTACAGTTAGACACAATACAATCCTCTGGTTATTTAATTATAAAATGGGGTGGTTTATTTTTGAGCAGTCATAATAGCATTACATAAAGTTTACTAGCATTGTAATGAACAATTTGTTCTTTAGGTTTTTCAAAACAGAAATGTCCAACTGGACCTGAAGTCTAGCTTTGAAGTACTTAAATAGAACTTTTAAAACCTTGTAAAATTAATATGCAATAGTTTATTTTTGTTTGTTGCAATTATAACTGCAAAATTTCTGGCTGTTTATCAACAAAATTTGTATCTGGATCTATTTGTTAAATAATTTTTTTTACTAAAAGTATAATTAACTATAAATGTCATCAACTTTGTATCTTTTCTTCTATATCTTTTGTTATCATTATTAAAATAAAACTTGTTGCGTGCTGTATTTTCATGATGTAAAAATATGATGCTCACTATATTTATGTTGAAAATGGGAAATTTTATACTGACTTTTTTTTTTGGCAAGTATCTGTCATTTTGTACATTATGTTCAATAAAGTTATTAAAAGGTTTATACAATGCTGTGATATATTTTCTTAACAGTAGTAAATCTTTTGTATAACTTAGTTATACAAATCTACATGAAACATTTGTTCTTAATACAGTTTTATTTATAGACATATATTTAGATCCATGCTATAATAAATGTTCTAGAAATTAAGACCCTTGAAAAATATGGATTAAAAAATATTTAAAAATAAATCAATGCTTAACTTTTGAATTTTTATTTTTCTAAAATATGTAGTGAAGTAGTTAATGGTGATTAAATTCTAATAAAAATGGCTTCCTATGCTTTTTAAATGAGCATTAAATTTTGTAGTTTTTTACATAATTGAAGTACTTCGAATTCGAATTCTTTTCTGAAATTTTCAATGTATTCTAATTTCGATGCGCTGAATTTTTTGACGTATCACACTTGTCCGTAGCATTTGTAGTTGAGGCTATGAAAGTGGGTGACGGACTGAACGATTATAATACCTTCCACTTTTTACGTTATAAACGTAGTGTGGAAGCTAAAATTGAGTTTGACTTTTAAAAAATTAATTTCGCTGAAGAGAAATAGAACTAGACTCGAAAGATTATCGTAGTTTAAGAATCGCAAAACTATAATCAACGTTTTTTAAAAAAAATCCAAAGCCTACTAACCAATACCATAGAATCCGATCCGATATAAAAGCTTCTAAAAGAGCGCAATTTTAGTGCTGTTTTATTCTACACATTTCGTTTCGCCTAGCACACCTCAACATGGCTGCCGCACCGACTCAAAATCCTCCCGTAGTTCTTCCATTACATGTCTCCTCTAGAAAGTGTGTCATAGAACACGGTTTTTAAAATCTCTATGGGTTTAATAGCAAATAATCTAATGAAAATTGATTATTTCTCCCATTACCACTTAGCTGCTATTTTTGATTGTGAAGTTCGTGGCTAATCGTTTTTCTAATGCAACGTTTCTAAAAAACAACGTGCAAACATAGCCCAATACCCCATCCCAACTTCGTATAACGTACGGTGTCTTGATAAATTTGCGTTGGGTTCCAGCTCAGGTGTTCGCCTCGTGACTTGACCATAGGTGAAAATAATGAGTTCCGTCACCAATAGCCCACGAGTAGTTCTGGTGCGACACCGACATTACTTCAAACAAAGCGAAACCAAATTCTTTTTGTATAAAGGTAGTGCTGCCATCTATAGTGTTAATATGATACTAATTCAGTACCCTAAGACAAAAATATATTAATCTTTATCTAAGAAACAGCGAAATTTCATTTCAATTAGAAGTTTTAAATTTGATAATAACTAATTTTTGGAAAATATCATTATTTTTATACATGCAGGGCCTGCATTTTAAAAGGCCTGTTAGGCCCTGGCCTAGGTAGGACTCCCACATTTTAGTGGATTTAAGGCTAAATTTTAGAAGTGCGCGAACCTTTATTGACCTACTGACCCCCTCATTGGTACAATTCTACATAAATGCATAGGTGCACATGAAGCTTACCCCCAACATTTTTTTTTTCGCATATAGTCCGTGTTATCTTAAATTAGGCCTTCTAACATAAAATATTAAGAGTATTTGGAATGATTTGAAAAGGGATGTGTCCCAAATATTATTGTATGCAGAAAGTTTACAAGTAGCGTACATTCATAGATCATTATCATTATTTAACTTATGTGTGTTGGTCTCACAAACCCCTACTAATCCGTTTGCGCCGCTGATCAACAGTTCTAAGTTGAGTTGCTAAGTCGATAAAACTTCGACTTAAAGACCAAGGTGAGATCGATTTAAGGGGGAATGAGTGCGCTGGACCGCGGGTCTCCAAACTCAAGTGCCTCAGTGTTAATCCAATGGCGGAAAAACTATTTTCTCTGCCACATTTCTCCGGCTGTATTAAATATTTTTCCAAACGTTTTTTTTTTAAATAATAAATGTAAATAACTTACAGGTCTCTATCTTCCCACTTTTTGAAATTGCTTCGAATATTTTGTGTGAAATTATTTATTGAAAATTTAAAAAAATATTCGAACCAATTTTAAAAAGTGGGAAGGTCGAGACCTGTTAGTCAGCTACATTTATCACATAAGAAATCCGCTTGGAAAAATATTCAATACAGCCGGAGAAATGTGGCAGAGAAAATATTTTTTTCGCCATATGATTAACACTGAAGCACTTTGCTTTGGAGACCCCCGGTCCAGCGCGCCCATTCCCCCTTAATCATTTATATTTCTATGTCCGTCTGCCTGCCGCTAGTATAAGAATATTTGTGAACGTATCAAAGGAACAGGAAAGTAGGCAATGGTTCCGTTTTATTTTTTATAGTTTTTTTCAAACAAAAACAACGCAAATAAAATATGATTCATGAAAATGTAATGATGTTTTTATTTTCGAAAAGTTAATCACTAAAAGGAATCTGGTCAAGCTACTTAAAAAAAGGTGGTTCTAATTGACTGTATAAATGCTGTTCACACAACAGTAGTGTTTAACAGGTAAAAAGGCGACAAACACAGCATTAATTCTATATTTAAAAAAAATTATGCTAAATTTGGCTAGTTTTATTTAAATTTTATTTCGAAAATTCAATAATTATTACTTATCGTTTTCAAAAATTAATCTATATTTTAAAGAATAAATATGCAATATTCCTCGTTTTTAAATAATATGAAAATATTTCATATTACATACATCAACATACGAAGAATCTCGTAGTGAAATATATTTGGCGTCATTTCAAACTGATCGATGTCGCAAAAATAAATTTATTTTAATTTATTGTCTAAATGAATTAAAGTTTCTCGAGCGATTGTTGCGAATGGTAATGGTGATTTAATTCTAGTAAATATGTATTCCTGTGCTTTTTAAATGATCATTCAATTTTGCAGTTTTTTACATAATTGAAGTACTTCGAATTCGAATTCTTTTTTGAAATTTTCAATGTATTCTAATTTCGATGCGCTGAATTTTTTGACGTATCACACTTGTCCGTAGAATTTGTAGTTCGGGCTATGAAAGTGGGTGACGGACAGACAGACGGACTGAACGATTATAATACCTTCCACTTTTTACGTTATAAACGCAGTGTGGAAGTTAAAATTCATAATATAACACCTGAAGATGCAAAAGCAAGGTAATAAAAAAAACACCCACACTCCTTCCCCAAACCAAAACTTTAACTCAAAACCTGTTACTGTTAGTTTAAAAAAAAGTTAAAGTTAACCCGTTAGATCACTACTTATACCATCCATATACAGAAACGAATCCCAGCGAGTTGCTCAACAGCAGCCTCGTCCTCCAACGAGTTGCGCAACTCGTTTCAATGGCGGTCACCTCAATTACACCTCAATCGAAGAGCTTAGTGGAAGAACATTCTAAGTGACATTTTAGTAAAATATGATATTTTTGTATCAATGAACATATGATTCCATCCTCTAAAGATAACAAGTTTCCTCTTTTTCATAAACAAAGTTAAGTATAGCTTTTAACCGTTTGCAAGTACCGTTTTCAACAGATCTGAGTGCAAACGAGAAACTTTAAAGCTCGTTTTCTCGTTTTCACCTTTTTGTCACTTAGCACGTTCTTCCACTAAGCTCTTCAATCTCGCTCAGGTGAAAGAAAGAGAGACTTCCTTGACCGATTTTCTTTCTCTTTCGCTTGCGGTGGACGTGAAACGAGAAAGACAAGGGAGCCAGGAGGAGGTTTCGATCTCAGCAGCGCGTGTTTGTTGGTAAACAAGGTCTTCAACTGTTTGCAAACACTCTTCGAGCACGTGGGTATGTGGATTGAGATTTGAGCATGTTTCATGTTGTGAGTGGCAACAGTTCCAGTGGTATTGTTTTTATTCTGGGTATTTCTGGAATTGCATTTGTTGGAAGCGTCTACTTTGTAAAAAGGTAGAGAACCTAAAGGAGGCAGGGTTGCCAATCCCATGGTGTTTGGCGAGCCTGCGGATTGTTGGGTTAGTTTGGTTGGAAATAATGTGTCACACTAAAACTACACAAAGATTATAAGTGAAAGGAGGATTATAGTTAATTGCTGAAGGTCGTCATCAATTGCACGTGCATTTCTTTTCTATCTTGACTTGATCGTCAATAGATTTGTATCTGTAGCATGTATTATTTAACATATTCAGTATCACTTCGGAGAACGCTATAGGTTTTAATAAAATAGCTATGCAATAATAGTGAACCCATGCAAGTTCGAACTGCCCTTCAGTTGAGAAACTGTTTCTAAACTTTAAAGAAATATGCACCTGCAAAAGCAATGAATCGCCAACTATAGTAACTCGGGCTGCAACCAAAATCTTCCTTACCCCTTTTCGTTTTACGATTGATACTATTGATATAGTTTGGGCTCGTCTAAAACACACGTCATAGATGCTAAGAAGTGGTGGGAGGACTATACCTTATTGACACGAATGTTGTGTACAAAATTTTGTTTCTAAAGATTTTCTCTGTTCGTGAATCTTGTTAAATTGCTGTCTCATCATTTCGGTTAATGTCACCGCAAAATATCAATACCGACGTTTTCCAACAACATTTTTATGTGGTTTTTTTTTTTTTTTGTAACGTTCTGTTATTGCACGTGCACGACTTCTTGCTTGTATAACGGTATCAATTACTTCAATTTCATTTTCATATAAATTTTATCGGGCATGCTCAGTTTTTATTCAACACGAGGGCTACTATAGTACATTGTGTCACCAGCTTAAGTTTCATTAGATGCTGAAATCTTTCCGCATCAACAAAATTTATAGGGCTGTAGATATTTGTTTACGGGTGACATATATGGGGGGAGCCCAGTCGGTAAGGCGTTCGCCTTGCATGCGAAAGGTCCCATGTTCGGATCCAGGCATCTGTCAACTTTGAAACGGCCCGTGCAGCCAAAACTGTCCAACGAATAATACCCCGTGCAGAGGGAGTGAACGTTAAATATGCTCCAAAGTCCCAACGCTGCGTACGATGTCGCCCTTAACGTGCGTCGGGTGCCAACTCAGGTGTCAGATCATCACTTGACTGTGGTTCTAAATTACGACGCTCGTCACCAGTAGCCCTCGTGAAGCTCTAGTGCGACGTTAAACTCAACTCGGATGACTTTATATTTATTTTATATAAATCTAAAGTCTACTACAATTTCATAAATGATCGCTGTTGACCCCTTTCTCCAAAGTTTATAAACATTACTATCTCTTAAAAAGTTTATTTAAATTCCACTGTCCAACTCTCCCGTGACGAGAGACAGCCAGTCTTGAACCAGTTCTATCTAGTTATAGTACAATGAAATTCTAAAATTTCAGACGGCTTTTGACTTGATAAAGGGTTGGGTTTTTTTTTGCCTATCCATCAACTAAACATAAGATAAGATAACGGCAACATACAAAGCGCATTACACGTTATACAATGATGACCATCGGGAAAAAATCGAACTGCGTAGTAAAAAATGTCTCGGGAAAAAATTTCACACGCGCTATCGTCTCCGCAATCGACCGCGTGATAGGATTTTACACCGTTCATTCATAAGTTGCGATAAGGTGTCTTCATTGGTGTCTCGTTTCGGTATTTTTTGAGACACCGTTAGAGACAGATGATGTTTTTTTCGTTCACAAAAGTTAATTCTCTCTCTCTGTGACATAACCCTATCCGTCGGGTTTCTGCTGTAGCGACCTCAGTTACCCACAGTCTACCAAAAGGATCCTCAAGGTGGAGATGAGTTACCTCGGCTTATATACTACTATTAACTTTGTAATCTGGAATAGTGGTAGGAACTTACGTGGCTGTAAATCAGCGCCACCTAGTTGTTGATGGCATATTGCGGTTGCGTGTGTGGTAAAACCGCCACACCACTCCCCTCCTAGAAACAACGAGGTACGGAACCGTGCGCAGGTTGCTTCGCTGTGCATTGAGCTGCGGTCGAATTGCGTGCCAGCCGTTGAGTTGAGTTGTGTGCAGCGTTGAGTGCATTAGCAGCGAGTAGCAACCGTGGTTGAGCGCATCGTAGCAGGAGCATCGTTGGAGTGGGTGACGATCACGTCCTCGGGTCACCACTGTAGTGACCTCAGTAACCCACAGTCTACCAAAAGGATCCTCAAGGTGGAGATGAGTTACCTCGGCTTATATACTACTACTAGCTGTTATACCCGACGTTGCACGGGTAGAGGTGGAAAAATAATTTAACAGTCAATTTAACTATTTTTTTTCTTTCATTTTAGTTACATAAGATATGAAGATTACCCAGTAATTTTCCATTTAATTATCCAATTTGGATATAGTAATGATTAATATTAATTTCAAAAATACCTTTGATAGGAAGCTCAAAATAAAAAGAATACATATTTAAGTAAAAAATAATCAGTAAGAATTAAAAATGGAAAAACAGCTAAATCTTAAGAGGGTCTCAAACATTTATTTAAACGCAATTCAAAGAAGTTCTATAATAAATTAAGTTACTTTTTTTTGGAAACTTTTGTATATATAAATACAATATAAGCAGTACAAATTTCTACCATAATTCAATACAAATGCTGAAAAATTAAGAATTCAATGCAAATGTATACAGTACTAAACCAATGCAGATATGTACAATAATTGAATGAAAATAAATACAATAATAACGCTAGCAAATTTATACCCGTTCTTCGCACGGATTAAAAATTATCAAATTGCTCGAAATATGTGATCCATATAACCTGTTATAGGATCATAAACTTATGTTATTGTTCCCGCTCGTTATAAAGTATAAAATCCCGTTTCATTGCCTTAAAATTCCAAAATGAAAAATACGCTATAAAATGCACTCATGAATGTCATAACAATTCCCTCATAAATACATAAAACCTTTTAGCTCATTTGGCGCGTTTTGGGAAATAATTTGGCGAGAAAATAGATATAGCTACAAACACATCCATTATACAGCTATAACACAATGACCTTCGAACAACCGACCAGATTATAAACTATTTATATAAAAAATTGCCCATTTGGCGAGTTTTAGTTAATAATTTGGCGAGTTTGGCAACGTATTTGGTGAAAAAATAAATACATAAAACAATAATATGCAGCTCTAGTGCGATGACCTTTATCAACCATCATAGTTCAGTAATAGCTTAACTATACATTTATTGCTTAAATATGCATACATGTAGTCAACAGAAAAATCAATGAAAAATTCATCAAATAAACCCACAATAAAATCCGGGAATGGAGACTGGCGGAATTACGTCATTTGAAACATGTCAATTATTTTGCAAATAATGAAATTAGTTTCTGAAGGTAATGGCAACAGAACAAAATAAACATTTTCAATTTTAAATGTTTTCGTTAAAAGTTTTATTTAATTTTTTCAGCCGATGGCATCAGGAAAGTAAAAAAAGATCGGATTTGAGCCAAAGTGGTGTAGTTTTTTCAGAAAATTTGAATAAAAACGTTCGAAAACGATAGAAGGAATAGTCTGATTCGAAAAATTCTTAGCCTATGTTTGTTCCGAAGATGAGATGAATTTTTGTGCCAAATTTCGTGACGATCTGTTGCGTGGTTCTTTAGATCTCGTGTCTTATACAAACAAACAAACAAACGGAAGTTGCCTTTTATGTATATAGATTAACTTTGTAATCTGGAATAGTGGTAGGAACGTGGCTGTAAATCAGCGCCACCTAGTTGTTGATGGCATATTGAGGTTGCGTGTCTGGTGAACCGCCACCCTGCTGTTGGGAAAGAGAAGAACGAAATCAGGAAATTTGAACAAAGATACCAACTTGCTTGCTTTTACAAAAATATCTTAGGAAAAGTTTTAGTACTGCATGATATAATTTATCGAAGTCACTCGCCGCGCTTCTTAGTTACCGGAATAAAGTTCAAAATTTAAAATGGAACGAATGCAGGGGAGGGGTTATGGGATTTCAAAAACGTCCACCAAAATTAAATCGTTCTGAACTAGATAAACATCAAATTTTAATAGATGTGTGGATAATATCTGGATCTTAATTAAGTATTACGGATAATAAATGGATCTACACCCTCCAATACCAATTTATGGATTCAACACTGCTCTCTTCTGATGGATATGGAACAAAATTTTGTCGTTTCTGCCTCAAGCCAAACAACCATACAAGTTATTTGGTTTAATTGGATGAACGTAACACTGGGGCTATTGGTGACGAATTTTGTAATTTGCAATCGCGGTCAAGTGACGAGGCCTACACCCAAGCTAGCAACCAACGACAACTTATAGCGACATCATACGCAGCGTCAGAGCTTTGAACTCCATAGATTTAACGAGCACGATAGTTCCAATGTACTCGAACCGCCTGTGCAACTAAAAGGTCCGACGAATGATACCTAGTGGGAGTGCACGTTAAATATGCTTCAAAGTCGTGACGCCGCGTATGATATGCCCTTAAAAGTTGCATTGGGGGGGGGTGCCTACTACTCAGGTGTCGGCTCGTCACTTGACTGTTGTTCTGAATTATGACGCCCATCGCTCTAGGTCGACATTAATTCAATCTAAGCTTAACCAGAGTACTGGAACACGGGAAGTATTCTTGTTGGATTTTGGCAGCATTTTCCGTGTATAGGAAAGCAGTGTGGGCGGGGCCCGGGTGACCTAGTGGGTTAAGGTAGCTGCCTACGCTAAAAGTCTGCGCACTGTACCGGGTGCGGGTTCGATCCCAGCCTTCGCCATGGGTGTAATTTCTCTCCCTGTGTTAGTAAACAATTCTTTCAGTGTATGTCTTACTTGACGAAGGTTTAAAAGCGGGTCTCTGATCATGCACACAAGCCGGAATATACATGTACCAACCCTAGCAGTGTGGGCAAGCCGATGGTAGGTCAAGGGATGTTCCACTGCGGTTGTTAGAATTATGTCCAAAGCTGGTAACCAACTGGGCTACTCCTGCGCCCTAATAAAATTATTTAGGTTAGGTTGAACGCTCTCGACTGTATATTTCTAGCCTCCAAAATTATTTTTTTTAGCATAGACATAACAAATGAAATGTACCAAGTTGTTGCTCACAGCTAAAAAAAACCGTCAAATGGAATACCGTTATCAGGAGACTCGTGCAACTTCATTGCCCACTTACAACTTTGTATATTTTCTCAGTGTATTGGAGGTCGTCTGCAATGGTGATATTTGGTGACGACTTACAAAATTCCCGATTTCGAACGATTTTTTATCTCCCCCTGATCGTCGACGACAGACAGGGGATGAAGGACATTCAAGGTCAAATGGAGAAGCTCGTGTGGTGTGTGAATGAAATTGCAGAGAGAAATCGCAATGATTTCGTAATCATAAAGTATAAGTTAGGTCAAATATTTGAAATCCATTGATGATTGATTTAAAACTATGTATTATATATTCCTAGCAACATAAACTTGTAGCGGCCTCAGTAACCCACAATCTACCAAAAGGATCCTCAAGGTAGAGATGAGTTACCTCGGCTTATATACTACTATTAACGTTGTAATTTGGAATAGTGGTAGGAACGTGGCTGTAAATCAGCGACACCTAGTTGTTGATGGCATATTGAGGTTGCGTGTGTGGTGAACCACCACAAACTCTTTAAAACATGTCGAAATTATGCGCATTTTCTAATAGCATAATAATGTCCAAAGAGTCAAAATAAAAATTAATTAATTCGTTATTTGAGTTCTTTGACTCTTTGCGGGATACGTTTATTGAGCTAGAATACTGTGCGTTATTAATTGGAACAAATCTAATGTATTGAACCCATATTGGGAGTCTACGAACTGCTAATATTGTACATTTTTGGTATTTTTCAAGAAAAGAAATCACAGAACTTATTCATAAACTTTTTCTTACATTTGAATTAGTTTTGATAATTTTTATTTTACTTATTGAAAAGACAATTATATTTTACTTAGCTATACTGGAGGTCCTTGATTCGCAATTAGTACTACTTGAATTTAATACATTTCAATTATCAATTGCATTTACACGCGCAGAATTTATTTAATTTAATTCGGTATTTTTAGACTAGGTTTGGACTTTAGGATGTTTGGTATTTTCTCTCAAAATTCAATGTGCTATTACTTTAATTACCAGATTAGTTGTCAAACTTGTTACTTATGAAATATGTATTGAAGAGCTTAGTGAAAGAACGTGCTAAGTGGCAAAAAGGTGAAAACGAGTAAATGAGCTTTAAGTTTTTCGTTTGCACTTAGATACGTTAAAAGCGACACTTACAAAATTTAGTTTAGTTTGAATTATCGTCGCACTAGAGCTACACGAGGGCTATTGGCGACGGGTGTCGTATTTTAGAACCACAGTCAAGTGACGAGCCGACACCTGAGTAGGCACCCAACGCAACCGTTAAGGGCGACATCGTATGCAGCGTTAGGACTTTGAAGGATAGTTAACGTGCACTTCGCCACACGGGGTATTATTCCTCGGAAATTTTTGGCTGCACGGGCCGTTTATAGGTCGGCAGTTATTTTGGCGATGCCCGGACCCGAACGTGGGACCTTCCGCAGGCGAATGCCTAACCGACTGGGCTCCCCAGCCCTAAGCGATACTTACAAAAAGTAAAAATATGCTTAACTTAAAGTTCATGAAAAGCGGGGGGATCTTGTTATCTTTTAAATGAGGGAATAACAAGTTCATTAACATATATTTTTTTTTCAAAAATGTCACTTAGCACGTTCTTCTATTAAGCTCTTCATTCATATAGTTGGAACCACATGCTAAAACCTTGTAATTAGACTTATTAGAGGCTCGAAATAAACAGCTGTTAGCTAATACAAAACGAAAAGACTTTTTTTTCTGCACTAGCAACAAGGAAATGATCCTTAATTTGCGTGAATCGACGTTTTGGAAACCTTATCAGAGAAAAACTTACGAAATGAGTTCTCTGTGAATGAACGAACAATTTCAGTAAGATTTTTCGTTAACACCAAAGAGTTCTATAGTAGAGTAGAGACTGTACCTTTCAATAGCAAGATGGACCAACACGGAGACAATATAGGGTGGCATGTGGGGCCCGAAGGCCGAGTGGTTTGGATCGCAGACCATAACGGTAGCAGTCCGCGGGCTGTAGCGGGTGCGGGTTCGATTCCCGCCTTTGCCCTGTGTGTACTTCCTTTCTCAGTATCAAAATTATAAATTAACTAGCACTTTTGCCACTCTATTCGGGCTCCGTAGTGAGCCATGGCTGCCGATGGCAGCTCAGTACGAGTCGTTCCTCTACCCTACTATAGAACTCTTTGGTTAACACATTTGTGACATTTTCGAAGTGGTAAAAGTGGAGAAAAAGAAGTGGGGGGTGCGTATAATTTGGGTGCAAGTACCTCGCCCCTTTTCCCATTTTATTCATTTCTCTTGGACGAGAGTCATATTACAATTTTTTTAGTGAATTATTTGGCGTTATATAAGCTAAAAATAAATTGCAATTAACTCTTAGAAAATTTATAAACCTACTAAAGCGACCTACAAAAGTGTATAATCTACTTCTAAAACAGAATTTTCAAAAAGTTACTGGCCATGGACTCCGATATAAAAAAAATTCTAAAGAGTCATCCAGTCATGGCTGGATTTAGTTTACCAATAGGCCCGGGCCTAGGGGCGCACCACACCATGATGAGGGGCGCAAAATTATTCCGCATTTTTTTTTGTCAGAAAATTTCCATAAAATGTTATAGACTACAATACATGTCTACATCTACATGCTCTCCAGGAATAAAAGTCCCATTCGCCTTCCTCGTATAGGTGACGCTGGAAGGGCGAATCTTTCGCTTGGCTGTCAGTGTGTATTTACAGCGCGTTATTTATTTAATTTAATTTGTTATTTATTTAATTTGTCTCTGTTTATTTTATATAATTAACTTTACTTCACGATGAATTAGAATCAAATACAAATTATCTTCACAAAGACCTTTCTGAGGTCAAATTTCTCCCTCCTTTACGATGGTGTGAAGAGGGGCGACAAAAAACCACGGACCTAGGGGCGCATAAAATCTAAATCCGATCCTGCATCCAGTCAAAAAAAGTCAAATCACAACTCCTCACCAAGTGCACCGCTCAATAATTTAATGAAATCGTAAAGGTTAAATATTTACAGATAAGATAACGTGCAAGTCCTAATAATTACATCAGTAGTTTTGCGAATAACCATCAGTAGTTTTGCGAATATTTAGATAGGTAAATCAGTTCAGAGTTCGATCTCTCGCTCCTCAATATTTCGGATTAAGACGGATTAGCTTTTTTTTAAGCACCACGAGGAATGCCAAGATCACAGGTTATTCCACCCTCTCCATCTTAGATCTTCATTATATGCCTCCTCTATAAAGTGTGCGCTAGCGCACGGTTCTACTATCTCTATGTAGGTGGATTCGTTTATTGATTTTACTTGTTCTTTTTTTCGACTACGGGAAGCGCAAGGCAGACGATTCGTTTGTCTGCTGGGGTCGAAGACCTTGAACTAGGGCGGAAATACGTCACTGGGTTATACGACATGCGTTGTAAAAGTACCGGACGTACTGGATTTCGCAGTACAGTTTATAGTTTGTTACTCAACTATCTAACTATAAAAAATTATCATAGAAATTTAATTTTTAGTCATGGCATCGATATTTCCACATCATTGATGACATGAAAAACTTTAGTTGTTTAAAATTAATATTTGAATGAAAATTTATTTTTGTCTTATTTATTCAGTTCGGAATAGCGTCATAAAATGAAGCACTAATGTCCTTCTTTGATTGTTCATTATTAATTTGCAGAAACTGTAAAGTGGCAAGGGATTCCATTTTATATTTTTTATAGTTTTTTTTTTAAACAATGACAACTTAAATAAAATATGGTGCCTGAAAATTTTATGATGATTTCATAGTCGAAAAGTTAATCACTGAAACAAATCTGGTCAGGCAACTTCTAAGGCCAGGAAGCTCTCCGTGACGTCGCGCTTTCCGTCCTGTTCGGAATGCGCCGGCTGTATGTAAAAATAATAATAAATTTACATTCAAATATTAATTTAAATAAACTAATTTTCTCACATGATATTGTTGATGTAGCAACCAATGTTGATGTGGTGTTCCAATAACAAGTTTATTTCTGCAATATAGTTCGAATATTTTAAGTTTATTAAGAAACAAATCACAGAAAAGAAAATCGTTGAATATCATGAATCAACATCAAAGACATCTGTTATGTCATACTATAGAATTTTCAAGTTCTTATTTATTTAAAATTTTCCTTTTTCACAAGGTGGTGTTTGTTTATCAAGTTCATATTTAATCTCGTATACAACCCCCTAACCTAAGGGGTAATTAAAAAGTATTTTGTGATGTACTCAGCAAATTATGAAAGAATTTTTTTTAAAAATTGGGATCTGTACGTCTACAGATGTCCGTGCGGACGTATAAACAGGCGGACAAAAAATATAAAATATAACTTTATGGGGTAGGTTCTTGCCAAGTTGTACAGAAAAGAAACAGAAGAACAAACTTGCCAAATTTTAAAAATATAAGTCAAACTGAGGCGTTGATATTGAAATTTTTAAAATCGGTGTAAGTCAGTTATTGAAAGTTATTTTTAAAATGGAAATTATTAAATCAAAATGATATATATATTAAATTAATAAAATTTCTAAATTGTATTTGTTACAAAATGAATTAGTATATAAATTATCAAATAATTATATTAGTTACTATGTAAACTAATTAGTATCTAAATTATTAATTCAATTAATTATAAATTAAATGAACTATTAACAAAATAAGTAATTATAAGACTTTATTATTTTATTAATAAATAATTTAATAATTAACATTTCATCATGATTAATTAATCTTAAAAATCTATATTAATTAGATTGATAGCTAAATTTAATAATAATAAAATGGGCTTGTTTCACGTGGGATGTGGCAACAGCTCTGCGGTTTTGTTTTCATTTTTCTCGAATTACTTTTGTTGATAATCGAAATTGAGTTTTCTGAGAATGAGTTATTTTAGTTGTTATTTTTTTTAATTACAACTTCTTGCTGTGCTGTTAGTTGTTTTAATTATTTATCAAGAAAAACGTGCATTGAAAGAAGTTGGAATTTAAAAAAATAACTAAAATATTCTTAGAAAACTCAATTTAAAATACCAAGACAAAAGTAATTCGATAAAACTAAAAACAAGACCGCGGATCTGTTGCCAGATCCCTCGTGAAACAAGCCCATTATGAAAGATCAAATTTGTAAATGATTGCACATTATATCATAAATAAATTGATTAATTACAAATAATTGCTATAAATTAATACTGTACTACACAGCTGGTACCTATTCCAGGCTTAATGGGATGGTCATGGGTATGTTTCATGTTGTGAGTGGCAACCGTTCCAGCGGTATTGTTTTCAGTTTTAGTTCTTCTAGAATCACATTTATTTAGACTAATACATACTTACTTACCTAACTAAAACGAATAATGTTTGCAAACTTTTCTTTCAATCGAACTAAAGATTTTCACAGTTCGTGAATCGCCTTAAATTACACACTGTCCCTGTCCCGCAATTTCGATTAATTTCTTCGCACAAAGACCACATATCATCAAAACCGAAGTTTTCCAAAAACGTTGATGATTTGGTTGGTAATGCTTGCTTCTTGAAATTTAATCTAATTAAAAGCGATGATTCTTAATAAACATCAGGAATAAAAACAAGTAGAGAACTCTAAAATAAATTGCAGCAGACAAAAAAAAACATTCATTTCGAGAGTAAATTCGAAACAACCAATGAAATTACAGGAAAAGCAAAAATGAAAATAGGAAAGTTACATCATCAGAACCCTTATAAGTATGCACAAATAAATTATACTTCGCCATAAATTCAAAATTTTGTTTATTTTCTACTAAAGGTAATTTGACGATCGGTATCGTGCTCGTCACTTCGGCCAACTCCCAATGATAAGTTACAATCCGTTTATTGACTGTGTTCAAAACCAGTTATAAGGGGGAAGTAGTCGGGAGGTACCAGAGTTTCCAAACGAAACAAAATGGCGAAGAATTGTTCACCTAATCCGATTCCGGACAACGAAGCATGGCGCATCTTTTTCGACGTGTACCGCAATCTTCCTGAATTATGGGACGAGAACTGCACGTTCTATAAAAGCAAGCATCGTAGGCAAAAAGCGTACGCTAAATTACTCGGCATCTACAAGATGATCTGCAAAGGGGCGACACACGGCGCGCTCACGAAACGACTCCTCAACATAAAGCGCTGCTACAGGAGGGAAATGAAGAAAGTGAAGAAGTTCGAGAATGTGGGAGAGAAATACATCCCGAGTTTGTGGTATTTTGGATTGTTAAAGTCCATTTTTAGTCCGGGAGCATCGATGGCAGAGACGTCAGTAGAGAGTGACCGAGATACATCGGTAGGGGTTGAATGTTGCTTGATGATGATGACAATTGGGCGAATGAACGAATGATGAAGTCATTTCGGACGAAGAAAATTGCAGATACACGAGACGAAGGGATGTGAAGCAACGAATCTGATGGAAGTAAATCATTCAACAATGTTGGTATAATTTCGTAAAGTCGAAAAATCAGTTTATGACATGCAGATTAATGGGTACAGCTTCTCTGTGTTGTAAATTTGGTTTTGTTGCCAAAGCAACGCGAAAATTCCCATATATGGGTAAATGACCTCACAATTTCATGTTTGTCAACTCATTGTATGGCTACCCTTACATTAAATTTTCAAAGTCGCAAACGTGCGCCAACATGAACAGAACCAGCCATTATATCCTCTGGTACAAATGGCATTTTGGTCAATAATTTTTTTAACTTTTCTTGTGCATTTTGTGTTCCAAAAATCAAATGGTAATTTTTGCTTTGCATAAAGACACTATGGACCGTTTTATAAAAGTAATAACCTTTCCAATATCACAACATTGCCAAATGGTAACATCAGGAACTGCATTTCACCAATTTCTAGTTGTAACTCTACTCTGGCTACATTTCAGTAGTTTTTGAAAGTGTTAATTTTAATTCAGTTGACCGCCATAACCATATACAGTTCATATCACAGTAGGGTAAAATCCTAGTCGCTGGCCTGGCGACAAATTACAAAATGTGGCAAATTTTAAAGAGTGTTAAATATCCTTTTTTACAACCATGTACATTAATCAAATAAAGGGGATGTTAAACTAATGTGGCATGCATCTAGATTCTAGAAGCTGATCAAGACCAGTTTTAGGGTTACCAAAAAAATCACAATCGAAGACAGTGTTCGGAAATCAGGATTTTCGAAATCCCCAAGCTCGTAAAGTACACTGGCTAGCAACTTTGATTAACTCTCACAGAGTAGCCAAAAATTGTTTGATAATTCAAAAGGCTTAATTTTTATTTTCTCTGTTCATGTTTGAGAAATTAGTCACTTCGAAATAGATTCAAAAACAACCTAGTTACTAGGTTTTAATTCAATAAGTGTCAAGATGTGTACTTAACTAGATCCTGGATTCTCATGGTCTCAAAACATAAGCTAAGTCTCAACCTAGATGGCTTGCATTCACTTGTTTATCTTGCACTTCCGGCAATTTTGGAGTAATTCATTTTTTGCTTGGCAACTTATTGCCCTAAGTTTATTGGTATCTAGCAGGGATTGGAAAGTTACTTTTAAAAAGTAACTCTGTTACTGTTACTTAATGTGAAAAGTAATTAGTTACAGTTGCTTTTAGAAATTTAAAGTTCTGCGGTATTTACCCATCTTACCATTTTTTTAAAAGAGAATCAAGGTTATAGAAACTGAAGCACAAACAAAGCACTGCAAATAGATTTAATAAAAAAAATGAATTTTTAAGGAGTTGAATTTCAAAATTTCACCTGGCAGGCCTCGGAAAGTAACAGAAAAGTAACTAAATTTTCTTTACTTTGTTACTGCTAAAAGTAACCAAGTTACAGTTACTTTCTGAAAATTTTAATGGTGTTACATAAAAAAAAAGTAACTGTTACAAGTAACATGTTACTCCAATTCTTCCCCCTGGTATTTAGTACTTTATTATACAAGTCTAGGGTTCAGGTTTCAGAAAGCCGGAAAAAATTGCCCACAAATTTTATTGTGCAAGTTTATAAAATAATTATCAAGCACAAGCTAAATTAAACTTTTAAACTTTGTGAAACTATTAAGTAACATTAAAATTGTGTATAAAACTTAAAAAAACCTTTGTAATAAGCCAATTCATCTTTTCGAGTTCGAACTAGCCACTCATATTGAACAATTGAGAAGTTGCATGAAATGAGAATGCATGATATACTTTTTAGTCGATTAAAAAGCTGTATAATTCTGAATTGAAATTTCAAAATTTACAAAAATGTTTAATTTCACAATAAAAAAGTTAAGGTTTGATAAAATTCACATAATTGACCTTCAAATTATAGTGAATGGCAATTTTTCGAAAAGTAGACCTAACATTTGATTGCACTTTATAAAATATCACTTATAATGCTGTTAAACATAATTAAAATATGAACAGAGCATTATTTTTAACCAGTTTCCATCTATGATTTCGAACAGCCTGAGCTCAATCAGAGTGAAATAAATATAATTTTTAATGCTGATAATACTTGAAATCACTGATGCAGTCAGTCATGTAAAACATAATTATTGTGGAGTTTGATTTTATTACTTAATATATATGGCTAATTCCATGCAAAATTATCCTTTCTGTAGTGCAAGTCACGTATTTAAAGTGATTAACACTCCAACTTTTAACATTAAATGAAAAAATAAGCAGAATAACTGATCTTCACTTATTAAAATTAAATAATGTAGCATACTTTAATGAATTTGATTTATTTTTCGAATTTAAAAAGCTTCTAATCTTCTCTTAAATTGTGACTTACACTACAGTTACATGGAATTAGCCATATATATATATAATGTTTAAAGGCACAATATTGTATCTTCTGGTTGATTTTAAAGGTATCAATTCTTTTCCCTTCAGGCAACTTCCGATTATCCTACCGAACCTGAAGACCGTATTTACGAGGAATCCCGAAAGAGGATGCTGTCCTACCTTGACCAGGAGGACAAAAAGAATGCCCAAATATTGCAGGATGCAACCGCAAGCTTGAAGAAACTGAAACCTTCTGACCAGAACTCCCTTCTGCCGACGCAACCCCCTTACTTGGTTTTAAGAAAGTTGTCCCCGAAAGAACCAAATAAATCAACAAAGAAACAGGCAGCTACAAATAAGGATTTTGTGGTCAATACCTCCAACGGAATTCGTACCCTTACCCTCACAACACAGCCTAAAACTATTTTAAGAAAAGTCTTATCCTCAAAAAAACAGAAACGCATAACAAAAACACACAAAAAATCCATCACAAACCAGGAATTTCTGATGAATCCCTCCAACGAGATTGGTAACCTTTCGACACAGCCCCAAATCATTTTGAGACAAATCTTGCCTTCGACAAGCCAGGAACCCCAAATAAAGGTCCAGCAACCGACGATAAATCCAACTCAGCCTTACTTGGTTTTAAGAAATGATCCATTCAACATTAAACAGGAATCCCCAGTAAAAGGTCAAGCACAAACAATAAATGTTCACGACTCATTAAATCCCTCTAATAACAACGGTACTCTTACCACACAACCTTCTTACGTGATTCTAAGAAACCAGAACCAGGAAAAACCAGACATGGTTGACCAACAACTGGACGAAGATGAAGAACAACCAGTAAAAGACGAGGCCAGCGCTTATGCCGAGAGCTGGGCTATGTCTTTTCGGCAGCTTTCCCCAATCCAAAAGATATATGCCAAGAAAGCTATTGAAGACATATTGGTGTTGGGTCAGTTAGAGTGCTTGTCACTGAATACAGTGGACACCATTTCTGCATCTGGAAATGCTCCTTGATTGTAGTTAAGGATTGAGGGTTCTGCATCAGAGTACAAATTGCTAAACTAAATAACCTATATTAAAAGAAGGCCTGACTGCTGCCTCTGTTCCACTTCCTAAATGGACTGATTTTGAAGTTTTGCCAGACGTAATTTTAGCGATATTTTGTTCTTCTGCTAGGTATACTCCTTCTGAATGCAACGCTACCTTCGAAAGCACTTTCTTCCCTTACACTGTTCTAAACCTATCTTGTTTTGGGCTCTGCTGTGATTTTTAATTGGCATTGTGTTCCAAACCCTAGTAGGGTGTGTAAAAAATAAGAAAATGCTTGCTTGTCTTGATGCTTGTGCCGTTTCCTGGCAAACAACATGAGGGGTAAAAGAAAAAAGTGTTTCTGAAGCTTGCGTTGCGATTGGAAAGACTAGTATTGGACTATCATTGGTCAAAATCAGTACTATAATAATCACATATGGGTCAATTAAGTTCAGTTAGGTTTGGCCCTCTCTTGATATAGGTAGTATCTATCCACATTTTCTGTTTCATAATCAACAGCACTGAGTACTCAACTCACTTGAATAGCAAATGGTTTCAGGACCATCATTACAGTATCTGTAAAATACAAAGTTCAACAGTTACTTTTCTTGACAATACAGCAATTTGTACATTTATTACAGATAATACTTTGTTTTCAAATTAATAATTCATTTTTTCAAATTAATATATTATATTTTTTCAAATTAATGTATTCATTATTTGTTTTATGTGTCATTTTTATATTAGTTACACATTCATGCTGATATTAACCTCACATATACTCATGTCCACCTATGTTTATTTTTGTCAATGCCTTCAGATAAGGATAGACTTAGCAGTAGCAATCAGCTATACTGCCGCTGCAAGAAAGAAGACTATATCTGCAATGTTGGTGTTTTGGAATTATTAACACCACCAACACACATAAAAAGGGATAACCTATCTTTTATTATAAGTTATAGTTAAATCTGCATATTCAATCAAATTATGTATGTTATGTTGTTTAGTGTTTGATGAAACGAGTTTTCTTCATTTTCTCAGAACTCAGTTTTCTCATTTAAAGTCTTTATTCTTACAGCAGCAGTGTAGTCAGGGCCGGATTTCTAAATAGGCTAAGTAGGCTGTAGCCTAGAACGGGAAGTGTTTTTTTTTGCGGGGGGGCAAATTTAACGACTAATTAAAGCGGCATTCGGCATTAAAAAAATTATTATAAAGATAAAAGATACTAATATTTTTAAGAAAGAAAACAAATAATTTACTTTAATGCGCAAATCGTAAACGTATATGTTACTACTAATACTTAGTAGTAAACATGGTAGCTGCGAGGGCAACTACTCACGCTCTCCCCCTGATTTGGAAGTTGAAAGAAAAATAGTAAAACAGTTTAAAAAATTCGCCTGTTATTTCGCTTTCGATTTAGAGTGTAAAGGTACATAAATGATTCTAATATGTATAGAAAGAAAAAAAATAGTCAAGAAAACTATATCGGGCGACAAATCGATCGTAGCCTACAAGCGGCAAATCTTTAAATCCGGCCCTGAGTGTAGTCCTTCTGATTTCAATGCAAGCTTTGAAAGTGCTTTCCTCCCCTACCGGGTTGTCTAGAAAACAGCGCGAGTGTCGCTGTTCTAAACCTACGTTATTTGAGGCTCTGCTGTGAGGTTAATATTCATTGCTTTCTACCCAGCCTAAACCCAGGTGGTGGGTGGGGGGGGGAAAACGCTAAGATTCCTGGCAAACCACACAAGGGGGTAGGGGGAGAAAGTGATTTCGAAGCTTGTGTTGTGATCGGAAGGACTATAACAACTACCAAAGTCATGGGAGTTTCTTGCTACAATAGGTGTTTTCTATATAAAACACTAAAAATGGTTAGATGGTATCAATTTGTACATAAATATTAATTTTTATTTTTTAAAAAAAAGCATCTGTATGTTATTGATATCAATATTTTAAAATTCTCATTATACATGATAGTGTTTACAGGTCAATATTATGAAAAGTGCCAATTTACAGATATGATGAGGTGTCCAGAAATTTAATTATATCATCAAAATATATTTTAAAAAATCTATGCTACAAAATTTTAACCGAACAATCGGTATTTCAATAACAAATCAAATATTTCTACACGTTACGTATGTGACTAATTTATAAGAAAATTGTTGTTTTATAATATCTTTATTTCTCGGTCGAAAATTCGGTCGGGACGCAAATTGACAATTTCTCTAATATTGACCCTTACACTACCCCCAAGTAATATAGTATATGTCACCAATTGGGACCGTTTTTTACCTTCTATAAAATTATTTAATACTGAAACAGGATAGGATAACATGGGTTGTATTTACATTTTTTCTTAATAATTTTCCCTTATATGTAGCTCTTGCACTGTTAAAAATTTTGTGCTTGGTTTCACCATGATATTGGTTCCTAGTAGCTGCAACGGCTGTTTGGTGAAACGTTCCACCATATTTTTGGTATTCGGTTGAACCATTTCTCAGGTTTTTGTTTCCAAATCCAGAAAAATGGTTCAACCAAACACCGAAAAAAAAGGTGAAACATTTCACCATTCAGCCGTTGCAGCTACTAGGAACCAATATCATGATGAAACCTAGCACAAAATTTTTAACAGTGTATTTGATAAGTTATATTTATTGTTTCTCATTGACACCTTAAAGTTTCTAATAGTAGAAACATTTCGAACTTCCCATCATTTGACATGGATGATACATGTGGTTTATTCTGACTGTTCTATTAAATATTTAATTTGGTTCCCATCGAATGTGTGCATTCATGTAAATAGTTTTAACATTCAAGACAATTTGTTCTAAAGAAAACCATGTTTTGTTTTCTCTATGTATATTGAATTCATATTGTTGAAATCAAATAAAATTAATTTTATAAAAATCCTGTTTTTTTTAACGTATTTTATTTACAAAAGTGGCTTGTATACAAGTTTACTGTATTGTATGACAATAAAGGAAAAATAAGTAAAGAAAAATTTGTGACCAAGTCATTATACTTGAAAACTTGATTTTGGTCTTTGATAAAACATCAGTTTGAATCTTTAAGGTCTTATTTAGTTTTTTATAAAGAAATTATTTGATTTTACACAGTAAATAAAACTTCCATCTATAGTTTATATTATAGATAGAATAACTAATCTGGATTGCTGTGTTATGGTGCAAATAACTAATGTATTATGATCTAGCTTTTGTTACTTGATAGTCATTAAAATCTAATAAATTAATAGTCTAGTTACTTATTTACAGTACAGTAATTGACTAATAAGACTTTAATATTTTACTTCAAGTTTTTTTTTCTTTAGTCACTAAAAGTGATTATTTGATATAAATGTTCGCTGAAGTCGCTGTTTGAGTGTGGTTGTGAGTTAGGAAACTATTTTTATTAGTTTAATTGTGTGGTAAAAAATTTAATATTTTGCCTAATTATTTCTCTTTTTTAACTTAATCAATTATTTTTTCAAATAAGTAACTATAATCACTTTTTTTTTGTTATATAATATTAATAATGGACTTGAGTTATATATTATAACACTAGGAATTTGTCAATTTCTTTTGATTTTATAAACGATTCCATACTTGTACAAATAAATTGGTTTATCTATTTAATAAGGACTAAGTGTCAAAAAGAAAAGTGACAGCAGTCACTTTTCTTTTGCGCATTGAAGGAGAAATGACGAAAGGACTGGAGAAAGGATACAGAAAAAAAGTGAATACCACTTACAGAGTCAGCGTCCTTCGTAATACGATGAGGTAAAACTTACGAAATGGGAACAAACGTGTTCAGGTTCCATATGTATGTGTATCAACTTCCCAGGTAGCAGAGATTGGTCAAAATATCTACATTTACAGGAAAAGGTCAAAAGGCGTCTTTAATACTAAAGACTCAATATACATTTCTCTCTATATTAAAAAAAGTAAGCTCTTTTAAAGTGTCAGCAGCCATAACAGGATGAAATATTGATGTTACAAGTCCAAAATTTTAGTTATAGAAAAGAAAAAAAAAGACATCCATACATTTTTTTTGTACTAATAATAATAAAAGACGTTAAAATATGCATTTTACAAAAAGAAAGTTTTTGAGGCATAAAAAATACACCAAAATAAAAAAATTATACAAATGCCGTCTTTTAGAATCGCTTTTTTTGTGAAAAAAAAATCAGCTCAAGCCTCAATGTAAATTTTTTTGCTAGCTTAACAATAAATATATTATTGAATATATTAATGAATATATTATTTTTAATAATAAAAAAATCACCTAATATTAATAACTAATAAGCCTGATAAGTAACCATCGTAATTTGCAATTAATAATTATTAAGTTTCGGCTAAACCCGAGTCAGCAACATCGAACTTTATTTATACCCCCCCCCCCCCCCCCCCCCCAATGAGCTAGAAGGAAAGGTGGAGTGAGGTGTGTGATCCACTGAACAGGGCGGCAAACGAGCCGTTCCAATAATGAAACGCGGAGGAATACACAGCACTGCAGAAGAAGAGAACCGGGCAGAAAACCTAGAAACTTGCCCCTTTCGCTTCGTTTTTGCCATCGTAGAGGTATGCTTTGTTTTGTATTTCTTATATATATTTAACTATTTGAGTTCATCAAATTGTATTATTTGAATGAATGCTAAGGATATATATTCATTGTATTGTTATAATTAAATGTTGTATTAAATTGTAAAAATACGACCAGAGGGCCGTGACGTGAATGGCGCCCACGCCGTCGAAGTGTGACGTCACAACATGGCTACTGGGCATAAACAAACGCCATTGAGTTGAAGTAGTATGTCGCTTTTCATTGAGCGGAGCGGCTCGTGTTTATCCGAAAATGACTTTCAAGTTCCATATTTTCGCTTTTATTTAAAGATAATATAGATAATGTGCAAGCTATAGAAAGAGGGCAGAAGCACCTTTCAAGCCTCACACGTACAAAATTTCCTATTTTATTCCGATTTTGTCAAGCTGGGGCACAACTAGAAAAAATTCGTTTTTCGGGGAGTGGGGGGGGGTCATTTTTATATTTTTCAATAAAAAAAATAGTTTTTAATATTACAATAATTCTTAATTAAAGTAGTTTTTCATTTATATTAAATTTTTATTAAAATAATCTTTAATTAAAATAGTTTTTAATTAAAATAATTTTTATTTGAATAATTTTTAAATAAAATAATTTTCAATTGAAGTTATTTTCAATTGAAATTATTTTTATTTAAAATTATTTTTTTATTTAATTTTTCTTGGTATATAAAGTGTTTTACAAAAAAATTATTATTACTAATTACTATTTATGAACAAGAATTAGTTTTATTTTAAATAACTAATGATTGTATTATTTAATTTGGTGTTTTATTTTTTAAATAAAAATTAAGTGCAATAAGTCAGAAAAAAAATAATTATTGAACAATTTTATTAAAAATTAATACTACTTAAATAATTTTTAAGAAATTGGTGTTTTAAATAACATTTGAAACAAGTATGATCAAAATGTTTCATGAAAGTAAAAAAAACGACATATTTAAAAGTTAAAGCTCAAAACAATAAAATGATTTAATATTTCAAACTTCACCGAATCTTATTCAGATATTTAATTAAATTTACGACGTCTTATATGCGAATGCCGGTACGAAGTGAAATAATTAAACAATTATTTGCATTTATGTCTTTATTAAATCTAAAATATCTTTTATACATTTTAGTTGTCTTTTAATATTTAAAACATGTTTTATATAAACGGGTTGCTATTTTTTTTTAATAAAGACATAAATGCAAATTATTGTTGAATTATTTCACTTCGTACAAGGGAATGCCTGTACGACGTCGTAAATTTAATTAAAAATCAGAATTGGATTAGGTGAAGTTTGAAATAATAAATTTTTTTATTGTTTTGGGCTTTAACTTTTAAATATGTCGGTTTTATTTTACTTTCATGAAATATTTTGATCATACTTGTTTCAAATGTTATTGTATACACCAATTTCTTAAAAATTATTTAAATAGTTAAATTTTCAATAAAATCATGGAATAATTGATTTTTTTCCAATTTATTGCGCTTAATTTTTATTTAAAAATTAAACTTTAAATTAAATAATACAATCATTAGTTATTTCAAATAAAAAACCAATTCTTGTTAATAAATAGTAATTAGTAATAATAAATTAATAGTAAAACACTGTATATACCAAGAAAAATTAAATAAAAAAATAATTTTAATTTAAAATAATTTCAATTGAAAATAACTTAAATTTAAAATTATTTTATTAAAAAAATATTCTAATAAAAATTATTTAATTTTTTTTCTTTATGCTGAAGCGAATTTTTAGGAGCAACTTCAATTGTATTTAAGTTTACGTGTGGCAGTTCTAGGGTTGAGGTACGTCCCTCTGATGAATTTTTATGATATATGAAAACAAACCCCATCTTAATCTGTGTTCTTTATACCAATGACAGCATAACTAGTGGTGTTTTTTTTACATTTACTCTTTTCCTATTTTACAACAACAAAAACTTTACTTTTGCTAACAAAAACTTCTTTTAGCCCTTGCGGTAAAATTACATTAACAAATGAGATATCAAACAAATATTTACCATCGATGAAATTTTTTTTAAAGTATATATTTATCAGTTTTTACAAGTGTTTCACAAGAAGCAATAATAAACTGGCCCAATGCTCAGGTTGAAACCTGTACAAGGTACGCAATTTCTGCTACTTAAAAAAATTCAAACAATGCATAATTAACAGTTTATTATGTAAACTCATTCGTAATTAATAATTGTTAAATATCGATAAGAATTAATTATCTCAACATTTAAGATGTTTTAGGGGGAGGGGGTAATCTTGATAAAAAAAAAACCTCAGCTAACTCTTATTCTTACTAATTATCTGCCCCCCCCCCCCCTTCGACGCAACACCGGGGGGGGGGGGGGGCTCAGCACTTGTACTCTGGCGAATTTTATTGGTTTAAATAAGCACAAGATGTGGCAAGAAAATCAAAAGTGGCTCCAAATTTTGTATATTTTTTGCCTTCAAAGAATATGAATGGGTAACCATAATTCCAAGCAACACCAGGGGAAAAAAAGGAGTTATAAATTATGTTCGATGGCGTCTACCAGACGAAGGTTTCTGACAATTATTTCCAAAAAACAATCCAATCACTGTAACAAAGTTTAAACACTCATAAATCTCACGCAGTTTATAAAACATTTCGGTGAATTGATGACGTTCGCATAGTTTGCCAATGGTACCAATGAGATATTCCCGCCATATTTTACAGCTGGCTCATAAATCTTTCGAACTTTGTATAACATTTTTAGGAATTAATGACCTTCGGATAATATTTCTGACTTTTTCCCGCCAAATTAGACTCGAAGCCAAAGTAACTAAATGATTGCTTTAGAATCAGTAGGAAAATACTTGTCGTCTTGTGTCAAATGTGTGAGTCTGGGTGATTGAATATAATTAAATAGTTCAATTCCAAGTTTCACGGTAAGAATTTTGTTATATTTAACTTTAATGTTTTAAATTTTAGTTTTTTTAAAGTGAAACTACCTCTGTAAACATTATAAAATAATTCTGATTTGTTTGATAATGTCAAATGTGTTGTATTAGATAAAAAGCTATACCAAGATAAACTTTTTTATGCATTAAGAATTGAGGGAATGAATTGGAAGCCGTTTTTGATTGGATCACGTGTCCGGATATTTTTATTGATTTAAAAAAATAATATAATTACATAAATTTTGAGCGGAATTTTTACCAATTATTTAGATTCCGATAGCTTTTGCTGTAAAGAAAACCTTTTTAAAGGAAAATTATAAATAGCTTTTACATAATTCCGTATTATAAAAGATATTCCAAAAGGTGCTTCCCTTTTTCGATTAGGGGCAACTCTGCTTTGACCTATCAGTAGAAAAATATTTAAGAAGAAAGTCAGTACTAGGGTTTTATTGGGACAAAGTTACCTAGCCCCATTCGATGGTACTTAAAATATCATTTTGCTATAAGGTTTTTTATATACACCGTAAAGATGTAGTTAGTGGCTACTTAGGTTAGGTACTCCATTAGCCCATATAAATAAAAATTCCCCACCGGTTTTTTTTTAGGGGGGGGGGGGGGTAATAATTTTCTAAGGGGGGGGGTGCGTCGTTAGCTCTGGGGGGGGGGGGGGATCGGCACCTCTGAAAAAACAACAACAAAAAGGACTTCAGTAGTTCCTTGTAAAAATTTAAATTTTCACAAGGAACTATTTCAGTCATAAATTGTAGTTTAAATTTACAAATAATTGTTAGCTATTAAATTAGGTATTACAATAATTATTTTAATTAAATTAGGTATTTAACATTAAATTAATTTATAATCTTTATTTAGTAATTAAAAATTGTTTAATTTGTAATAATTTTTTAATTAGTAATTAAGAATTTTTTAATTGGCAATTAATAATTATATAATTAATAATAAAAATGCTTTAATTAGTAATTAAACATGGTTTAATTACTTAGATTAGAATGTTAAATTAATTCATGATACTAATTAATGTAATTAGCTGTTAATAACGATTCATAAAATTACTGACGATAGGCGCCAAAAAATGCAAGAGGGCGCCAAAACGTGGTCCCCCCCCCCCATCAATAAAATGTCCAAGTTACGGCCCTGAATATGACTAAATGAAGCAAGTTTGCAAAAAAAAAAAAATGGTTTGAAACCAGGTTATTCAGCATTTTGTTATGATTTAATTTTTTTTAATAAATGTATGAACAAATATTTATATTAACATGTAACACAACTCAGTTATTTGTAAATAAAATGATTTGCTTATAAATGTTCAAATTATATTTATAAATAATTTGTCAGGGTGCTTATAATTTGATTCTAATCGTATGTGTTCGAATTTGCAACCAAAAATTCAACTTGTGATTTGTTGCAAAAACATTATTGTACTAACTAATAACTTATTCACGTCTGTTTCAGTTAAGATACCTGCAAAATGGTTGTATCATGTTGTGCATATGGATGCACTAACAGGTGGGGGAAGTTAAATGAAGATGGAACCAAACTTAAATTTCATCTGTGAGTACATAATGTGTTTGTTTTTATGCATTTGGATTTAATCATATTATATTAGTATAAAAAATCATTGTTTAACATATATTGTATGTACTTTAAAAACTTTTATAAGTTTTAAACATTGTTATATAAATTACTTTTTGCATGAGATTGCAAGTAGGTTTGTTACCGAATCTGTCACTTAAACCGCTTCCACACAACATTTGTGCTTTTTGCTCAACAAGAAACAAACTATTTATACACCTCAGAAAGAAATTCGCCAAACAGAGCCTTTAGCTAGTTGTAATTAAACATTTAAACGATAAAATTAATAATTTTCATTAATCTTCTTTCTCAGATTTAATAATTAGACTTTATCGTTTGCTAAATTTGTTTGAAGTTCGAAGAAGAAGAATGTAATCTTTTTAAATAAATATCTTTGTATCGCCACTATTTCCCATTTACATTTCTTTCGAAAAGTCAGTTATTTATTGTTTGTTAAACTAATTTACAGTTCGAAAAATATATAATTAGTGCAATTAATGCTTTAAAAATAAAAGCGAAACTTTGCATATTTTTTATGCCAAAGTTAGAATTCTCTATGCATCTTTCTTCATACATATATAATAAACCATCAAAAGAACTCTATTGTGATATTACAACAATCCAAACTGAATTATATGTATCACATAAATAAATATTATTTTCAAAAGTTTTTATTTTTATTTTAAATTAAGTTTCTCGTACTTTTAACAAAATGGCAACAGTGAAAATATTGAATAAAAATGGAATTTGCATGTTATTTCAATGTAGATTAAATTTTTAGTTATTTAAATTTTAAATAAACTTCTAATTTAAATGTTTTAATGAAATTTGGAATGTAGCCTAATCTGATTTTTTGCTTCAAAATGACGTATCCTACTTGTCTGTGGGACTTGTGGATGGCTACAGTGAAAATATGAATAAAAATTTAATTTGCATGTTATTTCAATGTAGATAAAATGTTTAGTTATTTAAGTTTTAAATAAACTTCTAATTTAAATTTTTTAATGAAATTTAGAATGTAGCCTAATCTGATTTTTTGCTTCAAAATGACGTATCCCACTTGTCTGTGGGACTTGTGGTTCTTTCTGTGAAAGTGGGTGACAGACGGACGGACTGAACGATTATAATACTTTCCACTATTTACGTTATAAACGTAGTGTGGAAGCTAAAAAATCACTCTTTTTAGACATTTTATTGAAATGGTGTAAATGACTACTTTTATGTATTCATTCCAATCTATTAACACCCATATTTATTTAAAATATAATATGTTATGTTGATTCCTGAATTTTATAACAGTTTTTTAAAACAATTTTTGTAGTATTTAGGAAAGTTGGGGGGGCTGGCCTGTTCAAAATTAATGTGGCACAATTTAGAAGGGACGGATTAGGATAGCATCTCGTAAGCCACCTTTACATAAGTCAACTCTCTTGTTATAGGTTCCCTTTCCGGGAAAAAGAACTTCTGAAAAAGTGGATTGTGGCTGTTAAAAGAGACTCGTGGAAGCCGTCCAAATCAAGCGCTTTATGCGGGGACCACTTCGCTGAAACTGCATATAAATCTACAGCTCGCCGATATTTAAAAGATGATGCTGTTCCTTCTATCTTCAGTTCACCAAGTCATCTTCAAAAACCAAAACGGGAGCGTGCACTTCCTATCCGACATCTCTCACCAGTGAGTATATTGCACTTTTAATTTAGATTTATGTACAGTTCCACAATGTCCACGTAAACCAGTCTCAAACAGCATCACAAATTAGACATTCTAGCTCAATGCTCCTCCCCCCTTTGTAACATTCCTGGCCACTGATTACTGAACCCCGAAGCTAAACAACCTCCAGACGAAATAAAAAAAAACCTCATTTTCGATTCTTTGTTGCAAACCGCCCCAGTGTTGGCGACGGGCGATATTCGCAGTTGAGTTGGTAACCCGGTCTATATCGCTGTTCCCTGTTCCTCGATCAAACGGCCGTGTTAGCAACCGGGTCTCTCGGCTTATCGCGAGGTTGGGGCATAGATGACGTCAGTAGCAGTAACTTCGTAGGCGACATCGGGGGTTCTTCGATCCGTTACATCGCGTGTCTCTGTCTGCGTTCCAAACTAAAAATGTCCGCGATCCCGAACAACGAAGCATGGCACATTTTCTTCGACATCTACCGCGGTCTCCCCGAACTGTGGGACATGAAATCGGACGGCTACAAGAGCAGGAACAAGAAGAAAACAGCGTTCGCAAAGTTGCTGGACATCTACAAAATGATCGACACGTCTGCAAACGCGGACTCTCTGAAAAGGAGACTGCACAACATCAAGTGCTGTTACAGGCGGGAAGCGAGGAAAGTGCAGCAAAGTCATAATTCGGGAGACATTGAAAAATATGTTCCGAGTTTGTGGTATTTTAATTTATTGGGTTTTTTGAGGGATTCGGAAACCCTTTCGACAGGAAGTGATCAAGAAGCAGTGGAAGTTGGTGGAGATGGAACGACGAAAACTCAGGCAGTACGTATAATATTTACAGGATTTTACTTCAAAAAATATTATTTGATTGACTCATAGAAAATTGAATACTAACAAAGGTTTAAAAAAATTATCTTTTTATCATAGTTTAATGGGGTTGTTTCACGGAGGATCTGGCAATAGCTCTGTGCCTGCGGTTTTGTTTTCATGTGTCTAGAATTACTGTTGTTTTGGTATTCGGGAGTGAGTTTTCGAAGATAATATTTTAGTTGTTATTTTTTTTTAATTCCAACTTCTTTCAATGCAAGTTTTCCTTGATAAATGATTTAAACAATCAACAGCACAGCAAGAAGATGTAATTTAAAAAAAATAACAACTTAAATAACTTATTCGTAGAAAACTCAATTTCGAATATCAACAAAAGCGCGAGGAACTGTGGCGTAATCGACAATTAAGTAAACAAATAATAAAAGTGTGCGACGAAAAAATCGTAAAATGGAAGAAAAAAAATTATCCATATTAAGAAGGGTCAAGGTTGTAAGTCAGAAATTTGTTTCATGGGATATCAAAATTTTAAAATAAAATTTAATAAGATTTTAAGTAAAGTATGATACTATGCTAGTTACATTTTTAGAATTTAGGACGGGAATATTCCTGGCCTGGCTATATATACACCCCTGTGAATACATCCATGAATTAGATATAGACACTCTATATAATGAAGAAAAAAAAATATTCGGCCCTTTTATTATTTTTATACACTTAAATAGTACACTGTTTAACAAACAAACAAAAAAGATTTAGCAATGGGCTTGTTTCAGTTCTTGGCAGGCAACAGAAATGCTTAATGAAAATAAATTCTTTCTCGAACCTCGTTTGGAGAATCAATGTCACAGCCGATCGAAGGAAACGCAGAGATGAAAACCAGAAGGAACGACGTCATCTGAAATTAAGCAATTTAAAATATATAAACACTTAGTAAAAAAGAATATTTAAAAAATTACTTTATCCCTTTAAAGAAAAATACATTTCTCTTTTTTAAAATCGGCATGTTTCACGTCTTGAGTGATAACAGTTCTATATTAATGGTTCTATATAATGGGGTTGTCGAGCGAGCAGGGGGCGGAGAGGAAGAATGCAAGCTTGCGAGCCAGTGAGATTGCGCAGCAATATCCAAGGGTGCGAGCTTGCGGCTGAATATAACTATATTACCAAGGCTCGACATAATTTTGTCATAGATACAGACCTGGATTGCAAAATATGCATGGGCCTGTGCAAAGTTGGGTTGGAAAAGTTACATTTACCAGCGAGTTGGAAAAGTTACGTTCAGCAGCGAGCCGGCCGCGAAGCGGCCAATGGGAATCCTGGGGTTGGCGAGCCATAGCGAGGAAGGAGCGGAGCCCCCTATAGTCCCCGCCACTCTTATTTGTTACACTTTAGGGATGGAACCGGTATTTGAAAAACCGGTTTTTCTGAAAAACTGCCATCCCTAACGTGTTCTAATTTGGTTGGCGGCGAGTATAGTTTATCTAAAATTAATATTTAAAGAAAATTTATTTTGTAGTATTATAAATCAGTTTTTAAAGAAGATTTAAAATGTAAAAGGATGTGATTCTTTGATTGTTTATTATCCGTTTTTTTAAGAAAACGGCACTCAGCGTGTAATTTTATTATTTTTATTGCAAAAAAAAGCTGATTGATTTTAATTTACATTTCTTCGTTTATTAATGTATAAACGGAGTAACGTTAAACTAATTACTGTTAATTCTGCAAAAACGATACGATCAAACCTGGAAAGATTATATCTTGGATACCTAATGTATACAGCGCTATTAAAAATAAAATCCACCATAAAAATCAATTCAAAGTATTTTTAATAAAGTATTTTGTGTTTATTTGTTATTAGGAACAGTTAAATGTTAATAGATTTAAAAACTAAGACACTGCACGACTTTCAATTTCCACTCAATAAATCAATGCATTTAAAAGTAATTATATACCCTTTGAGATAATTACAATACCTTTAAAACCAAAAAAGTTCGTTCTCGAAATCTCTATTATGACGTCCTGCAGTTACTACGAACTGGTGTACCGAAATCGAAGCATGTATCTTTTAGTTCGAAGCTATAGAGTGGTTTTCAAACAGACCAATGTTCGAAAGCCACTTTTTTAGAATCAGCACCTTCCAAAACGTGTGTAGAAAACACCAAACCTCCATAACGGATTTTCGACTCCATCGCAATGTTTTTAACATTCTTTATATTTCATACTAGCTTTATGAACCCGGCGTTGCACGGGTGTACCCTTAATAACGGTGATTGTTTCTTTTTATGTAAACATTTATTTCACACCAATTGATTCCTTCTCCACTGGTCAGCACTCCATCGGTATATTATAATTTCCTCCCATTCTAATATCAGCATTAATTTTTAAAAATAGAAGTCCGATTGTATCCAGGCCCTTCTAGAAGTTAGAGGGCCTTCCCATAGGCCGTGTTAAAATTATCAAAATAGCTATGATATATAATGCCCAGTTTCTATTTGCCCTCTTACACCCGAAAATGCCCAAAATGTGGTAAACATTCCACTCCATATTCGACCACTCGACAGGGATGGGGAGCCCAGTCGGTAAAGACGTTCACCTCGCATGCGATAGGTCCCAGATTCGGGTCCGGGCATCGTCAAAATAACTGCCGACCTATAAACGGCAAATGCAGCCAAAAATGTCCGACGAATAATACCCCATGTGGTGGGAGTGCACGTTAAATATTTTTCAAAAGTCCCGACGATGCGTACGAAGTCGCCCTTAACAGCTGCATTGGGTGCCTACTCAGGTGTCGACTCGTCACTTGACTGTGGTTCTAAATAAAGACGCCCGTGGCCAATAGCCTTCGTGTATAGCTCTAGTACGACGATAATTCAAACTTACCCTAACATATACAACTGGATGGGAAAAGCCACCCTACGTTAATTTTTTTACTTCGCCAAAAGCCGCCAATGCCAAAATTCAATCGGCCATTACATCATAACTGTACCAAATTGACAGTTTCATAAACAAAGTTTGTGCGCTATACGTACAGGAATTAACATTTCTTGGTAGTTCTTATCAGATCTAGAATAGTTATCGCCTTTAAAGTCATGAGACTTTGTAGCAATATCTTCACCTCTTACCATTTATAAACATCAATTAAATTAAATTCGGAAACCAAAAAAAATCAAAATATTTAAATTCAATAAATAAAATAAAATAATGAGATTCAAATAACAATCCTACAAATTAAACTCACGTGCTTACTTAATTTTCGCTCACGCTAAACGCGCTGAAATTTCTTTCAAATTAAAAAACGAAATTTATAAATTAAAAGTTCATAACAATGCTATTCCTATGGAGAAATCGGCTCACGTTTTTCCTTCCTACACCCGTTCGGGTTCGAATTTCGAAAAATCGCTTCTTAAATGACGTCAACGATATAAAAAGAATATTTTTCTAAAATTTGGTAGCTCTACCTCCAGTAGTTTTGGCTGGGCGTTGATACGTGCGTGAATGAATGAATCAGTCAGTCAGGACTTTGCCTTTTATATATATATAGTTTAGGTAATTAAGATTAAATATAATATTAATAATCATGGCATAAGTAGTAATTACACCTTGTTCTAAATGACTTCAAATCCAAATGACCTCAATTTTCTTTTTTTTCCTCCAGGTAACTTCAGACCACCCCCCTGCACGCCCGACCTACGAGGAGTCCCGAAAGGAACTGAGGTCCTACCTCGACCAAATGTCGGAGCGGCACAACCAAATGGTGGAGAACGCGAAAAAAAAATTCAAGTCCTCCGACGCCAACCGTTCCCACCAGCCACACACAATTTTCAAAAAGATCCTCCCAAGGGGGGACCAGCCAGACCCAGCAATGGACCAGGAAAAGCCGGGAAAAGACGATGCCAGTACGTATGGCGACAGCTGGGTCACGTCTTTCCGAAAGCTGTCCCCAACGCAGAAGATATACGCTAAGAAAGCCATCGAAGACATTTTGGTGTTGGGGCAGTTGGATTGCCTGACGTTGAACACGGTGGACATTATATCTGCTTCTGGGAATGCTCCGCATCCTTGATAGTAGGGAGGGATTGCTAGTTCAGCATCAGGGGTGGAATAAGGGATGCAAAACGGAGCCAACTTCAAATCATAAACTTTTAATCGCCTATCGAAATTGTGGCCAGAAGGGATACTAGGATTTGAACCAAGCGATTTCACATAATTATTCTTCGAACTGCAAATGGATTTAGCAAGCGATAAAGAATATTAATTGAATTTGAGAAAGACACTATCTAAATCAAGACTGAGAAACCTGGTTAATGGCATGTGTGAGATCACATTGGTAGGTAGTGGTTGCAACAACACAATCAATGTTATGATACTCAAATCAGGTAACAAAGTCGAAACTCACAGCAGTATCAACACCCCACATGAATCGTCCCTCCTTAGACTTACGGGAAGGGGAGTACTGTGGCGGTCACCACAAACACCCAATGCTAGCCCTTGTGACCGAATAATTACACTGAAGAGCCAAAATAAGTGGTATAGGTATACATATGCGAATAAAGGTGTATAAAACCAATCGAAGTTCGTCGCTATGTTCAGCAGCGTCTATGTGCTGCTATCAGGACATGTTATGAAAATTGAAGGAGTTTTGAAAGTATCGGGGGTTGAGAAATGGAATTCCATATCCATCATCTCCGAGGTGGAGATGAATTTTGGATTTTCACTTACGACAACTTCATGAGTGTACCATGAATATCGATAATCCAGTAAAACATTAAAACTACGATACAGCTGCGAACTAAAAAAGATCATGCAAAAACGAATTATCGACGACGGATGAAAATTATTAAACATGATATATTGCGGATACGTGTTATATACGGCTCCAAAAGCCCATATCGGTGAATATTCATTAAATGGTTAACAAGTCGACACTTGTACGACATAGAATCGACATACACATTTAATGATCAGTTGTCAATGGACCCGGCTTTGCGCGATGTTTTTAAGGTCAAAGCGATGTCGTAGATTTGATGGGTTTTTTTCTGGATTATCGATATTCATGGTACACTCGTGAAATTGTCGTAAGTGAAAAGCCAATATTCATCTCCACCTCGGAGATGCATGGATATGGAATTCCATTTCTCAACCCCCCGATTATTTTAAAATCCTTTCAATTTTCATAACCTGTCATGATAGCAGCACATAGACGCTGCTGAACATAGCACGAACCTCAATTAGTTTTAAACACCTTTATTCGCAGACGTATGCCTATACCCGTTATTTTGGCTCTTCAGTATACTTTGTCGTAGACGGTTTAATATTAGACTTGCGAGAAAAAGGTTCCAGGTTCAAAACTGGTCACCCCGCACCTCTTGAGGCTTGTTGATTCTACGGTCCCTGTCCGCGCGGACACAAGTATTTTTAACAACCACTGATTGGTTAGTTAAAAAATTAACCAACGAACGAAACAATCTGTCTTTTTAAAGGTAGGAGGACAGAAGCCGTGGAACAGCCATTTCTTTTGACGTATAGACAAATAATTATTGATGCAGAATAATTACTAGGGTTTAGCAATTCCTGTAAATTTTTGTTATCTTTATTCTTGATAAACAAAACAATTGTACATATTTTCACAAGGCATTCATAAGTATTTTTTTATGTTTCATTATATAGACACTGAAGTAACTTTTTATGTAGTAAATAATATTATCTAAATTGTATGGAATTTGCTATGTTATTTTCTTGAAATAAAATAATTTTTTTTTAAAAGTCCCTTTTTGTTGGTCGTGCTTCAAAACCTGGTGTCTGGCACAGCAAATTCTTTTACTAAGTTATTAAAATTAATTTTCCGTTAAATTTCAAACCCTTATAGAACCAGCAAAAGAGGAAATCAATAAAACCTTTTTAAAAGTTAATTAATATTTTTTATATTTTTGAAATTTATGACAATTAGTAGTTTTGAGGCAATTTTTTTAATAAAGATTTCAAAATTCTGCAAGAGTTTTGCACTGATAATACATTAGCACACTAAAATATGAACGAACATAGCCTTTGGTTACAAAATTAATAAAATTAAAAGAATTCTACTTTTGAAATCATTTCACAATTACGAAAGAAATTTTTGAACCGAAATCTATTTACACACTAAAATATGAACGAACATAGCCATTTAGTTATAACATTAATAAAACTAAAAGAATTCTGCTTTTGAAATCGCCTGATTTATTCGCGAATTCTAAAGTTCAAAGTCGCCGTTCTTTGCGCAATAACAGGCGGCGGCTTAATTGATGAGTAGGTAGAAATCAGATCACATGCAACTTTTTAACCCTTCGCGTGATACGAGTTACACAGAAAAACGTGACTACATGACAATGTTAATATTTTTTAGCCTTTACTCTGCTTTTTTTCAATTATTAGAAATAATTTTTTTTAATGGAAAAGTAGGTATTGGCTCCGTCCGGACCCCTTTTCCAAATTCGGTTCTATTCGCCGGGTCTTAAATATTCTTTTTTTGTTAGAAGGATATGATATCATCAGACAACTATCTTGTCTACTTTTTGTCCGTCTATCTCTACACGTATCCGTCCTGACACTGATCGAGAAAATCAAACCCTACTTTCATTGACCTTTAATTTATAATATATATACTTAAAACTTTCAACTTCGATCAAACAAACGAAGCACACACGCATGCCAAATGAAAAAATCCCCCAGTGTTTAACTTTCACACTTTTATGGCTTCCCAATCTAAATTTAGATTAGAACGTCGCTCTCTTGCACTTGACCTTTACCGAGGCGGAGTTTCCCGCCAAAAGACGTGGTTTCCATGACGACGACTAATCGATTAAAATTATTCCGTTCTTTTTTTTTATTATTATTTATTCCTACTATCGTTTGCAAGGAGGAGGAGTTTGAACCTGTGTGTTGGCAACGATCGATCGGTCTGTTGTGGTCTGGCCTAATGGGGTGAAATTAGGTCAAAGTACGCGTGCACTGGAAAAGACCGTCTGTCTATAGTTCCCGCCACTCTTATTTGTTACACTTTAGGGATGGAACCGATATTTGAAAAACCGGTTTTTCTGAAAAACTGCCATCCCTAACGTGTTCTAATTTGGTTGGCGGCGAGTATAGTGTGCGTGGAACGTTTTTCCTCGTATTCCACTTTTGCTGCCATGTGCCATTAGTAGTGCAACGCACTTGAACTACTCACGGAAATCTGTGTTAATTTCCGAACGCTTACGAAAAGATAAAACGTGGTAATACGTATTTTGCAAAACATAAAAAGAACGAGCTTGTCTCTCTGCAAATATTAAACGTTATTTTCACCAAAATCTTGCAAAAAATAATTTTTCGCCTAAGAGTGTCAACTTTATTGCGTATTCCGATACGCTTTCTACAACCGCAACAAAATTGCCATGTTATATTACCACATTCCCAATTCTCGAAAGATGTGTTTTGCTGTAGTAAGGCAATAAATTGATTTGACCACAAATTAAAAAATATATAAATTTTGTTTCGTGGATATTACATAAGTTGAACGTTTTTTCGTGACTATATTGTTTTGAAAAATCTATAATAAACTGATTAAGTAGCTCTATTATGGCGTCATTTCAATCAAGATATAAAACCATTAGTTATTTTCCTTAAAAAGAATAAAAATTTACAGCAAAATAAATTGGTAATAAGGCTTACTGAAGAATGAATTTCCTTTTTGTTTACGATGTTCCATTAATTGTGCTAAATATCCATAAACGCCATGGACAAAATTTTTTAAGTTCCCTTAACTTCAAAAAACGCGATTACATTACAAAATCGGAAATATTGTGTTTAAATTACAGCATTTATGTTGCAGTGCTGCAAATTCATTGACAAATAAATGGTTATACATATAATATAAACATAGTAAATACATATCCATACATATCATTATTACAATAATGATCGTAATTTAAAATGCATTGGTTAAATTAATCTAATCGAAAGAGAAAAGAATAATAATCAAACCTTATCATTATAAAACCGAAAAGGAATTCCAGCGCAACCGAAACCTATTTCAGTCACGCAGCTTGGAAGGTGTTCAAGATCACCACTGTACGCAAAAAAGAGACCTCTCTGCAAAATGCTAGTTTTTCAGAAAAATCGTCTGAAGTTTATTTTTTCCATTGCATTGCATTATAGAAAAAAATAATGATTCACTTACTGCATTTCAACTATTCTACCAATTGATTTAAGTTTAGATTTAATCGTCAGATATTTAAATTTTGAATATTATAGAATTTACAACTCGAAAAGTCATATTTGTGCGATAGGTCACTTTTCCGCGTACAGTGCGATGATTGCCGAAAGGTGGAAATTCGGGCGGTGACGTCACGGAAGCCGTACCTACTTTTAGCCGATTGGCGCCAGGCTGACAGGAAGTCTGGACGATTTTTTTGCTGTTGTTTATTTTTATTTACTTAACAGACTAAACTTGAACCGTGACTGGAGAGCTGGGAAAATGGAAAACTTGTGTATTGTGTTAAAAAGCAATTAGAGATAAATTGAAAGTCAATGGCGGGGTGGATGATACAATTGTTGTTTATGTTTATACCACACACTAATTGTTCTTGATGTCGATTAAGATATACCAAAGTGGAAAGTAGATATTTGGATAAAGTAAAAAAAAAATATTTATCAAAAAGGCATGTCCAAAAGGGAGATAAAAATAATTATTTAGATCTAAACTTCCAGATAGCAGATTCCTCAAAATATCAAAATTTAAGGTAACTATTGTAACTATTGAAATTTTTTAGAAAAAAAGTAAGAAAAGGAAAATAGAAAGTATGAGATAGGAATCTCCAGATCGTTTAGTTCCAAAACCAGATAGATACATTTTTTTCAGTTTATGTTATGTTCTGATTGTTAAAGTGTAAATTTAGCAAATAACAAAGTCTTAAACTTTAAAAAAAATACCGATGTAATTTATATAACATGAAAAGTTGGGATTTGTTTCAAAACCAGCACAGGTCACAAAGTTTGCATCAAAACCAGATAGATCGCTGTGCGTGTGTTTGGGGGGGGGGTAGGTTCCACACCCCATCCACATTTGTTAAAAACATAATTGAGAAAAACTACGGTCGCTTTATGTACGGAGTTGAGTTGTTTTCCATTTAGCCTCTCTAAGAAAAACTAAAGGACAGTGGCCTAATGTTTCAATAAACGATGTGTTCAAAAATACATAAAATATTTTTTTTACTTCCGAAACACTTCATTTTTTAAAGTACAAGTACCCCCATTGTTTGCAACGTTTCATTCAAAGAAAAGATGAGAAAATCCTAAAATTTATTTTATCGATATCACAACGGAAGAGGATACAAACCTGTACATTTAAAAGTTTTCAGTTCCGAGGTTTTTCGTTATCGGTATACGGAAATTGAAAAAGTGTTGACCGTCTGCGATATGTGGGTCTTATTCTTAACCTACTTTCTCTTTTTTAATCGAAAGAATAAAAAAAAATGAAAGTAGGTTATTAACATGGTGTAGATTTCCGTCCGTCTGCTTGCACGCCCCCATTCAACTTCTTTTCTAACCTCAACTAACCGTCTGATTTTAAAAATTCCCTTTGTTTGAAATAGAACTATCAACTATATGTAATTCTTTTTCTGTACGTCCTCCATCGTACGTACTCATTTCAACTATTGTTCTAACCTTTTGATTTTAGGAATTATTTTTTGCTTATAGCTATAACTTCAGAAACCATCCATCCGTCTGTCCATACTTTAAGAATTTCGGTCAGCATTAATTTCTTTTTTAAATATAACTCGCATCCCAGTACGATATTTTACCTTTTTCTCTGTACCCATTTTAACTTGTTCTAACTGTCCGATTTTCAAAATTCTTTTTTTTTTGTTAAGTTATGACACCAGAAAATCATATTTTAAATATTGTGTTGCACTTAAAACATTTCAATTATCATCGCACTTAAAACCATTATCATGCTTAAATTTTTGTTGTAACTTTAAAGTAAAGTAAGGTAATCGTTTCCGGCTGCCTATTTCTAGACTCCTTCAGGAGCTTTAACACAGCCAATAACGCCTCGTATTTTAGAACCCTGGTCAAGTGACGAGGTCGACACCTGAGCGGGCACCCAACGGAACTTCGAGCGACATCGTACGCTAACGCCGTCGGGACTTTGGACTCCACAGATTTTACGAGCACGTCTGTCCCTGTGTACTCGGGCCCATCCGTGATGAGGATTTTCTACTATTTCCAGCACGGATCCGATTTATAGGATGACTGGCAGTAAGTGGGATTCGAACCCCCGCACTCCTGAGAAGGTTGAACCTCTAGGCTGATGCCTTAACCACTCGGCCACGGACGGGCCAAATTTTTGTTGTAACTTAAAACATTTCAGTTATCATTCAAGCAACACAGAAATGTTGCCAAAACTCGAAACGTAATATTGCACAAAATCGCATGACTTTGGTTGAATTAACGAACTGCACTGGAGCTACACGAGGGCTATTGGCGGCGGGCCCCAGGGCCGGATTTAAGCGTTTGTCGCCTATGGGCTAAAAATACAGCCCTGACGTATTTTAGAACCACAGTAAAGTAACGAAATGGGATTATATGGAGGCAACTTCTAAATAAATCATGAAAAGACTTTGACACATAGGACCACGAAGTGCATCAGCTTCCTGTACACAGGGCCGGATTTAGATTTTATGCGCTCCTAGGCCCGTGGTTTTTTGTCGCCTCCTCTTCACACCATCGTAAAGGAGGGAGAAATTTGACCTCAGAAAGGTCTTTGTGAAGATAATTTGTATTTTATTCCTATTCATCGGGAAGTAAAATTAATTAAATAAAATAATGAGAGAATCAACTGTTTCTAAATTTTTGTATATAAGCTACAAATAAATAGGACAACGAGTTATTAAAATTAGTTTAAACCATTTAATACTCCCATTATAGACTTACAGATATACATATACTCTACATTTTACTCAAGTTAAACTGATATTAATATACAAGACTTAAATTTTCTCTTAATAAATCATAAATTTATACGAAATTATTCTAAAAAAACAGACATTTATACGAAATTGGATTTAAATCTAATTGGACTACATTGGATTGTAGTCTATAACATTTTATGGAAATTTTCTGACAAAAAAAATGCGAAATAATTTTGCGCCCCTCATCATGGTGCGCCCCTAGGCTCGGGCCTATTGGTAAATCCAGCCCTGCCTGTACAATAGAGAAGGGTTTTTTTTTACAGAATTTTATATCGAGCAACTACTGTATGGAATACACCTACACTTACGATACACGTGCCGTTTTTTTATGAGCACAGGTAAAGTTTACTTATCTTTTGTCTGTAAGGCGGATATCAAAAGGAAGGTCGTGACAAAAAACACCGGCTCCATCAAGGACGAATAAACGCTTTTGTCAAAACTTATTAGAGTCAGTGTTCATTCAATATCTGATTTCCCTTCAAAACATTGTAATCGAAGCAATTGATGACAAGTAATTTCCCTTGTTTTCGTCGAGAAAGAGTGAAAATATAGTTTGAGTGAAAAATGTGACCAGATTTTCAAAATCAAATACCAGGGCATTCCATCGTTATACGCCCTCATCATACTTTTTTAAATTATACATCCTCCTCCCCTAAACTTCAAACAATGGCATAATTAAGAGTAGTAAATAAAAACCCTTTTCTGAGAAATAATTAATGAATAGTTAGTATTATCTCATCTAATCAGATATAAAATTAAAGAACCAATAATACGAATATTTTAAGCGTCATTTTAACGTTTTTAACATGGGTATACACAAAAAAGTTGTAAAATCCATATTTTATTTTTATTTTCCTTGTTTTTCGGTATTTGGAGGAACTGTAACAGAATAGCGGGAACGTCTAACTAGAACTATACATCTCCCCCCTATGCCCTAAATGTCAGCAAAACCAGGCATCACCTGATCATATTCTGAACTGTTTAGGACTGGACTGGGAGGACATTCATTCCTCTCCCCTTTTAGTTTCAGACTTTCTTAATCAGACCGGATTGGAATTAGTAACAACAACAACAATAGAACTATACATGACATGACATGAGTTATTAGCAAAGAGCTTTATTTTGTACCGTGGTCAAGGAATAATGCTGATACTTCGAGTGGGTAGTAACAGTAAACGAATTAGCGTTTTAAATAAATTAAAAATTTCAAGTTAGCGTTTTCTTTAGGAATATAAACTTTTCATTTATATCATCAATTAAATTAAACATAGTTTTGAGACAATTTGAATGCATAAATCAAATGACTTATTATTTATTTTGACACTGTTTCTTCCGTCGGAGAAAAAATTTAATTTATTCATAGAGAGACGATTTTTCATTCAGAGAAATTAAAACCCAGTCAATTTGGAAAAATTGACGGGGGTTTTAATGGTTATCTATAATTTCTTTTATCCGAAGCAATAGTTGCAAAACATCCTTTAGATTGCTGGTTGGTTGTGATACATCGCACTCTAGAGGGCTAGTTTCAGAACAGGGGTTCTGCGTGCGTCTTCTTTGAGAGTATGATCAGAGGGAAAGGGGCTGGGGAGCCCAGTCGGTTAGGCGCTCGCCTAGAATGCGAAAGGTCCCAGGATCGGTTCCGGGCATCGCCAAAATAACTGCCGACCTATAAACGGCCCGTGCAGCCAAAAATGTCCGACGAATAATACTCTAGAGGGAGTGCACGTTAAAATACGCTCCAAAGTCCCAACGCTGCGTACGATGTCGCCCTTAACGGTTGCGTTGGGTGCCAACCAAAGAGTTCTATAGTAGGGTAGAGGAACGACTCGTACTGAGCTGCCATCGGCAGCCATGGCTCACTACGGAGCCCGAGTAGAGTGGCAAAAGTGCTAGTTAATTTATAATTTTGATACTGAGAAAGGAAGTACACCCAGGTCAAAGGCGGGAATCGAACCCGCACCTGTTACAGCGCGCGGACTGCTAGCGTTATGGCCTGCGATCCAAACTACTTAGCCATCGGGCCCCACATGCCACCCTATATTGTCTCCGCGTTGGCCCATGGTGATGTTGCCAGGTTCAGTCTCTAGCCTACTATAGAACTTTTTGGTGCCAACTCAGGTGTCGGCTCGTCACTTGACTGTGGTTCTAAAATACGACGCCCGTCTCCAATAGCCCTCGTGTAGCTCTAGTGCGACGATAATTCAAACTAAACTAAACTGATCAGAGGGAAGATTAGTGAAATAAAAATAGGTGGGATTCCTCTTACACATTATTTTCAAGTTTTCAACTTGCTAGCTTTTCCTCGTAAGTTTACCTGGTACCGCACTACGTCAGACACCCAAGAGTTAAAGAGCTTTGTACTAATTCGCTCTTTTCATTAGTTTCTGAATAAGTTATAAAAAAAAAGACCTTACGAATTATATCCATTTCCAATTTAAGGAATGTGGACTATTTACTAAAGTATAAACTGTATAAAATACTAATAAAATAAATAAATTCTATTCATTATTTGTGCATGGTATGAAATATTCAATTTTTCTATAATTGAATTCTTCTATATTTCTATTTCTATATTTTCTATATTTCAATTCTTCTTGTTTATTCATATGACAACCAAAATACTACCTCATTCAAAATATAAAAATTAAACAACGTTGTTTATTTGAGTGAATATAAATAGAACACTCCCCCCCCCCTTTTTTTTCTGCATATATGAATGGAACTTGGCGGGAAACCAGATCCGTATTTGGCGCGTTGCCAAGAGTGTAGGAGGTGTGTCGTCTATCCGATTTCTGTGTGTCTGACCGAAAGTGAGGACGAAGGGCAATGACTTGGCACTCTGCCCACAGAAAATCGATTATCACAAAGATATTCGATTATATCTTCCATCTACGTAGTTTGATTTTGAAATAAAATTGGGTTTTAGGTTGAATTCACTTAAAATCGATTATCACAAAGATAATCGATTATATATGTTCTATCTACATAGTTTGATTTTGAAATAAAATTGTGTTTTTAGGTATGAATTAACTTAGAAAATTTGATTCATCATCAAAGATATCGATTATATTTCTATCTACATAGTTTGATTTTGAAATAAAATTGTGTTTTTAGGTAGAATTAACTTAGAATTGATCATCATAAAGATATTCGATTATATCTTCTACGGAGTTCTTTTGATTTTGAAATTAAATTGTATTTTTAGGTTGAATCAACTTAAAATCGATTATCACAAAAATATTCGATTATATCTTCTACGTAGCTCTTTTGAAATTAAATTCGGTTTTTAGGTTGAATTAACTTAAAACCGATCAGTGGAGTGGCGCACTCAGAAAATAATTATAGGGGGGGGGGGGCTGACCGTTGGTCCTTGGGCCAACCAAAGGAAAACTTTTTAAAATTCCTTAGAATAACCGATATTTTAATTCGTTACTTTAAGTTTATTTAGGGGGGGGGGAGCCCAGTCGGTTAGGCATTCGCCTAGCATGCGGAAGGTCCCAGGTTCGGCTCCGGGCATTGCAAAAATAACTGCCGACCTATAAACGGCCCATGCAGCCAAAAATGTCCGACAAATAATACCCCGTGTGGCGGGAGTGCACGTTAAATATACTTCAAAGTCCTAACGCTGCGTACGATGTCGCCCTAAACGGTTGCGTTGGGTGCCTACTCAGGTGTCGGCTCGTCACTTGATTGTGGTTCTAAAATACGACGCCCGTCGCCAATAGCCCTCGTGTGTGCGACGATATTTCAAACTAACCTTGGGTTTATTTTAGCTCTTTGAATGCAAGTTTTGAGTAGGGACTATAGAAATGAATGATAAAACCCAGCAGATAAAATAAAACTTTAGGTTTTATTTTGGCAAAATCTTTTTATATCAGCTGTCTTAAAACAAAATTCAGTCTTTGGGTCTTCGTCAGTATGGATAATACACTGTCTGTGTCAACTGGAATCTCTCTGTGGATATTAAGATTGGCTTTAGCCTTCTCTCAGAGTTCAGACATCGTGTTTGTTGGGTATGTCTTGATTCTCCGAAGAGTGCTGGTCGATACAGGTATAGTGATGAAAATCTTAAGTAGGAGGATATGGATGTTTGGAAAGATTGTTTTATCATAAATACATAATTCTCCCACCGCCATCACAAACAAACAAAGTAAGCAAGCGCGAGAAATGTTCCTTTGCGGAATTTGGAATATATGAAATACGTTATATATATTTTTTAGTGCATTTCCTTGCACTAATAGGAATGCAGCTATTTATTTCGTAGCTGTTGTGAAACTTTATAGTTGACACCAGCAAACCAGTATTCAGTATGCGATGTGTCCACTATTGGCGGATTTAAAAACAGATTGTAATTTTCTTGATGGTTTTTTTCCTTGAGGGGGGGGGGGGGCTACAGCCCCATTATCCTAGCCCCCCGTGGGTGCGCGCCTGAAATCGATTAACAAAGATATTCTATTATATCTTCTATCTACGTAGTTTGATTTTGAAATTAGATACTATTTTTTAATTGAATTAACTTAAAATCGATTATTACAAAGAAACAAAGATATTCGATTCTATTTTCTATATGGGTCTTTTGATTTTAAATGAAAATGTGTTTTGTGGTTGAATTAACTTCGCGGGAGGCTTTACTTGAATTGATATCTCTTCTCTCTAAATTATAAAAATCAATAAAATGTATATGTATAATAAATGGATTTAAATTAATTAAAATGGAGAGTAACTTTTAGTGGATAAAAATGCAAATAAATGGCTAACTAATGAATTATCCATTTCCATATATTGAAATGGATAATTATGGTGTAATTTTAATGCAGAATTATCTCTATTATTTAAAAGGGTTGAAAATATGTCTTTGCCACATAAAAAAAAAACTATCTCTGGATCCACCATCGTATAAACGGCCTTATTTAATGATATGATTTGTTTTTCCCAGCAAGACAGTCTAATCGTTTCTAGTACTAAGAACAATAAGTATGTATAAGAAATAAGTTTCTAAGTTAACCAAATAGGGAAGAAGGGAAGCCGTTTTTTAAAATCAACTTACTAGCAGACTGAAGTTCAATTTTTGTAAAGAAGTTCATTATTATATAGCTTTACAGCTGTTCAGACCTGGAAATCTATATTAAGCTTAATGAATTAATAATAAAATATCGTGCCACTCTTTCAAAACGATGTCCAGCATGATACAAATCGTAAAAATTATATCAAAAACGTTGTAACTGTAGTTCACTAAAAATCACAACAGTTCATAAGCCCTATAAAAATAAAATATAGAGAAATATAAAAAAAACCCATCAAAATTTTAGATAAAAAACACTTACAAATCATCTCAATCTTTTATCTCTAAATGAGATCTTTTTCTGAAAAAATAACTCATAATTTTGTTCCATTGCAAAATTTAATCTTAAATCCTCTTACTTTTTATTTATTTACTTAAACAAAATTAAATCAATAAAAAATATAAACCATATTAATAGTTTTAGATACTGTCCGTCTGAGATCAAAAAGATACTATAAGGAAGATGTTCCTCCGGATAATTGTCATAATTAGGAAATACCTTTAGGAAGAGCTCTTTTTTTTTATAACAAACAGTATAAGTTTATTTTAAAAAGACACAAAGTTTAACATAAAATATAATCTTTATTTATAAATTTTTTTACAATACACCATAATTTAATTGGAATGCAGATACAATTACAAATCATACCAGAATTCTTAGGGAAAATCAAAAGTAATTTTTACTTAAAAAAACCAAATAGAGTAATTTTGCACCTCATTTTTAACATTAATACTACAAATAAGATAACGTTTATAAATTCTTTGGTAACTTGACTAAACTAAATTTAGAATTAAAATAAAATATCAACAAAGCTATAATACATAAAAAATTTTCACTGGTATGTAAATTTATTTTAAACATTTTCTAGCATTTTTTGTTTAAATTTTAGTTTATGTTAATATCTCATTATACACCATAAGATCATTTGTTTTTAAAAACATTTTCTTTCTGATTTGTACAATGTTTTAATACTATTATTATATATTTTATTTAGCTCCAGATAGCACAGGTTTGTTTTGAGAAGCACTTATTGTATTTGTAAAATCATAATAAAAATGCAGTTTTAAATTATGAACAAATGGCTGTGTTAAAGCTCCTCATAAAGGCTTGAAATAGGTAGCTGAAAACATCAAAAAAATATAAAAGAAAAAAGAATAACATTGCCTAACTGCACGAATTGCCTACAAAATTTACCTATTCCTTCCTATAATTGTTACTATATATTTTCAAAGGATAAAGAATGAAAAAAAAATTATTTAAAATACATCACTGGTCTAAAATGAAAGCTCATGAATTGACAATTTTAAATATTTAACTTGGCACTTGTTCAAAAAAGTTAAATACACCATAAAATAAAAATCATAGTATACTCAGGTCACTATTTATCAATGACAGAATTAATTTTCTTTGAAATAAAATTAAAGGCAATGTTAATACTATTTGATATTAAAACAAACTATATGTATTTTGAATTAACCTTAAGTTTTAAAAAGTAAATAATAACTATATTCATTAGTAACTATTGAAATATCATCATAATTATTAATTAATAATGCAAGTTAAAGGATTTTAAAACTTTTCATGGTATTTTAATTTGTACAGTTCTTAAATATTTATACTTTATATTTTAACATATTCAAATATTTATGAGATACTGTTTAGTCAATATAATTTTAAACTTAATTTTTTAGCCATAAAACTAAATACGGGATTTTTTTAAAAATGTTTTCCAATAATTTATATATTTGATAAAATGGATAAAAATATAATATACTAGTATACACATGATTCCAAGCAAATAATGAATAGGAATATAATATAGGGACTTACATAGAAGATCCAAGCCAACTTAATAGTAAATCCAGACTAACTTTAAATAAATACACCGCTACTCCATCTTGTAAATGATAATGCAAATAACTTAGGCAATGTCACTAAAATAACTATCCTAATTCGATGTAGTGTTCAATTGATGATATTATTACAAATGATGCTATTTACATAGGAAATGTCAGACACAAATGCATTATGAAACTTACGAGATTTGTTATTGGAAGTATATTAGATATTTATGAAGTTTTTAATTTTCAATATTTATTACACATCATGGCAATTTTAAATAAGGACCCATCCCCCAATTAGCTTTGAGGCATCTTTTGAAATTGCCACTCTTTATAACAAGTTTAAATAGAATATATTTTAATCACAAGGCCATCACATTTTAAATTTCAACTGATAACAATTATACTTTATAGTTTTATATAATTTTGGTGAACGATTTAATAACGTCAAGTGAATTTTTAAGATTATTTTACGATGCAAATAATATATTTTTTACTAAATCTCAGATGCATCTTTATTTAGTTCCAATTTTAAAAATCGTCTGACAAGTTTCTGATTACTATTTTCATTACCTTAAGAAATCCGGTGGCAACTACAAATCACCAAAACATCCATAATGCATTTGTTTTGAAGTTCGAATCAAGGTCTATATTCTGTTTGAGGAAATCGAAGGTCTATTCATTTTCTCGATAATTGGAAGGTTCCGTTCGAAGTTCGAATCAAGGATATGATTCTGCTTGATGAAATCGAAGATGTATTCGTATTCTCGACGAATTTGGAAGGTTCTAGGAAATCACTCCACGGACTACGAACAGGTCGTCTGCTTGGAAGTTTCCATTCGAATCAAGGCCTGTCCTGCTTGATGAAATAAAAGGTCTTTTCAACTTCTCGATGTATTGGAAGGTTCTAGAAAATCACTCCACGGACTATGAACTGGTCGTCTGCTTAGAATTCGAAGAAGCCGTCGAATTCTCCGCCTGAGAAGAAGACTCGTCCCGGGAACTCGATCGGAGTTTCCGCCTCAGTTTCTCGACGACTTTGCTGTGGAACTTGTGGAGGGAACTCGACGAGGCCGATTTCGACGTCGATACGACCTCATCTAGACGACTTCCCCTCCTCGGCGAGCAACCCAGAGATATCGCCGCCAAACGTTCCTCGACGTCGGATCCCGGCGAAGAACTCAAACTGACCGGAGCCGACTCCGACTGAGTATGTCGACGGCTCGGAACAGAGTTATTCGAACTGGTCCTCGATCGACTCGAGTAGATGTTGTAGTCGTTCTTCATAACGGGCATCATGAAAGCCATTTTTCACACACAAATTATATGTTCCGAAAAGCAGTGAAATTGGAAAAAGTGTTCGTTTGTTGACAAACAAGAGGAGCGAAAAGTGAGACAAGTTCTTTGGTGAGCAGGTGGCGGAGTTATGACGTCAGTGACGGAGTCGTGTGGTTTTATGTCGGGGCCAACTGGGAATGGAGAAAGGTGGTCACGTGGGGGTGGGGTTGCTGCGTTTTCACGACGGTACTCGCCAAAGGTTTCGTCTTTGGCGCAGTTGAACACGTGTACTTCAGTGCTTTATGAAACTCGGTGCAACTCTTTCGTAATTATGTTATATAATTATTTTTTTTTAGGAATGCAAAAATAAAAAAAAGGTAAAGACATTGATTATCGAATGTCAAAAGTAGCCCACAATTTTGTATTAGATTTTGCTATTTTGTGTTTCATAAATGATTTATTTTTTATTTTTTCAGGCCATAACCATGGAAATCAAATTCTTTGTTCTGGAATAAATCTATTTTGAATTCTTATTATTTTTTTAATACGTAATTCGATCGTACTATTAAAGTCATAGAATTTATTTCATCTAAAAGACGTCATTTCTCTTTAAATTCAGACGTTCGTTAACCTGAAAAACGTTTTGTAACGTCATTTCCTGAATACTACAATACCAAAAAATTGTGTAAGGGGAAAATTATGCTTCTGAATTGAACAATAAAAATAAAAGATCCATCATACATAAAAATTAAACATGTAAAAATTCTAAAATGGATATCAAATCTTGCCATTTATGTAGATAACATGCCAAATCTTGCACCCACTTAATGACAACATTGGCGCCGTCACGGCGATTCGCTCTGTCTGGGGCAGTCAGACACCGAGACGTGCCATTGGTTGGAAATCTTTCAACCCCCTGCCCCTCCCCCCCCCCCCCCGCCATCTGGTTTCCCAACGTTATGACATTTCAAATCATATGACGTGCGCGTTTGTTAAGCGTAGTAGTAGGAAATATGTTTATTTTATTTATGCTGAAATGTATCGGTTTTATTTCATTAAGATTCTTCCTTTATTTCTGTACGCGGAAACCCATTGTTTTTGCAATTCTGTAATGTTGTGGTATTTTTTGATGTCGGAATTTTTTTGGGGGGAAATTTACTAAAAATGATTCAAATAATAAAATTATTTGCGATGTGACGAACCATCAAATGACAAGCATAAAATTTAAACAATGAATTAGTAGGCATTCAAACAGAATAATTGTATAAATAACGTACGCGATTGTGAATAAAAATAATTATAGCTTTTTTTTTATTTAGAATTAATTTTCTACTCCACAACAAAAGAAAAAACAAGTAGATTTGTAACGAATCTGTCACTTAACCCGCTTCCACACAACAGTTGTGTTTAACAGGTAAAAAGGCGACAAACACAGCATTAATATTCTATATTAAACATTTACATGCTAAATTTGGCTAGTTTCATTTATTTTATTTCGAAAATTCAGTAATTATTACTTATCGTTTGCAAAAATTAATTTATATTTCAAAGAATAAATATGTAATATTCCTCGCTTTTAAATAGAATGAAAACATTTCATATCAACGTACAAAGAACCTCGTAGTGAAATATATTTGACGTCATTTCAAACTGATCGATGTCGCAAAAATAAATTTATTTTAATTTATTGTCTAAAAGAATTAAAGTTTCTCGAGCGATTGTTGCGAATGGCAATGGTGATTAAATTGTAATAAAAATTGCTTCCTATGCTTTTTAAATGAGCATTAAATTTTGCAGTTTTTTAAATAATTGAAGTACTTCGAATTCGAATTCTTTTCTGAAATTTTCAATGAATTCTAATTTCGAGATGCGCTGAATTTTTGGACGTATCACACTTGTTTGTAGCATTTGTAGTTTGGGATATGAAAGTGGGTGACAGACGGACTGAACGATTATAATACCTTCCACTTTTTACGTTATAAACGTAGTGTGGAAGCTAAAAAACTATGGGTGTGTGTCACATTTCACATTACACGACTTTCAATCTCTCTTCAATAAATGAATACACACATATAAAGGCAATTCTATACATTGCGAGGTGATTTCAATGACTTTAAAATCTAAAAAAAATCACGATCAAAAAGGCAACTACCATTTCTAATGAGCGATTTTTTTAAAACCCTCATTATAACGTTTGGCAGGTACTGGAAACACTGTGTACCAAATTTTAAGTCTCTTTTCTTTCTTCAGCAATACCTTTTAAAGCCAAGAAATTCTATAGACTACTATAATTGCGCATTCGCAATTTTTTCGAAAACCTTATTTTAGACAGACAGAAAGACAAAGTGGCCGACAGATGTGCTCGAAAACCACTGTTTTAGAATCAGCACCCTCCAAAACGTATAGAAAACACACAATCTTCATTTCGGATTTTCGACGCCATCGCAATACTTTCATTACCGTATATTTCATATTAAGTAATTAAAAGTAAAAATGCAAACTAATTTATAAATTTCAATTCAATAATATATCTCATATATTACGAAAATTGAAAAAAGAACAAATATTGTTTTTTATTTGAATCTTCACACTCCATAATTTTGTAAAGTTTATATAAAAAATATAATAATAAATGCATTATTTATTTTATTTAAATTATCTATGAAGGTGATTATTTTGATTAACGAATGACTTTTCGTTATTGAATTCGTTATTTCTCATTTGTAACTTATTTTTCTAAATAAGATTAAAAATTATATGCAATACATATTTTTAAATTATCTCATTTCATAGCTAAAAAAGGTTCTATTATATCTACGAATTTACATATTCGGCATTCATTTATTTTAAACAGTTTCGTTGGGACTTAATAGTTTAAATCATAAAGGTTTAACGTACCTGTAAAATGGTAGTAAATGTAGTAAGTAATTTGATTTTTTATTTAGTGAAAACGAAACAAAAAATACCCGCAATAATCATGTCGCTTTGGCTGCTTTTTCTAGCTTCTGTACAGAGCCTTAACACAGTCACAAAAGTTTCGTAAATTACAAGAAGAATCAAACTTTTAGATAATTTTAGGAAAATAAATATTAAATTATAGTTTTTTTTTAGTAAGCTTCGTAGAATTATACCATAAAACAATTATATAAACAAAAATTGTATCACAAAAACCTCCAAAAAAAATTCCTCCACTGTATTTGTAGCATGATCAGCCAGTGGTGCACGTGCGCAAAACAAACAACTGTGACATTTCAAGGATAAAAAAACTGCCAAATGTCAACAGCGGGACAAAGTGACCCGCAAAACCCAAATTCTCGAATCCTCAATCACCCCCAAAACAGCAATGGAAATCCTTCCACAAAACGTGAATTTGTGTATGGTATGTTTAAATAACGCGAATTTAAGCTGCACGATGTGCTACAACGTCCACTACTGCAGTCCCGAGCACCAAATACAACACTTGCCTGTTCACCGCGAAGTGTGCACTGCTCAGTGCACTTCTACTAGTAGTGCACAGATTGACACTTTCCCGGCCTATTTGGGGGACATTTGGTGCCAAAATAACATGCCCGTCGCCAAACCAGACGATCTCGGGCTGTACCAGCCCGTGTTCGAGACCAATCCTCCGACTGCAGACGGACAATCGTTCGAGGACGATTTGTTGTCGTCTCTGGCGAGCGAGTTCTTGAGTTCTGACAATAATCTGTGGGATCTCATAAATTCGTGCAATGCGGACCAGGACTTGTTCAGCGACAGCAATTTTATCCAGAAGAACCCTGAGCCAGAGGAAGAGCAAAATATTCTTAATAAGAAGGTAATTTTTCCTCCCCAACGGGGCTGCTTTATTGGGGGCTAAGCCTTTGCAGACTCGGCATATTCCCTTGAATTGAGAGTCAATTTTATTTGTGTCACTATCTAGGCGACTCGCTTCCAATTTTGACGCTGAAATTGCAATGAATCTAAGCTCTTTGTGTATGTTAAAGTATGCCAAGATTTAATTTTTCCGAGAGAGCCCAAGCCAAATGGGTACTCAAGATATATTTTACATGCCATATAATCATATGACATGCATGCTCATGATTTTCCCAACTAGAAAATCTGACGACTCCGCCGGGGCTCGAACCTGCAAACTTGGGCTTATGAGGCGAACACGTAATACCTCTTGGCCACTGAGCCGCTATAAGAAGGTAATTAAATGGCCATTAGAAAGAGTGTTTGTGTAGTATGCTGCTTCATATTAAAACTGCCTCATGCATATTTGCACATTAGCTGCTTTAATCTGATGCTGGTTAGTTTACAATGGGCATGTTTCACGTCTTGAGTGGTAACAGTTCATCACGAATGGAAAGGTGCTGAGGTGGCCAATCAGTAAGGCCCTTGCTTTGCATGCAAATAGTCCTAGGTTCAGGAAATAAGGACTTTTGGGGCATTATTGGTCACCTTTCAGATCTGCCCCTACAGGAATATTATTTTATATCTGTTGTTGTGTTATTGCTTATCCTCAATAGATCAGATATATGAAGAGTTCAGGGGAAAATCCCCTTGATTGCACAGGAATTTGTCTGCATCAGGCCCCTTGGGGGGGGGGGGATAGGGAGTCATCGCTTAAACTGGTGTTAAGTAACCGGTTTCTCCCTTGGTTCTTGTTTCGCAGCAACCCTGATTAATGCCACGTTTGTATCATGAGAGAAGAAGCAGGGGAGAAATAGGTTTCCTGTCGCATCGTGTGAAATAAGGCACATTTTTATGATTTTTTTTTGACGAAACGGTTAAAATCTATTTATTTAAACCAATCGTTCACTAAAGTGTGACATTCGAAGAATATTGTGTCCAATTTTCACGAAGAAATATTAAAAAGGCAGCAATTTTTGTCAAGCGTCTCGGGAAAAATTTGAATTGCGGTGCCCATTATAACTCCGTGCTGGATCATCTGAAATCAAAGCTATATTGTTAGATAAGGACTTTCCCCAGGTAGCGCTGTTTTTTTTTTCGAAATTTCAATTTTTGGGAGCACTTTAAAGGGAAAAACGCGATTTTGAGCACAAAAAATCGGTTAATTTGTTGTCTGAAAATAAAAAATATAAACAAATTTGAAAACAACCTCTCTAGCGTTACCTTGTACAAGCAAAAGTAAAAATTAAATAAAATTTAGTTATTATGCAACTGAATGAATAGCTGTCAGACATTTCAAAAATCGTGAAATTTTAATTAGATGGACATCGCATATAATTTTTACTGCAAGCACACTTACAAAAATTGACGATATGCAACGAATTTAATTAATATCCGTTCATGAAACATTTGCACAAATTCCAGAATGTCCACTTTCAAAAATACCATTGTGCTAAATAAATCCAGGCATTAACATCCCGTTTAACATGCGCAATAACAACAAAGATGCACTGATTTCACCAGATTAACCATGCCGGACCCTTAAAATCTTGTTTATCTCCTACAAAGGTCTCTAAACCTGATGGGACAAAGGTCCTCAAAAAAAATAACCTTCAAGTTATCTGCGCATATAAATTTTTCGAGACACTTGACAAATGTATGTGATTTGTTTTAATTCTGGAAATTTGCCAATATCTGAATTCCATTAAGTACCTGTTACAAAAGAGTGTTCAAAAAAGGGCATTTCCATCCAACCCACCACTACAGATAAACTTACAATATTGATTTCATAAAATATGTTTTCTCAAACTGGTTAAACCATGAGATATGAAGTTAAAGTCATTAGATTGGCAGATCACGTGGACCTCCAATGCTAACGACGGGACATGCATGGAGGCCAAATAAGATGGCAAAACGGCCAGTGTTGCTGCCACTTTAAGGAGAAAAATACTACGAAAAAATTCCATTTAATTCTAAAATTACAAAAAAAAATACTAGAAAAGGATTTAAAGTCACTAAAAAGATTCCAAAATACAGCTAGTATTTTTACTATATTTTTTTGTAATTTTAAAATTAAATGGTATTTTTTCGTAGTACTTTTCTCCTTAAAGTGGCAGCAACACTGGCCATTTTGCCCCCTTATTTTGGTCTCCATGCCTGTCCCGTTGTTAGCATTGGAGGTCACGTGATCTGCCAATTTAATACTTTTACTATGATATCTATGGTTACAACAACCTCGTTTACATCGGCAATTTGTTTATAGCTTCATAAATGTTTGGTCCCTGGAATTTCCCATAGACCTTAATGCTATAATATCTTGCTTATAACGACAATTTCGAATTGACTCCTCGGTTATAATGCTAAAAATATGTTTATATGACATTCAAAATGCCTTTTTAAAGGTTTTTTTAAGTTCATTTCACCAATTCAAATATTTTTGCCAAATGATGTGAAAATATGTCAAAATTGAAGTATTCTTACAGCCTCAAAAAATTATTGACCATAGAAGGAGAAATTGAACTAAGTAATACTACTAATTGCACGAAGGATTAAAATTTATTCAATAGTTGGAATTTTATAACTTTTTAAATAGTAATATGAGAACATAATACGTATTTCACGTGAATTACTACACTTAATATTCAACCTTATTGTTTATAATGTTATAAACATCACGGTCCCTTGAAAAACGCTATAACTGGGTTATACTGTATTATAGAGACTTATATGTTTAATTGATAATTTTAAGGCTGCTGAGGGAAATAGAATTTAGTGTACCTCAGACATTTTTAGCCTACTTTTCTTTTTTTAATTCGAAAGAATTAAAAAATGAAAAAGTAGGTATTGGCATGCGGTCGATGTCCGTCTGTCCGTCTGTCCGTCCGTACCCCCCTTCCAAAATCGGTTCTAATCATCGGATCTTAAAAATTCTTTTTTGTTAGAAAGCTATAACCTCAGATACCCAACTTTCATACTTTTTGTCCGTCTGTCTGTACGTCCGGACGGACATAAATCTACTATCTGTCGGCGAATTTCCCATTGAATTAGCATTGAAATTCAATTTTGAGTCATTTAAATCACTGTAGGTATTGAAATGCGGTTGATGTCCAACTGTCTGTCTGTTCATATGTCTGTCTGTTCATATGTCTGTCTGTCCGTCTGTCAGTCCGTCTGTCTGTCTGTCTGTACCCCCCTTCCAAAATCGGTTCTAATCATCGGATCTTAAAAATTCTTTTTTTGTTAGAAAGCTATGACCTCAGATACCCAACTTTCATACTTTTTGTCCGTCTGTCTGTACGTCCGGACGGACATAAATCTACTATCTGTCGGCGAATTTCCCATTGAATTAGCATTGAAATTCAATTTTGAGTCATTTAAATCACTGTAGGTATTGAAATGCGGTCGATGTCCGTCTGTCTGCCTGTTCGTATGTCTGCTTGTCTGTCTGTCCATCCGTCTGTCTGTCCGTACCCCCTTCCAAAATCGGTTCTAATCATCGGATCTTAAAAATTCTTTTTTTGTTAGAAAGCTATGACCTCAGATACCCAACTTTCATACTTTTTGTCCGTCTGTCTGTACGTCCGGACGGACATAAATCTACTATCTGTCGGCGAATTTCCCATTGAATTAGCATTGAAATTCAATTTTGAGTCATTTAAATCACTGTAGGTATTGAAATGCGGTTGATGTCCATCTGTCTGTCTGTCCATCTGTCTGTCTGTTCGTATGTCTGTCCGTCCGCCTGTCTGTCCGTTTGTCTGTCTGTCTGTACCCCCCTTCCAAATCGGTTCTAATCATCGGATCTTAAAAATTCTTTTTTTGTTAGAAAGCTATGACCTCAGATACACAACTTTCATACTTTTTGTCCGTCTGTCTGTACGTCCGGACGGACATAAATCTACTATCTTTCGGCGAATTTCCCATTGAATTAGCATTGAAATTCAATTTTGAGTCATTTAAATCACAGTTGCCAAATCAACAATGGCATGAGAAACTTTATTTATTTAAACATATTTGAAGCAAAATAATCTTTTCATGAATCAGTTTGGAATGACGTCATAAAATGTAGCACAATTTGATTCTTTGATTGTTCATTAATTATCGACCAAGAAAGCGGCAAGGCATACTTTTGCATACAATTATGCTTAGTTTTAATTTACATTTCCTATTTTTTAATGCAGTTTGGAGTAGTTTCATTACTTTTGTTATTAATAAATATTTAATTATTCTTCGAACTACAAATAAATCGCGAGCAGACGATAAATAATATTTAATTAATTTGCGAAAGTATATTAAGGAAAATAGTTGATTTGGCTTTTAGAAGTTTAATTTATAGCTGGATGCTGTGTTTCGATTTTTTTTTCTAATGTGTATAAATCTAGTGTAGAAACGGCTGTTGATGATATTTACTTTAGGAACCTAGTTTTTTTTCCCGATTAGAACTTTAGTAAGTATTTAAGTAACAGGAAAGTAGGCTATTTTAGTTCTTTATGAACTTCTTGTTATTAGAGAGGAATGCATTTAATGATGTTAGTGTGATAACATATTTTTGCTTAGTTCAATAAAAAATAAATTCTAAGGTCAAAAATATAATATCTAAATATTGTTCTACTTTTAATCACCATTAGATTGACTCACAATTTCAATATAACTAGAATATGTTTTATAAAAACTAATATTTTTTTAATCCAAATCCTAAATTTCTGTGCCGCATAATGTTTCTTACTTTTTCTACAAAAAACTTCTTTGCCACCTGTCTGTCTGTCCGTCCGTACTCACTTCCATAGACCACACTAAAAATGCTACAGGCAAGTGTGATACGTCAAAAAATTCAGCGCATCAAAATTAGAAGACATTGAAATTCTCAGAAAAAAATTTGAATTTGAAGTACTTCAATTATTTAAAAAACTGCAAAATTTAATGCTCATTTAAAAAGCATAAAAAGCCATTTTTTAAAAAATTAAATCACCATTGCCATTGGCAACAATCACTCGAGGAACTTTAATTCTTTTACCTAATTAATTAAATGAAATTTATTTTTGCGACGTTAATGAGTTTGAAATGAGGCCAAATATATTTCACTAAGAGAATCTTTGTTTAGTATGTTGATATGAAATGTTTTGGTTCTATTTAAGAGAGGAATATTACAAATTTATTCTTTGAAATATAAATTAATTTTTGCAAACAATAATTATTGAATTTTCGAAATAAAATAAATGAAACTTAGCCAAATTTAGCGTTTAAAGCTATATAATCGAATTAATATTGTGTTTGGGGTCTTTTTTTCCTGTCGAACACAAATGTTGTGTGGAAGCGGGCTGAAGGACAGATTCTGTTACAAACCTACTTGTTATTTTTTAAAAATGGGTATTCAGAATTCCTCTCGTATTTTCAGGAAAGGAGATGCCTATGAATCGCTCCCTGGGGGACGTCAGGACAGACGTCACTGCCTGGGTCAACGGCACAGAGAGGGAATGTCTGTACGTCGGACATCTCATGCAACTATTGGACGTCATCATGGCTACTTGCAACAAGTCCGAAGGGGTACTATCCAGGTACAAGTTGCACACAAGAACAAAGGTATGATTTAAGTGGGGCATTACCATAGATATCATAGTTAAAGTATTAGATTGGCTGATCACGTGACCTTCC